>JAMXBB010000002.1:78449917-78556332 GCA_024138015.1 Lumnitzera littorea
GGGTGGCTGCCGGGAAGGATAAGAGGGTGGAAGACAGGGGAGAGAGAAGTATAGGTGGAGGGGGTATTGGAGGAGATTACGGAGGATAAAGAGAGAAAGGGCGAGAGATATTATAAAAGAGAAACGGTTTGTTTTTTTTATTCTTTTGTGCGTGTACGGCACGTGTTTTTATGAATTAATATCGCTTTTTATTTTATTTTTAATTTAATCATCTTTAATTTTAAAATTTTTATTAAATTGTAAATTTAGTGATTTAAATTTAAAAATGCGAGCAGATAATATACATAGTGCTGTGGGTATAAAAATAATTATATAAACATATAACATTAAAATAATATTATATCTTTTTAGTATCCTTATCCTCGTAGTATTACTTACAGAAAATAAAAAGATGCAAATTTATATGGACATTCAAATCCCAATAGTACGAGTTAGTCAAATGGTTGACCTCTTGTGCTAAATGAAAGTAATGACTTCGTATCAGCAGTTTGTGGGATGAAGCTTGAAGCATGGTTCGAAGCTTGTGGGTGAACATGTAGCAATAATTAAAGGATGGTTTAAGTGCAGGTAAGATGGGTAGCGTTTATGAGCCTGTTTCAAGTTAATTGGCAATTAGGTAAGATATTAGGATAATTGAGTAAGTTTAAATACTAAAGATATTATTAATTAATTAGTTAATGATGATTAAAAAAATTCTTTCCCTTTAATATATCAAATAAAAATGAATAATGAGATAATGAAAATGGATTCGTTAAAATAGAGTAGGGAGCCTTAATGTTCAATGGTGTATGTTGATTTTCTTCAAAAGAGGCTATGATTGGGTGTGATCAGTACGAAGTTTCACCTTTTTGGTTTTATCATGTGATGATGATAAGTGGAAGGTCGATTTAATCCGCATATTCAATGGCTTCTTTATGATGGTAGAGGCACATGCATGTCTTCTTTAATATTTCTTTTTGTGATCCATTATAGTCGGACTTAGAGGTTGGCAACGGGTCAATTTAGCTCAGAATTATGGTTTACGGGTTCGGCTACAGCTAAATAGTGATCTGACTAATGAGCCTAGTTTCGGTCGGTTTGGTTCTTAAACTGTTTATTTTTTTAATATTTAATTTTTTTATTAATTTTATTAATTTTTTATTTAAAATATATTAATAATTTTTAATAATGTAATCTCCTTTTTTTCTTTTTTTAAGTGTATTAATTAATTAATAATTTCTAATTTTTTTATTAATTACCAGCTTAATGTGATTCTAATTTTTCTATTTTTTTTCTTAAATTTTATTTTTTTCTTTATACTAAAATCCTTAACATTTGACAAATTTAAAAAAAAATTACATTAGCTAAAATTAAATTTTTTATTTATTCTTAATAAATAATTAATTTATGATTAGTCATCTATCATTAGTTTGATGATATTTTTTTTTTTAAATTGTCTTTCACCATTGTAAATAAAATAGCTTTGACATACAATGACCTACTAGATATTATTCAATTATTTTTTTCGATTTAATAGCCTCCCTTTTCTTTTTCTTTTTCTTTTTTTAAAGAGGGTGAACTGATCCAGCCGACCCACCGGTTTAGTAGTAGGCCAACCCGGCTAGTCATAACCTGCCAGTTCGAGTGGTTTTACTCTCTTAAACCACCTAAGCCCTTAGGGTCTTGAACCGCTTAGGCCCTTAGGGTCTAACGATATGGTTCGACCCGGCCTTTTACAAACCGGGTTAGTTCGTTGACCTGTTGGGTCAGTTCATGTTTGGAATCGACTCATACCTAAGTCTAGTCAGACTATTATCAAATAATCATTGATGATATACTCGTCAATTTATATTGTTATCATAACCACCTTAATTGGATGGAACACAATTTTGTTTATATAAAAGGGAATAAGATGATAGATTTAAGCCATGTAGAATTCCTAGATCACTACTTTGCTCTATCTAGAAAGTTGTGTTACACTAAAATGGTAAAATGTGTGCACAAAATAAGAAAAGAAAATTATTAGAGTTGTTTGTAGATATTAGCTAGTAGAGATTTTTTTTTAAGATTAGGCTTCGCGTAGTGGTGTAAACTTGCAAGACAAAGAATAATGAGGAGCACCAGGGGATTGTCCAATGTGTCCACTCCGATGCTTAAGTGAGATTTGTGTGTAAGAAGAATAAGAGTACTTAATGGTAATAATGGGCTCTAGTATACGAAGTATCAAATAGTTTATCATTGAATGATGGCCTTGTATTTATAGAGAAGTGGAGTCGATGGTTAGAGATGAGTTAGTAAATAGAGAACTCTAAGGCTACCAATATAGGATTTGGACACAATAGACTAGGTTGTGACACGACATGATTCAAATGAGTTAGTGTACTGAAAAATTTGACACTGGACATAAACAAGTCAAACCCATTTAGACACGGTGAAATTTCAATCTAGGATTAGGTCCAAAGACTAGGCCCTTTTATGGAGCTATTTAAATAAACAAGTCTTGGAAGCGGATATGGGTTTGACCCACGAATCCGTTATATTTAACTTTAAATTTATTTTTCATCCAATGTAAGTCTAAAAGAAATAGTGAAATACCACACCAAAAAATTAAAAATAAATAGCAAGTCTTCTTTTTTCTTTCAACTTAAACAAATATAGGGTTTTAACTTTTATTATTCCTAATTCTACTCGCTCTTCGTTGTAACTTCTTTTTCACCTCTTTATCTCAACTTTTCGATTTCAGTTGGCAAGACAGGGACATCGTCTTTGTTAACTTGAAATGTAGGTCTTTGACTTTTGGTTTGATTTTTTTTTTTTTCTTTTCCTTTAACTTTTGTTTCATCTCTTCTTCTTTTGATATTCTTTCATGGTGAGAATACAAATTGTGAGCTAGGACCTTCATGGAAAATCATATTAATAGGCATTACTATGGGAAGTGTGGGTTAATTTATGTTTATCAAATGGCTAGTGCCCATTAGGATTTTTATGTTGTGTTGAATTTTTATCATGAAGTTTTGTTTTGATTTAAAATACTTTCATAATTAGCACATTTAATCAATAAAAAAATAGGTAGAATAAAAATTTTTCTCAGTATTACCATCCTCCATTAGCAATGCCACAATACAAAGATTATTTATATTATAGGAAACATTACATATAGTACTTCTCAAAATTTTTTAAGAAATTACACTTATCCCATCCTAAATTATTAAATTACTAATATGTGATACATATTAATGAACATGTAGAGTAAAAAAGATATAGATAAAATGTCAAGATCAAAATTAAAAAAATAAGAAGGTGTTTTTACAATTTGAATTTGACCCTATTTGAGTTCGATGAGTTCAAATTCATAAATTAGATTATTTATTAATTGATCTAGCTATATTGAAGTAGGAATGGTGAATAAAAAAATAGTTAGTAAATCATATAAAAGAGGGAAATAAGTATAATTGTTTAAAACATATATAAATAATGCTTATGTTATTGTTACCTCACCTATTAATATTGATGAAAAAGAAATTTAATTGACTTTTTAACTTTTTGGAAGTTTAGTTGCTTAATTTTTCAACCATTATCTAGTTTGTTTACATCATAATGTTATTAGGTTTTGTTATATAATTCATAATGAATTTTTTTGTTATAAAAGAAAAAACTATATTAAATATAGCAAAACTTAAATATAAATGGAATGATAACGGATATGTGTTTGCTTTTATGATTGGTTCATATTTCATTGAACACATTCATTTGTCTTTAGCTTTGGATAATGAAAGTGAGAAAATACATGTACTGCATAATTCAATTTAGATAGTAAATGTTAGGAAATACGTATATTTTATAAAAATCTTTTGTATGTTTTTTGAATCTATACAATTTTTTTCTATGGAAATATACATATAAGTTTAGTATAAAGCTAAGATGAAATACATAAAGGTTGACCTTTGAAAAGGTAAAGAATAACTTTTTTCGATTGATTTATAAATTTTTAAGTGATATACAGGTTGAAGTCGGACATGAGACACGTTTATTAAATAGGTCGGGTTATAGGTTTAAGTTTTCTTATATGATTAACAAATGAGTTGTATTACGAGTTCGGGTTTTCTAGACATGAACCCATTTAGATACAGATACAAAATACGAGACATGACACAATGACACAAATTGCTAGCCCCATAGGCCATGTCTATAAGTAATGAATAGTGGAGCTACAATGTTCGATGTGGTTTGCAAATGTAGGAGGTGGTTATTGACTAGGTCATTTGACCTTATTTGCAATCTCTTAATAGTAGTTAATCGTTGTAGTTGGTTAGGTTATATTATTGGCTTAGGTTGAGCTTGACAATGATGGGGAGGCTTGAGTTTGAAGAAGTACATCTTAGGTTATGAGCCCAATCAAGTTGGTACGGGCCTAAATGATTTAGGTCTAAAAGGCCATATCAACAATTAGATTAATTAAATAAAATATAAAATAATTTATCTAAAGAATAAAAATCTTACTTTGTACTACTATTTAACTAACGTTTATAAAAAATTTAGGATATTGAAAAAGAATGATGTGTATGTTTTCTTTTAATAGGATGGAAAAAAAAAAGTCATCAATAAAAACTTAAAATAAAAATCTTATGCATATCTAGTTAAATAAATTTCTTATGGTAATTTTATATATTTATACAAAACTTTCTCTTCCACCTAAATAGTGTGAATTAAGAGGTTAAATACGTAATATCAATCTATAGCTTTAATTTTCTTTTAGTTCTTTAGAGATGTAGACGAGTATGACTCAAGGAGGGCCATGGTTGGTGCTGGGCCATCTTTTTTAATGGAGGAGTGGAGATCAGATTATAATATTGGTGAAATTAAGTTGGATTCTATGGTGTTTTGGGTTTAAATCCAAGAATTGAAAATATACCAAATGAATATGACTAATACTAAAATTATTACTTCAACATTAGGTGAATATATTGATTATAAACTGATCACTTCAAGGAAGGGTTTTAGGTGAAGCTTCCTAAGGGTGTGATTTAGGATTAGTTGTACCAAACCCTTGAAGAAAGAAATATGGATCAATTATGTATGAAATTTGAGATATAAGATTTTCTTTAAATATGAAAGACTCTCTAATTTATGCTTCAAATGTGGAAAATTAGGACATATTTCAAGACATTGTAGTGATAAAAGTATCCCTAAGGAGATCTTTGGTCCAAAAGATGAGGGCTACCCCTAGTGGAGATGGATTTGGGGCTTTGTCAAGGATGAGAAGTGATGTGGAGTCTTAGAGGAAAAGTAAGGTAGGGTTGAGTGAGGCAACGATAGTAGTTCTTCCTAACCAATCTTCTTCTACTAATTTAGAAAAGGCCATTATCCTTTCACCCACTAAGAATAAACCTACATCTCAGTCTCATGGTGCCTCAAGTTCAAACTCCTTGTCTCCTAAAACAAGTAGTCCTAACAATCCCTTAGCAAGTTTCCAAACACCACCTCAAAACTCTAATTGGGAAAGTGTAATTATTTTTTTACCATTAAACACAAACCTTTGTCTCTCGATCCTTCAAACACTAAACAACCTAAACTTGCTATCACTTAACCATCGACTGAATCATTTACAACTATGATCCCTAAAGAAAATCCTTCTTCCCCTTACATTGTTGAATTGCCATCGGATTACAATGAATAATTTGACTAATAAAACACAAGCCCTTTACCTTTGCTAAACTCAAGATTTATTGTTCCTAAAGTTGTGGTGCCTACCTTAAACAATATGCCACTTTAGAAGAGCAGAGCATTAGATGAGTTAGGGTAAAAAAAGCTATAGGTGGAAACTAAAACTCTTAATCCTCTTTGTGATTGTAGGTTCAATATAAGTAACAAGATAGTAGATAGCATGGCAATCTACCCTATGAGTTGACATACTTCTTTGATCATCATGGTTTCTTGCATTTTCAAAATAGCTTCCATCTTATTGGGATTACCCTCAATCTTGCATTAGGTTACCATGTACCCTAGAAACTTACTGGAAGCTGTCCCGAGAATATACTTTTAGGGGTTAAGCTTGGTTTCTTATCTTCTTAGAGTGTCAAACATTCATTATAGGTCTTGAAGATGGTCACCTGGTTGTTTTCTTTTGACGATCATATTGTCCATATATACTTTGAAGTTCCACCTGAGTTATGGCTTGAACGTTATGGTAGCCAGCCTCTGATAAGTTCCCTTAGCATTTTTTAGCACAAAGGGCATCAATTTGTAACAATATGTCCCGAAGTTAATGATGAAGGATGCATGGACTTCATCTTTGGAAGCCATATGTATTTGTTATAGCTTGAGAAGGCATCCATAAAACTAAGCAAAGCATAGCCTACTATAGAATCAATAAGTTAGTCAATTCTTGAGAAGGGGAAGCAATCTTTAGGGCATGCTTTGTTCAAGTCATTAAAATTAATGGATATCATCCATTTTCCATTTGATTTCTTAACTATGATGTAGTCCGTAAGCTAGGTTAAATATCTTTACTCCCTCACAAAATGTTGATAGAAGTTTTTCCCAAAGATAAATCGATTTACTTAGATTGGCTTTTGACTTAACGCCTGATCACATCTTCTCTTTACCTTGCTTTCGGCCTCCTAAAGATCTCACTAAGTATATGCGACGGTTTAGGGAAGACTAGCTACTTGAACGCCTATAAGAAGAACTTAACTAGAGCAAGTCGAAGCAACCTCTCTTAGTTGAGAAGAATCGTCCATAGGTTAAACTTTGACTGGGTTAGTTCTAGAGGGTTCAAATTATAATTTTAACACGAACAGTTAGCTCCTCTATTTGAATAGCCACCTACTAGCTACCATGATGTCAGCTATGTGCCTTAAAATTGAGAAGTGGTCTTAAATTCAAATCAAGCATACGTATAGTCTTTAGAGGCAACGGTTATCACTTTCAAATTATCCCATGGCTATAAAAGAAGGTTAGATAATAAGTGATAGGTTCTTTTGGACACTTACACACTCTAATTCTTATTCTATCCTTCTCTTTTTCCTGTTTTGTAGAGTGCTTGTGAACATGGTCTTCACGATATCATCTATATCAAATTTTGTTATCAACAATTAGGAGCAAGGGAATATTAAGGGAAACTCACCCTTACTTAAGAGGATCCCATCAAAGTGAAAGAGGTGATAGGGAATGGATATGCCTACAGGTTGGAGAGGCTTGATGGACAACTGTTCCTAGGGCATGGAATACTAATAACCTCAAACTATAGTTTGGATGAAAAGTGAGGATGATGGATGCTTGAAGAATGAATGAAGAGATGTCAACTTGTTTATGTTTTTCATTGTTATGATAATTTTGTGTAGCTTATATTTCGTTGGACTTATTTCCCATGTAGAAATGTATGTCTCTTTCTCTTTGATTTGATTTTTTTTGTTTCATCATGTGTTGTAATTATGCTTTAAAAGGTCAGAACTGATTTATTGACTTAGTTCCTTCTTGATATGACATTTAGTGAAGTGCTTGTTTATAGTTCAATTCCTTTTACTTTGTTCTATTATATTATGATGTTTATCATTTAAATATAATTTGATGGAAAATAAGAACATGATCTTCATATAGCTTTTTCAATAAGAAAAGATCTTTAAAAAGTCTCTAAGCCTTATTATAAGGACAACTAACAAACTAAAAAGCGCTAAATCCATAAGTCCTACACCTAATGGATGATGGGAAAAGTATATACATAGATCTCTTAGCCTCAAGTAAGGACAGCAAGATCTTAATACCTTAAACCCTTATAAGGATGATAGGTATGGTGGCTATAAATCCTCTTAAAGATGACAAGCCATAGGCTATGAATCCTCTTAAGAATGATGAGCCATAACGTATCTCTAAGCCTCTGGCTAGCAATGGGAACAATGTTCTAAGCCTAGTATGAGGGCAATGAGCTATTAAAGATCTAATTAGCTCTAAATCCAATGAATGGGTCACGGATTATTAAAGGTCTAACAAGCCCAAAGTCCAATAAATGGATGATGAGTTACTTAGAGGTCCTAAGCTATTAGTTAGTAATGGACTAGAAATTCTAAACCTATTAGGGCAAGTGAAAAACTAATAACATCCAAATGGATATTTCTCATCATTATAAATTTTAGTCCAATATATAAGCATCTTATCAAAAGCTTTTAAGCTATTAAAGATACAACAAAACAAGCTAGTTAACAGGCAATTCAAATCAGTTGAACAACTCAATTGAAGAAATACTAGAGATCAATCGTACTAACTTTCGGTAGTACAAAAACAAATTTAAGATTCAGAATAAAGGTAGCAAAAGAAGTCTTTCAGGGAAAATCTTACATGATACTAAGGTTGGCATACTGACTTGAGAGCAGATTTCAATTAAAGAAACAAAATAATAAAAAAAGGGAAATTATTGGTTTAGAGCTTGAGTAGAGGAGATATCCTAAGCATCTAGGCCTTGAGTAGTATCTAGTTGAGGATCAGTTGAAGGATTAGGAGCTGCTATTTGTTGGACTTTAGGAGCTTCATCTTACCCTTCTACATTAGTGGGATCAGTTGCTAGGGTACTTGCATCCTTCATTGCTTGTTCTCCCACCTCAGCTTACTTCTTTAACCTAGACTTGGGCATCTTATGCCTACTTAGTGAAATTGAAGCAGTAGAGCCCACATTTAGGGTGATGGATTAGGACTTTCCCCAAGCTAAGTTGATCCCATCTAATACCTTTTGGTACCTTAATCCTTTGTACTCTTCACTCTCTTAAATATCCTTGTAAGATTTGCCATAAGCCCTCTTATACATGGAGCTTTGCTCCTTTCCAACTTTAGTCATCTTGATCTTTAATTCTTTATACGAACTTTATAAGTAAGCGACCTCCTCATTATGTTTGCTTTTAAGGGTCTCAACCTCATTCTATGTTCCTTATAGGTCGGTGACAAGCTACGAGTTCTTCTTTTACTCCTTTATTAGAGTTGCCTATTTTTCTTCCTAAGCCTTGTCTTCTTTTTCAGCTTTTTCCTTCCAAACGTTAAGTTCATTCTCAACATTCACCTTCTCTTCTTCCAATTTAGCCTTCTTAGCTCCCTACTTCTCCTATAAGCTCTCTTTCTCGACCTCAATAGTAGACACTTGGTTCTTTGCCTCTTCAGCAATTTGTAGAGGAAGAAAAGAGGAAATTATGAGCTTAAAGGAATACCAAAAATAAAAAAAAATTGAAGACAAATCATAACGAAGGACTTCTAGCATTCTTTTCTTTGGTTAAAGCCTTTACAATCATTAGAATTCGTTGAAAGTTCTAAAAGATCAATATGAGGTAAAAAAAAAGAAGAATAATGAGCTCAGTAGGATTAAGTTTACAAGGATGAGGAGACTTACATCATAGCAACTTGAGGTAGCCAAGCACAACAACCTGTCTAAACTCGAGTTTTGGTAGAATTTAATTGTATTAGTTAAAGGTTGGATGTCATTAGGTAAGCGGATTCCTCTAAGTAACTCCATAACCACCTGACCATTCCCTAAAGCAGAATTAGCAGTGTTTACATTCCAACTTGGAAAAAATTGAAGCACTTAAGTGTTTTGTCTTTGAGATGGGGTAATTGAACTTAAGATTCTAAAGGGAGGCTTTCTTCTCCTCATGTGCGTTGGTAGAATTTCCCATTTTTAGGATCCCTCTCCAAAGGAGGACATTCATAAATGTCAAGTCGCTTCCTTGGTTCATTGACCTCGGTGACCTTCCTCTTAGCTAGGACCTTAGACTATTATAGGTCCTTAACTCCTTTGACTTGCTAGCCATCTTTCTCTTTGACATTGGTGGAAATGGTGGACTATAGGTCCTGTGTAAGATATCAAGAAGGGAGAGGGTGTGAATTGATATCATTGGCAAAAATTAAAACTTTTTTATATTTCAAATAAAATCTCTTCTTAATAACTTAAATGGCGTGAGAAGTAGTTGTTAATTGATGTTAACTATTAAGCATAAAAACATCAACATAAACAATAAAATACAGAAAAGTAAATAGAGTTAAGAGAAGAGAAAAATTAAGTAGATGATTTATAAAGTTTTAACTTTTTGCCTACTGCTCACTTTTAACTCTGCCATTGGGGACTCGGTCTTCTTTACCGATCTTGTTTCACTAATTTAAATCTTTCACTAATAAAAAATGGAATAGAGGTTCCAAGGATATTCAGCCGCTTCTCTATCATATTTCACTAACTCTTCCTAAGCTAAACACAAGTCTATAGAGAACTTCCTAACCTCACACTCACTCAATTACAATATTAATAATGTTTACAAGAAGATGAGATAATACAATGAAAGATCTCTTTACAATATTCATACAAAAGCAAAAACAATGAAATAAAAAATTTGTTTTAGCTCAGTTTCTAACTAAATTTCTTATAGTCTTGCATGAGCGAGTTTTTGAAATTCAGTTCTGATCTTGCGTGTTCTATTCTATATATTACACATCTTCGACTTAAATTAAATAATCTAGTATGAAACAGTTGAAAAGGGTTAGTTAGAGATATTTTTGGGATTTGGTTTGTTTTTCAAATTTATCTCTAACTTTGAAATTCAAATTCTGAAAATAAATATTGTGAAATTCCTCAAAAAAATACCTATTGTGTTTTTTACTTGATAAACTCTACCTAAAAAACTTGACTATGTAGTCAAAACTTGTTCTTTTCAAATATAGATATATCTCACTTATTTTGAAATTGAAATTCCTTATAAATCTCTACTATATCTTCATAATTTGAATTAAAAAAAATATCTTCAAAAATTCTATACTATATTTCTCCACATTCTTATCTCTTGATTTAAATTTGAAACCCAACAAGCCTTATCTAATATTGCTTCAAATCTCAAAGCATTCTACTTTGTAATTGCTGAATATGATGGAATGCTACACGTGGATTTTTTTTTTTTTTAATAAAATTCCTACTACGCGGGCAGCTACCAGGAACCCAATGATCTTGTGATATGTTGATACAACTCTTATGAAAATAACCAAATCCGTAAAACTGGAGTTGCAACGCTGATCATGAGAAAACATGCTTTCGAGCTCGTCATTTTGGTATTTCCAAATTATGCCACGTTGAGATATGTTGACTACATCTTGGCTGTTAAAAAAAAAATTCAAGAGCTATGATGTACACCAAAATTCCTTGCCACATTGAATATTCCTTTTCTTTTTCGAACCGATGAAACTTAATTTAAAGACAATTGCTAGATGTATATAATTCATAGCTGACCACGTTATTCTATGCTGGAGATAAAATCCTTGATGAATGCTACATTAAAGTCTAGATACTATATACTTGAATACATCCACCCTTAATAATATAATCACTTTTGTATTGATTGGCTTCTCAAAATTTTTCTCTTTATTGAAACTACTCTACCTGATGGTTACTGAATCCACAATGCTACAGAAGATACCCTTGAGTGCTTGTAGTATCCAACATATTTTGGATCTAATCAACATAATAAAATTTCCAAAAGCTTCATTTCAACTTTGACAAAATTTAATCCTCATGATAGTTTAATCCATCTTAATTCATCAAATTATTCCAATTTGAATAAAATTATCCTCCTTAAAAATCCCTATGCATATAATTAACTAACTTAAGTGGAACGATATTGAACATATTTCCCCAATATATTCAATCAAGTGGAGCTAGGCCTTCATGCCGTAAAATTATTTAATTAACCTGCATACTTAATAAACATATTAGTATAACATGTTATATATTTTGTTATTATCAAAATCAACTTAGGAGACTTTAACATACCTTGCTGTCGGTTTTGTTGGAGCCTTTAGCGGTATCTTGGCTTGAGGTTTGGGTGGTTGCTTGGTTGGGACTTGCTTAATAGAGGTCCTTTTAAGATTCTCCTTTCCTTTTGATTCGCCAGCTTTTAGCTTAGTGAACAAGTCCTTAGAACTATAATCTTTGAGTAACATATTTGCAACAAGGCACTTAAAAGGTTAAATTAGAAAAATAAGAAAATGGGAACTAAAAAACTTATGGAAGTTGTACTGAGCATGGGTAAGGAAGACCACTTTGCTCCTAAAGTAAATGTGAAGGTCTCTCCTCTTACGAGCCTCTCTTAGTACTACAAGGTTGTAATAGCCTATACCTTACTCAACTTCAGTCCCCTCATTTGGGCCTCCAGTATTCCCATCAAAAGTACCATTGGCACCCTTGTCTACTCGAGCTTCATCCGAAAGAAGATCAAAGTGCCACTACGATAATTAGAAATCATGATGTTTGAATCTTAGAAGAACCATCGATTGTTATAAGCTTCCATGATAATATCATGGGCCCTTTGATCATTGGGGAATAAATATTTAATGTCTGACAACTTGATTGGTTGACTCTAAGTAGTTGGGAAATCAAGTTGAGTAGCTGACTTGATTACAACCTACTTCTGCTCCCATTCGTAGATTGAAGATTTTAACCTTACCAAAAGCTTCCTATGAGGTTGGGCATAGATGTAGTTACAACCCTCTTTCTTTTTCAGTGTGAAAAAGTATCTAAACAAAGTAATCGTGGTCCTAACTTCTAGATCCTTACATATAAACTTGAAGGCTACAAGTAATATATAAGAGTTTAAGGTAAGCATGGAAGGACACGGATGATGATATGTAAAATAAGATCTTTGCAATATAGTAAAAGGTAATTTCAAACCGACCTCAAAATATTTCTTAAAAAGGGAAAGCTCCTATTCACCTAATGTTGTGATTTGCTCATGCAATTAAGGCCTTTTAAATGACCAGGCTCAGGGGCACCTTAGAAACTAAGACATATGGCATTGAATTCTTGCTTGCTCATGGTACTTGCCATACCATTTGGACTCATGTCATATTAAATTTTGACATATAAAGGCAAAGAGAGAGAGTTACCTTCATTATCCATATGGTACTTATCCTATGGAAGCTTCCTAATCTTCCACGACTCGAGGGCATAGATCCTTCTTACTAATCTAGTAAACCTAGTTAAATCCCACTGACAGTTGGCAACATTTGGATCCACCGTACTAAGGGGTTCTTCTGAAGGAGGGGAATTGCTTACTCAATGCAGAGTAGATAGTTCCTAGCTCTATTGTTGGGTACAAGTTAAGTCGTCAAATTCAATGCAAGACATAATTTACCTTGTGAAAATGATTGCTAAAAGGTAAGGAACAAAGGAGAGATGTGCAATGTGTAAATCAAGGGAAGCAAAAGATGAAAGAAACTAAAGTAATAGTGAGAAAATTGGTAGAAAGAAGAAAGAAAATGTGAATAATAAAGTTGGAAATATAAACGGTTGAATTGGCGGTAGTTTTCTAGGGATTTGTAGCCCCTGCGATTACTAATTAATATGGTCTGTTTGATTAGTTATGTATTAGACAAATTGGATGGCCTTGATGAAGTTGCTCTTCCTAAAGGATACACATGAAGTTTGACATAACTACACGAATTCTAGTGACAGTACATGACATGTCATGTCTAACAGGTAAAGCTTTTCCAACAAGCCAAACAAAAGATAACGCTCTAATAGCAATACACCACTTTGATGGTAAAGGATAGAACCAAAGCCTGTCAATTAAGTGGTAAACGCGATAACCCAAAGTTTCCTTTGCCAAAGGAAAATACCATCGTTGTTTTTTATTTATGAATGACATTATCACTCCTCTTGATGAATTTATCAAGAGGAGTCGAAGGACAAATGTTGATAAAGGTTTTTTCTAAAGACATAAACCAATTTACTTAGATCTATTTTCGACCTAACATCTGATTACATCTTCTCTTTATCCTGCTTTCGACCTCCTAAAGGTCTTACCAAGTGTACCAGATAGTTTAAGGAAGATTGACTACTTAAACACCTATAAGAAGAACTTAACTAGAGTAGGTCGAAGTGACCTCCCTTAACTCGGAACAACAGTCCATAGGTTGGACTTTGACTCGGTTAGCTTTAGAGCATTCAAATTTTAAAATTAGGTACAAATAGTTAGCTCCCTTAACCACCTACCGGCCACCATGATGTCAGCTATGTCTACTAAAATTGAGGAGTAGTTTTGAATTCAAATCAGGTGTATGTATTGGATTTGGAGGAAATAGTTATCACATTCAAATTATTCTATGACTATGAAAGGAGATTGGAAAACAAGTGACAAGTTCTTCTAGACACTCATGTACTTTAGTTCTTACTCTATCCATCTCTTTATAAACTCTTTTTTACTTACGCATTAGAGTGGACACCTCCCTTAGCTTAACTTTTTCCTATTTTGTAGAGTGCTTGTAAGTGTGATGTTCATGATTCCATCTATACAAAATTTTCATATCAATAAAACCTACTTTCAAAAGTTTTTATACTTCTTCTTCAATGGCAGCCTGCCATCTTAGAGCAAAGTGACATTTCTTTTGCTTGATAGGCTTCACATCAAAACAAATATTAAGATGGTGGACATACTTTAGTGTAATGATGATGCTTAGTGATTTGAATCGGTATCATCTCGATCTAGATCTCATTGATGTCCTTCTCTAATGTTTCTCTTACATTAGTTTTCTCATGTGGCTTGTACTCAATGGCGAGTGCCTCATTGCACTTTAAGGCTATTAACTAAAGTAACTTAGATGGCCTCTAGTCATCTCGGTAGATGCTAACCTCAACAAGGGTGTAAAATTTAGCCTTCAGGTATTTTGTTGACAAGACCATGTTGAATTGATTTTGGCTAAGTCTCCCAATAATGTCATTGTAGGAGACTAACAATCAAGAATTACAAACTCAACTGGCTGTGTGGCAATATGGCTTAGGTTGTCACTAAGCTTAACTAGTAGGATTATTGAGGCGTCGACAAGAATGGGGTAATTGTTGGAGTTGACCAAGTTGTGCTTATATGGCTTTAGGGGAGTACTTGACTTAGATTTCATCTTATTGTTGGTACGATGAAAAAGCATGCAGGCCGCACTATTTGTATCTATTCATATCTTGTTGATGTTGAAGCTTACAATATTTGCACTAATTATGAGAGTGTTAGCATGTGGTAGTTCAATACCTTTTAGATTGGCATTCGAAAAGGAAATCAATATATTAATCTTGGGCTACTTTTTCTTACAATTAAGACCCGGCATTTTGTACTGTTGGCTTTTGGGCTATTAAAGCTCAGCATGTACTTGTCGTTAGACTCTAGAAATCTTTGTTAATCACCCTATGAGGTTGAGTATATTGGTGGCAAAGGTGTTCAAGGTTTGGCTCAAATCCTTAATGAACCAAACTACTTTTAATGATTTGAGATTTTGAACTGAACTATTTTAAATATGGTTTATTTTAATTCGATTTAATTCAAACTGCTTTTAAAAATATTCCGATATATTTAATAATACTAATAGTTATTGAAACTTTTAACCAAATATTGATGTTTAAAATGAGGCATATTATGCAAAAATTAAAGTTATATAGCATGATGTTACAGTAATATTGCATCTTAGGTGATAGTGAAAGCATATAAATTTGCTTGACAGATGAAAAACGATAGTGAAAGAGAAGGAGTCGATAATAGAAGTTGAATGTGAGAAAAGAGATATTAAATAAAAAAATATAAATAAGGTTAAAATGAAATGTTAATATGGTTTGAAAGTAAAAATCACTTATTCTCTATTTTTAAGTAAGAAGCAATTTGAATTGGTTCAACTTCCTAAACCGAACCATGAATCATTCGAACCTCCTTTGAATTAAACCACAAACCAAATCAATGTACAAAACAATTGTATTTTGCGATTCGGTCTGGTTTGGTTTGATTTGATAAACAGTTATAATTGGTGGTTTCTGCCACTTAAGTGAAGTGAATGATTGGGGACAATGGTGTTTTAGCTGTCTATGGTTGTCTTTCTAATGTTTTTAGATTGTTTGGCCATGGTGTTCAATGGATTCACTAGTAGATGACACCAAATATTGATGGTAGATTTTCATTGAATATTGGAATTTGGTCACTAAGCTTAAAGCTTGAAGGTTTGGGCTTAGATCATAAGTAAGAGTAACTGCAAAAAAAGATACTAGAGTTAGGTCTGGTGTAGGCACTCCAACACTCAAGTTAGTTTCTAACTAAAGAGAGGCAGAGTAATGAGTGGTGTAGTCAATGTTAACATACCTAAGGGCTATATCACTTATTTATAAGGGATGTAGACAAGTTGCATTTTCAAGTGTATCTTTTTGAGTTGGCATGTTCTTAATTAGGCCTCTTTGAATGAGAAAGTGTATTTAGTTGAATAGATACATATCTTCTAAAAGTTGGAGTATATCTTATCTTAAGGTTTACCCTATATATAGGTGTGGTTGTATTTGTACTGACTTAGCTGGAGAATCGAGGTTCCCATGAGCCTAGAGGAGCTATTAATGAAATAGGCATGGCGTTGGAGAGAAGCACCTTAAGAGTAGCGTAGAGTTCCTTGATGGAGATTATGGATATCTTAAAAGAGAAGTTGTCTTAAGATAAACGAGCTAAGTCTTTGTGAGCTTGGAAGAGCTCTCTGTGTAATGATGCTTATGAGGGCTCAACCATGGGCAAGTCAAGTTAAGATGCATGGATCAACTCACTTAGAGGTGGTATGGGGTTTAGAAATAGGTGAATGCCTCAATAAGTTATGCAAGCCCCTAAGCCGTCTTAATATTAGGTTAAGTCACCTAGTTAGGTTGAGCCCACATTGTTTGGATCTTCTCCTATGGTTTTGAGAGTAAGAGTAAGGTTAGTTTAAGCATAGGGACCATAGCCTTAAATTGGTTATCAATAATATAGATAATGTTGCTCAATATATTAAATTAAATAATGTAATGAGAATAACAAACGAAACTATATAAAATATTCAATTAAAAAAACTAAAAAAATAAATCTTCATAACATTTGAGGCCTTAGTTGGCCATCCCAAGTGTGGAGGTAGTTAGGCTACCATAGATCTAGTGGAAAGCACCGCTAAGATAGTAAGACTTTTATTAAGAGTGCCAAAAGCACTCATCAAAAGATATGCAACAATGGAGTTATTAACATTGATGGCCGAGCTCCACAATCTCCTTTGTGATCCTATTTGACATTTGAAATAAATCCATCATCAAATTAAACCTCATTGATTAAAAAGAAAAAATGAATAAATTGAAAAAAAGAAAAGTGTCATAATTGTTTCCATCATTTCTTACTTTCTAACCTCTCATGCTAGCATTTTCCCTAGCATTTCTACAATCATATGATAGTTCCATGTTCTCTTACTTATTTAGTTGATTCTTATAGTTGTCCCATATATAAAGCTTTATCAAGTTGTTAAATTGGAGCTGTTAGAATCTATCATAACCATATGATTTTTCTATCCAACAAAGTTAGCTTTTGGTTCATGTATAGAGCTAGTAATATGGAGTTTAACCTACAAATTTGAATATGAACGTCATGATTATAAATAGGTTTTGTATTGACAAAATTCGACACAAATTTAGAGTCATTTAAGTATGTTAATATTTTTCCATAGCTCTAGGTTCAATTTTTGAACTTGTTTATGAAACGAACCTAATAATAGGTGTTAAGTTTAAACCTTGAACTGTATAATATTAAAATTACTAATATTTTTTATTTCTTTGCTACGACACTCTAACCTAATCCCCTTAATATTACTTTTTCTTTTTGCATAGTTTATCTTTCTTTTTCTTTTCTTTTTCCTTTTTTTTTTTTTTTTAACTTTACTCTTTCTTTCATTCGCTTTTGTGGTTTTTAGGTTTTATAACGTACCACACTCTTTAGAACCATTATCACTTCAAGTTTTTAGCCCGGAGTTCTTTGAAAAAATACATTCCAAAATTCCCTCATATTTCTTTTATCTCGTTTTCACTTAGTGTTTCATTATTTTGTTTGTCGGCCACAAACATAAAAATGCCCAACAAAAGATGGAAAGAAATATGATTCGATCATTTTTAATTTACACGATAAGCACAAGTAGCTGGCTATAACTACTATGTACTACAAGATAACGAAAATTTCATCATGGATTGGAGCAAAAGGGGTTAAAAACGTACATGTGGAAAGGTAAAAAGATCTATAAACATTTTATTTGAAATTCATCGTCACAATCATTCGAGTGGGATTTTTTATTTCGTTATCAGTGCAATATACCTGTAGACAAATTAAAATTAATATGTTATCAATACTATTACAAAAGTACTTGCGAACTTCATATACATATATATATATATATATATATTTATCTGTGTGTGTGAGAGTGTGTATTTTGGCATTTATTATGTTTGATTTTTTCAGCTTGTAGTAACCGAAACAACTGTTTTTATTTTTCTACAAATTTTAGAGGATTATAACTGAGTAAACCATACCCCTTCAAATATTTAGCCTCAATTTAATCCATAATCCTAAAAAAACTATGCACATTATTTATACAAGAAAGCAAATTTTTAACTACTAATAAAGAGACGATGTTACAATCCAAGTTTCACATAAATTTAATTTTTTAAAATCTTACTTTAGTTTAGTGATATATACGATTTTATCCCTTTATTTTTAGGTATAAGGGGAATTAATCTTCTAAATCAGGATTTGAGCTTAGGTTTTTTTGTAACTTTAATTGATAGATAGACTCAATCCAGAAATAACCCTCTTTTTAGAAACATAAATCTCCATTAACACAAACAATTCTTCCCTAATAGACTTCAACAAATCGGTACTAGCTGGTTCACTACCTACTTTTTCTTTTTTCATCACTTATGCCTAATATTATTAAAGCTAAAATGTTAAGCGTATGTATTGGCCATGTTTTTCAAGATCTTGTAATTTCTAGAGACGAGATTATGTCCCGAGGAACCCTCTCCCATTCTTAGCAAATATAATCTCCAGATAACATTTTCTATACAAACTAAACCATTATAAAATCCGCAAATTTAGCACAAGAAAGCTCGAGGAGAGGTTGGAGAGTGAAAGAGATGACGGCAGCAATAATAATAGGGAGAGGGGAGATCATGGAGCGAGGTTTCACCATTCCAGATCTCCTGATGAGTAATTTCAATTATGTTGATGAAGGTCTTAAACGTGCTCATCACGGTGTCCATCGTGGTCGGCCTTGAGGTAGAAATGTTTTTAATTTTTTTTTTTCCCTAAACTTATATTTTTCTAAATTTTTATTATTTTCATTATATTATATAATTCAATACGTGTTTTCAACCTAATTTTTATCAACTTACCAAAATTTAAAAATCCGATAAGAGTAAAGTATTTGATATCACGAAATCAAGGGAAAGCAGCAGAATTCAGTAGAAATGGAAGGAAGGAAAATTTGTGTTTGGCTATTTTAATAACGCATGAAAATGGAAAGAATTTGGTAAAAGGGATTAGAAATGTTTCCCTTATTAAGCCACTTTCATTTCTCTCTAAGTTTGGAGAGAAAACAAAGAAAATAGAGTAATAAAAATTCTCTTTAAAGCAAATTAAAGAAGAAAAAGTTCAGAATATTTTGGTCTATTAAAAACTTTGATTGTTTCCGTTTCCTTTCTTATTCCAACCAAACAACAATAAATAAAAAATATTTATTCTCGTTTCCATATTATATATCCAAACAAAAAAAAACTTTCCATTTCCAGCAATTTTCACTCTTCTTATCTATCCCAAGCTACTCAAGTCCACTTATTGGACTAAAATACTACGCATACGCAATGTTTTTTCAAAAATATAAGGACAAGAATCGAGTTGTTATTAGTCCATAATTCCGCATCATGTAACTGCAATTGATAGAATTAGCTCAGGTTACCATGCAAGCCGCGAAAAAGTTCAAACAGGCACTCTAAGAAACTTAGGTACTTGGTTTAAAAATCATGCAATATTTAAGCATTAAATATAAATGCAATATTATCCCAGGTATCATAATAAAAAACTACATGTAATATGTTCTTAATTAATTAATAATATACACACCATAAGATATATTGTCAATATATTGAATGCTATCTATAATTTCATAAATAATTTTTTTTTTTTTAAATTTAAAGCCCTTTGGATTTATTCAGCCAAACAGATCAAAATACCGTCAAAGATCGACCCGATTGTCATCATGAATAGCATCTTAAACGATCCAATTTGTGTCGATTTCGCTAGTTATACATCTGTACAAATTAATGAATGTGATCCGCCCATGTGCCCGACATGACCATTCATCCAACACCATGCAGGCGAGTAAGTCGGATAATACATGTTACTGTCGCAAACGAAGAAATTGCCTCAAAACATTCATTTCCCTAAAATTGGTTTTGGGACAGAGTGCGTTTGCGTATTAACGAGAAAGAAACAAATAAATAAGAGAAAAAAAGGAATTTCTGCGTCATGTCAATTCATGTACCAGTATTATAAGGGCCTGAAATATCAAGTAGTGAACGTTCAAGTTCAGGCGAGTGATACTGGTTGGTGTATCGTGTCGCAAGTTTTACTATTTTAATTGAGTGGATCGTTGTGGTCAATATCCACCCAAGAAGCTGACTTGCTTTGGTTAGAATAAAGTCGATAGAAGAACAACTTCAAAATACCAAAATCTTTGTACAGTGAAAACCTAGAACAGAAGAAAGAAGAGAGAGAGAGTAGAGACGAAATAGAAGGGTGATAGAAGCGTTTTATGAGGGAGGAGGGAGACGGGAGTATAATATGTTTTAGGGTTTTCCGTTTTCTAGATGGGCCAAACAACTTGAGTGGGCCTCGGCCTTCGTATGACATAAAAATTGCGTATGGTCAATCCCCACTTACGTCATAGCCCCCCCCCCCCATTTAAAAAAAAAAACCCTCCAAGACGTCTACAAATTTTTCCGGGTGAAACTCGCATGATGATGCACAAGAAACGGACTCCCTGGATTCTTCTTCTTTTTTTTTTTTACCAAACCCTGGATTATTCATTTAAAAGAAGGATTTGGATATGTGAATATATCTATTGATATTCCATATTCAGTAAAATATTCCATTTCCATGAATTCAAATAAAACATACATATTTAATGCAAAAGTAAATAAGTAACTATGTGGATGACTTAAAAGAGTTAGTTCCATAAATGAAAGCAAGTTTATAGTACTTTTCTAGTTACTACATACTAGCAGGTGAAGTGATGAAAGTGCGATGTGCGTAGGAAAAAAAAAATTTTTTCACTTAATAATATTTGTTATAGAAAATGAAGAAAATATTAACTATAAAACTAATGGTAATATTTAAAAAAGCTTATTCATATTTTGGATGGAAGATATTAGAAAAAAAAAAATTCTTTTGAACTTTTGTAATTATCCATAAGAAGTCCTTATACAATTTTAGTCCATAACTTCTTTTCACATAGATTAATTCTCCATACATTAAATATTAGGAGAAAAAATGAAATATATTCATAATTTTTTAAATTTATTAAATTTTACTAAATGTGAAAAAGAGAAAAACAAAGGTTTTAACTCCTTTCGTAACGTGGCATTTCATTGCAAGAGAAAGGAAGAGAGACAAGGATGGGGAGAGACAAGAGAACCATAGATAGAACTGAGTCAATCGAATCGGATTTAAATTGATTTTCATAAAATTAGGTTGGTTTGGAAAACTACAAAACTACTTATATATATTCTTAAATAGTTGATATTTAAGTCATAATATGGTTGTACTTATTAGTCATCTTATATATGTATCGTTTAATACAATAAAATTTATGAAATTAAATTGGACAAAATTTTTTGTTTAATGTTTAGTTTAGTTACTGTACAAAAAGAGAGTCTAAAAGATTAGACACAATAATTAAAACTTATCCTATCTGAAATGGGGTACAAAAGTTAACTTTATTAGAAAAAAATACAAGTACTAAGGATATAAATATAATAATATATATATTAAATAGTATTGATGCTATAAATATTCGGGAATATTTAAAATTTGTACTTCTTAAATAATATAAAAACGTGATTAAATAAATATTAGATAATATTAATGCCATAAATGTTAAACTATAACATCAAGTCTAGTATATGTATACTAAATAAGAGACATTATAAAAATCTGTATCTATAACTATACAAGCCAAACGAGGTATAATAGAGTTACACTGTACTGTATTCTTTATATTTGTATTGTCCAATTTGAGCAATCAAACATTGCCATAATATTCATTTTATGTTTCATATTTACAAATAAATTATTTTTTCCCTATATCATAATATAGCAAAAAACTTTTGCTCAGTAAAAAGTGTCACTTATATAATATATCTCTACATTGTCCATAATTTAAGAAAATAAATGTTATAGTAATTTGATTACAAAGATGCCATTTTCATTTTGAAATAATTATATTCTCTATTAATTTCATATCATCCATTAATTAAAACAAAATATACTATAGCTTTTAATTTTTATTAAATCATATCCATTTAGATTTATTTTGAAACTTGTGCATATTTATACAAAAGAAAGTTAGATCTTACATTAATAGTTACATAAATATGTTATTTCTAAGAACAATTAACTATTGAAAAAGTTGTACAAAAAAAAAAAAGAAATTAAACTTTGAAAACCATTGATACTTATTATTGATTAATAAAAGTTGAAAGAAAATTAAAGCATAAAAGTATTTATAAATATGGAATGTGAAAATTGAGAAGTAAAAAACATGGATAGTGGTGTCTATATAATTTGACCATAAAGAGGGATACTAGTAAAGAAAAACACCTATAAATGTGGAGAGAGGAAAGTGTTTCCACACATTTACATTGATACTGCTATTATATATATATATATTATACATATTTTTTGCTTCAACTACGGAATATGTTATTAGTAATATGTTTTGATTAATCCATTGATAATTTAAACTTCAAATCATTTACTTATGCTGTTGTTATATTGTTATTAATAATACATTTCAATTCCCATTGGTATCATTTCTAACGAATAATTCATATTTTAAATCAAAATAACCTTGATCATTTATCATATCTCCCAGAATTTTATAAAGGGCTTTGCCATTTATAAGTGTTATAGTCCTTTAAATTATAAAAATGCAATATTATGTGCTAACAATTATGTTATTTCATATGAAAAGATTGTAAACTATCATGCTAAGACCACTATCCCATCATAATTCATAACCATTATATGTGTGTGTGTAGAGTTTGAATTTTTTGGTTTATTTTTCTTAATCCAATTGATACCAAACCCTAACTTATTTTGATATTAACTATCAACTAAGAATTAAGAAAAATATGGTATCTTATGAAGCTAAAAAATTTTTGGAGTAAGCCGTAGATTAGTTTCAACCTAGCTATTAAACCTTGAATGGGTCCTACTTTTGACATTCTGAATTTAAGTTTATTTTTGAAGATACCTTTTTAGTTTAAAAGAATAATTTCTAATTTACAAGTGAAAGAAATGAATGAATTATATTTATTTACAAAAAGGAGGAAATTGAGAAACTAAATTTATTTATTCAAAGAGGGGAAAATGAAAATTATACATATTTTAAGTAATCTTGTAGATGCTTATGTATTTATTCATAGACTTTTATAGTTCATTTTTGAAAAATTTAATTGGTTGATTAATTTTAATTTTGAAAAAAATGTTGGGTTTATGTTTTTATTCATTTTATTTTATTTAAGGAACAAAATCTAAAAAGGCACTAATATCAAGTGCTTATGTTTGAAAAAATTTTCTTAAAGATACTCTAATTTAAAAAAAAAAAAGGTCCTTTTATATTATTTTAGCTTTTGAAAAAAAAAAACATTTTCTAAGCAAGAAAAGAACCCTTCCCTTTTTTTCTTTTTTAGGAAATTTTATCTAGTTTATTTAAAAGAAAATTTTCTAAAACAAAACAAAATAAAATAAATAAAGAAGACGAAAAAACTTTTTTATTGGTACATCATACATTAGCTTAATTGGTGAATTTTTTCTTTCTTTAGGATAAATAAATAAATAAAGTAAATAAATAAATAAAATAAAATAAATAAACAAGGAGACGTAGAATGCGAGAAATGAACTTAGTTTAGGAGAGGGATGCACAAGTTAGGTTAAGGTCAGATGTGCTCAAGCTTTAGGGTTCCATTGGGTCATAGATCTTAAACTAAGGCTAACGACAGCAACCAAATTGGCTTCACACAACTGCTTTCCAATGGAATTTAAAATGGGAAATAGCGAATTTGTGAGATTTCAATTGATGAAAAGTAGATTGGTCTAACGTGGTAGTGAATGACAATTGTTTTAGTAGTTGTCAAAGTTAGGTGGTTTGGCTTAGTAGGGTAGCTATGTGTAAGTTATTAGGTGGTTCTTAGGAGTCGAAGGAGTATTGGGTTGGGGTTTGTGAGAGAGGCAAAGTCATAGGTGGTGGTGCTCTATGTCTTATAGGTGTGGCATTAGGTCGAGGGTTTAAGAAACCTTAGGTGGTGGTTGATAAGGCTAAAGATGACGACAAAAATTGAGATTGGTATCAATGGAAGACTCAAGCAATAGGGAACTTAGTTGGAGTAGTGGTTTATCTTAAAATGCTTTGAGCTTGAGTGGGTTTTAGAGAAGGAGAGGAACTAGTTATGGGTAGAGAGAGAGAGGGCAAATGTGAGTGAAAGTTGATGATTAGAACATGTATAGGGAGATTTAATTTATAAGGAATTAAGCTAAATCAAGCTTTTAAAGGTCTTTAATGGCGGATTTGGATCAAGATCATACAACTCATATGATCTTTGAATTCATGGAAAATAACATGGTTTAAGTTGGTATTGCAATAGGATTCGAACCACTAGACCCCTGACTTGAGCCTAAGCTCGAGGTCTTGAGAACTTAATAAGGTGCATCCTCCTTACCAACATGTGCAGGAAGAGTCCAAGTTGCTCCAACCCACTATCTTACTGCCATTTTTGAGGAGAACCATTCTATGCCTAACAATCATCTTAGAGTGCTGACTTGAGGAGAGCTCAACTAAGAGCTTGACTCACCCGCCCACCAGCTTGGCCGACTTGCCTCTAAGTTACCTAGAGCATATCTAAGCTAAATTCACCTAGGAAGAGTCTACAACTCAACTTGTCAACAGCTCGGTTAACTGTACTCTTTTGCTTGTTTCTACCAGAAGCCCACCACTAGTTGCTAGTTATGTGTCTGAGCACCCTTGTGATGGAATCGGCTATATAAATCAAACGTTTTCTTGATTTTTTATTTATACCTTTCAAAATTCCTTGTTTTTTACTTTTTTTAGACATTACCTTTTTTGTCTTTTCCATATTTAGTAGGTTTCCTTAGATTTATGAGTATAAATACATTGTCAGAAACTATAAATACATGTTATTGGGCAGTTAAGTGAAGTTAATAGAGCAAAAAAATCTACAATTATTCCTTTTGTTCACTTGTTCTTCATTCTAATTATCTTATGTATTTATTTTGCTAATTCCCTTATAAACCCTAGTATAATGAAAAGTGATTTATACTTGCAATGATCTGCATTATCTCGTTGTTGAATATACTAAGTCTTTACTTTCTTGGGAACTTATCTCCTATTTACTCTTATTTTGACCCTTAAGCAAGATTAGGTGGTGAGTACCTATACTAAATTAGCTTGTATGTCATATCAAGTTGGTTAAGTGAGTACTTAGTGGTTCCTTAGTGCATCATATCCTAGGAGTTGATCATAGGTTTTGCTTGTCTATAGGCATTCCATTCTCATTTTTTGAGCTTTTTGTGAATTTGAACCCATCCTCTTAGATATGGTTGACCTTATCCTTATTTAGTGTTGTGTATCAATTTGGTATCGGACCATAGGTTTGCTTTGTGTAAGTTGCAGCTGTACTATGTTGTTACTTTGACCCCCATTTATGTTTTGAGTGTATCTAGTAGTAAGGTAGCTATTGAAGTTGTGTTTGAACTAGCTGTAAGCGTTTGATTGAGTATTTGAAGTGGTAGTTTGTTTATGTAGTAATTGTTATGTCATACTCTATTATACTTTGTTTTGAGCTGTAGAAGACAAAGCAAGTAGTAGTTGTATCTTTTTTCTATGAATTTAGCATGTTAGCTAGTTGAAGATTACAAGTATGTGTTATTTTTTGGAAAATACAAGTATTGTCTATTGTTGAGAGTATGAAGTCAAGTAAGAATGACTGATTCCAGTGTTAATACTGGTATTAGAGATGATAATAATGGTGTCATCCACCATAGCTGACAATTGCATAATAACTTTAGAAGTTTTGATGAGCAATTTAATGAAATGACTTACTTAATAGTCGATTTAACTTAAGCTATTTATGCATTAGCATCCCGACCTAATGGAGCCAATTACACTTCCCCTTATGTTGCTCCTAAAGTTAGTGCTGTTGTTTGTAATGCTGAACTTGTCTAAGGATAAGTCTTCGCTCGGCAAGATCGAAGTGGAGGAGTAGAAGGACATGTGTAGAGGAGAATAGACCTAGGTGGAGTGGATAAGGAGAATGAGGAAGAGTATAATGAAGTGGAAGAAAGACTACGGGCACCTTGATTTGGCAATCATATGAAGCTTTAGATTCTAAGCTTCAATGGTTCTTGAGAAGGTGAGAACTGCTATTATAGAATTCTTAGGTTATGTTGTAATGTGGTGGAGAAATTTCCAAACCATGAGGAGATGAAATGGATATAGAGAGGTTAGCACTTGGCTTCAGATGAAAAGAGTTCTTAGAGCCCGATTTGTGATAGATGACTATCTATAGGATACCTTTGCTCGGCTTCAAGGGTTGAGGTAAGAAAATTGAACTATTGATGAATATGTCTGACAATTCTAAATGCTTATAATCCATTGTAAACTTAGTGAGCCATTAACCTGAACATTTTCTAGGTTTTTGACTAGGTTGAGAGTAGAGATTTGAGATGTAATGGAGCTACAACATTTTATCACTTTAGGTAAGGCTATAAGGATAGCCTAACATGTGGAGAGGTAGAAGAGGAATAGGCCCATCCAACCTTAATCGAGCTCAATATAGCATTAAGCCTAGTATGAGAGCTAAAGTCATGTCTAAGTAAAAGAGTCATGTTGCTAACCAAGATGTACTAAAGAGGACTTATGAGAGAGGTCAAGGATTAGGGTTTTGGTCACATGGCCACCTAGTGCCCTAACCGATGTACCATGGTTATCAAATATGAAGCCCTTACCCTTGAAGTAGACAATACTAACAAAGAGCTTAAAGAAAAGGTAGAGTTGAAAGAGGGAGCTGAGGAGGATAGTGAAGGACTTGTAGAAGAAAATGTATATGGCAATGACCTAAATAAGATGACTTTAGTTATTCGTTGAGCTCTAAGTATTGAACCATTTGCTAAGCAGGAGTAATAAGAAAATTTGTTCTATATCATATGCAAGGTAAAGGAGCAAGTATGTGCACTCATAGTGGATAGTGGATGGTAGATGGTAGACGTTGTATTAATGTAGCATTTGTATGTGCACTCATAGTGGACAGTAGACATTGTACTAATGTAGCATTTGTTCTAATGTAGCATTTGTTGATCTGGTTCAGAAGCTTAAGTTACTAACCTTGTCACATCCAAGATCATATAAGCTTTATTGGCTAAATGAGAGGAGGGTACTACATGTCACTCAGCAATTATTACTGCCGATCTCCATTGGAAGCTTCTCTGATGAAATTTTCTATGATGTGTTGTTCATGTGTGCATCTCATGTATTGTTTGGCCGACCTTAGTTATTTGATTAAAGGATCACTCATGATGGTTTTAGGAATGCATATACATTTGAGAAGGATGGGAAGAAGATTACCTTGAACCCCATGACCCCGAGCGAAGTGAGTAGGTTATAAGCCAAGTTAGCCTGAGGATCTAAGAAGACATTAGTATTGAGCTGATCTAAGCTTCGAGAGGCCATTCAATTTGATGTGCTGACTTTTCTACTAATTAGAAGACTTTTGGAATTGAAAGAGTAAGTTACATTACCTAAAGAGGTTCGAGCACTATTAGATGAGTATGTTGACTTGTTCCCTGAACAATTGCTTGAGGGATTACCCCCTCTTCGAGATATTAAGTACCACATTGACTTGATACCTACTGTTGCTCTACTAAATAAGCCTGCTTATCAAATGAACCTTAAGCAAGCTATCAAGCTCCAAAGGCAAGTCAATGACCTATTGGAAAAATGATACGCGTGAGAGTCTTAACCTTGTGTTGTACTTGCACTACTTATGCTAAAGAAGGATGGTACATGGCGTATGTATATGAATAACAGAGTTGTTAACAAGATTATGATCAAGTATAGGTACCTCATTCCAAGGCTAAATGATATGCTAGATGAATTGAGTGGTGTTAGGATTTTCAACAAGATTGATCTGAAGTTAGCTTATTGCCAGATTCGTATGAGGTAAGGAGATGAGTGAAAGATTACGTTTAAAACCCGACATGGTCTATATGAGTAGATAATGATGCCTTTAGGATTATGAAACATTTTGATCACTTTCATGAGATTGATGAATCATGTATTGAGAGATCTAATCAGAAAATTTGTTGTAGTTTACTTTGATGACATCCTTATGTATAGTGCCAACTTGCCCGACCATTCTGATCATCTCTAAACTGTATTTGATGTACTTCGAGTTGAAAGGCTCTTTGGGAATTTGAAGAAGTATTGTTTCTGCTAGGAAGAAGTGATCTTCCTTAGATATGTAGTGAGCGATGGAGGCCTTCGAGTCAATGATGAGAAGAAATGAGCTATTGTAGAATGGCTGACCCTAACCACATGTGTTGAGGTAGGAAGCTTCCATGGACTAGCTTCCTTTTATTGCCGCTTTATAAAAAATTTCAATACCATTGTTGCACCTCTCACTATGCTAACAAAGAAAAATGTGAAGTTCAAATGGGGAGAGAAGGAGGAGATAAGTTTTACCAAGGTGAAAGAAAGATTGGCCTCTGGCTTAGTCTTAGTTCTATCTGACTTCAAGAAGATATTTGAGCTTGAGTGTGATGCATTGTGAGTTGGTATAGGAGCTATGCTCATGCAAGAAGGCTAACCTATTGTATATCATAGTGAAAAGTTGAGAGGATCATAACTAAACTACTCTGTCTATGACAAGGAACTCCTTTCTCTCATCTAAGCCCTTTATGTATGGCAACATTACTTTTTGCCAAGGGAGTTTATTATTTATACTGATCATGAGTCCTTGAAATACCTTCGAATCAAACTAAGCTATCAAAGAGGCAAGCTCGATGGATTGAGTTCCTAGAAGGATTAAATTTTGTGATGAAGTATAAGTAAGAAAAGACCAATGTGGTTGTTGATGCCTTACTAAGAAGATACGTTCTTCTTATCAAACTTTAGACTCAACTTATAGGATTTGTGATCATAAAAGAGTAATATCCTCAAGAACCCCATTTTGGTCCCATATATGGATGATGTAAAGAAGGAAGAACAGTAGATTTGCGAGCATAAAAGAGTAATATCCTCACGACCCCCATTTGGTCCCATATATGGATGATGTGAAGAAGGAAGAATAGTAGATGACTATCATGTGGAGGATAGATTTCTATTTCAAGGTAGCAAGTTGTGTGTGTTGACCTATTTTCTAAGAGAGCTACTAGTATGAGGGGCTCACTCTAGTGGACTTTCTAGACATTTTAGAGAGAAAAGGACATATAAACTATTGAATGCAAAGTTCTTTTGGCCTAAAATAAGGTGTGATGTGTACCGTATTGTAGAAAGTTGTAAGATCTATAAGAGAGCAAAGAGTAAAGTTGAGAAGGGAAGAGCTATGCCTCTACCCATCCCAACTAAACCATGGGTGGATTTGAGCATAGATTTTGTCTTCAGGCTACTGTGAACTACTTGAAATAAAGACTCTGTGATGTTTGTCGTGGACAAATTCAACAAGATGGCACACTTCATGTCTTATACTAAAACTAAAGATGCTTCGGCTATTGCTTCTTTGTTTTTGTAGGAGATTGTTTTTTTGCATGGAGTATCGAGGAGTGTGGTATCGGATCGAGACCCAAAATTCTTAGCCACTTATGGAAAACTCTCTAGCATTGAATCGGAACAAAGTTACTCTTCAGCACTTCTTGTCATCCCTAGACTGATGGTCAGATAGAGGTTGTCAATTGCACCTTAGGTTTATTGCTCTGAGCTGCAGTAGGAAGAAGTTAGTTGATTGAGATATGTGCCTGCCTATAAGGAAATTTGCTTACAACAAAATAGTATAGGCTACCATTAGACATGCACCATTTGAGGTCATCTATGACATTAAACCCGAATTACCCCTTAATCACACCCAAATGCCATCACCCAACCAAGAAGACCTGGAAGTAAGAACCAGAGTTTAGTCTTTTTAACAAATCTACTAGAAGTTACTTAACATGTTGATTGAGCTTCTAAAAAGTTGAAGGAGAAATGAAAGGGAAAGAAGGCCAAGCAGTTTCAGGTTGGCGATTAAGTATGGTTGCACTTAAGTAAAGAGAGGCTCCTTAACAATAGGAGGAACAAACTATTTGCTCGAGCTGAAGAACAATTTAAGATACTCGAGATGATCAACAATGATGCCTATTGAGTGGAGCTACCCGAAGACTTTAGAGTGTTCGATATGTTCAATATTGCTGACATCAGCCCTTATCGACCAGAAGAAGAGCAGAAAGAGGACCAGTCGGATTTGATCCTAAATCCCAATTAGCTTAAGGGAGATTATAGGATTCTAACCATCGGACCCTTAATCGAGCTTGAGGTTTCGAGAACTTAGTAATGTGCATCCTCCTTTACTAACTCATATAAGAAGAGTTCAAACTGCTTTAACCTACAAGCCTACTGCCATTTCCAAGCCAAATCCTTACATGTTTAACAATCGTTTTAAAGTGCTAACTTGAGGAGAGCTCAATTAACAGCTTAGCTCACCCACCCACTAGTTTAGCCGACCTACCTCCGAGCTACTCAAAGCATATTTGAGATAAATTTACCTTAAAAGAGTCTTAGCTCAGCAATAGGTCGATTAACCGTACTCTTTTGTTTGTTTCCACTAGAAGCCCACCACTAGCTATTAGCTATGTGCCCAAGCACCTATGTGATGGATTTTACTACACAAATCAAATGTTTTCTTGACTTTTTATTTATACCCTTCAACATTCCTTGTATTTTACTTATTTTGGACATTACCCTTTTTATCTTTTCCATATTTAGTAGGTTGCCTTAGATTTATAGTTATCTTGTAATATGTAGTTGTAAGGATGATTTACATTATCTCATTATTGAATATACTAAGTCTTTCCTTTCTTGGAAGCTTATCTCTCTTTTGCTCTTATCTTGACCCTTAAGCAAGGCTAAGTGGCAAGTACCCTTACTGAATTAGCTTATGTGTCATATCAAATTGGTTAAGTGAGTCCTTGGTGGTTTTCTGGTACATCATATCCTACAAGGTGATCATGAGTTTTGGTTGTCTACGCAGATTCCATCCTCATTTTTCGAGCTTTCCATGAGTTTGGAACCATCCCTTCGTGATAAGAATTAGACCACCAGATCCTTGACTCAAGGGTTAGAAAGAATGGCTAGGTGAATTCTTTCCTTAAGACCCACCATTGAGGAGTCTAAACTACTGCAATTTGCCAACCTGATGCCCTGGCCGACTTGGACCCTCGTGCACTCATCATGCATGCCAACCCGAATTGCACTTAAACATTAGCTCGGCTCATTTGACCATTAGCTTAGCAAACCTGAATTTGAGCTATATTAAGTGTGCTTGAGGTGAATTCACCTTAGAAGAATTATTTGCTCAGCTTAGTGTAGCTGACCTACTTCCCCTGCTTGGTACCTCGACTTGGCAGAAACCAAATTGATTGTACAAAATTGTCTTTTCTGCTAGAAAACCATCCACCTACAATGAGCCATGTGTTTAAGCAACCACGTGATAGAATCCTCCATAAAAGATACCCATTTTGTTGTAGTTTTCAATTGTACCCTTTATCATTCCTTATATATTATTTCTTTAGGACATTACCCTTTTAGTCTTTTCTATTTTAGGTAGGTTGCCTTAGTTTTGCGAGTATAAATACTCTTTGTACATGTAGCCACATCAACTTATTATCATTAATATACTGAATATACTTCTTCCTTCTATGAACGTTACTCTTATTAGCTTGTTTGCTTACTTTACTGTTATCCTAACTCTTAAGTAAGGCTAGCCAGTGGGTAATCTCACTGGACCATCTCATGCATCATATCAAGTTGTACCGTAAGTCTTCGAAAGTTTCTTAGTATGTCATATCCTTAGAGCTGTTTGTTGATTTGCTTGTTTTACTTTTCTTTTTCTCGCTCTTTCACGTGATTCCCACCTTATTCTTTAAGCTTTCTACAAACTTGGACTCATCTTAGTGACTGTCCTTGTCTTTTCTCAACTATAGTTCACACCACCTTGGATATGGCCGACCTTATCCTTCTTTGGTGTGACGTATCATATTGTGAGTTGAGAGCTAACATTCTTACTTATGTTGTTAAAGGGTAGCTTCAATTTTCTTTAGTATAGCTTGAATTTGAAGATCTTAATTAAGCTAAAATCTCAAACATCAATTTTTTTCTTTTTGATTTTCTCAATCTGATTTGGCCACGTAAACCTATGAATTTGAATTGAAAGTAAGTTGTGCTCGACACATGATTCCACCATGAATTTTGTTAGAAACGTGTGTAAATTGCATGAAAAATATGCTAGAATATATGATCTCAAGATGGAAACTAGAGGAAATTGTTAGAAAACTATAGGTAAACTTTGGGAACTTTCTTTGAAAATTGAAAGCATGATCACCTTTGATATTAAGTTTAGTACACATATGTTGAAATTAATTTTCAAATTAAACCAAATTTGACAGTTTTACAAAATCTAGTTCATTGATCAAATAGTTAATTCAAAAATTACATTTTTTGTAAATCAAACTATCTAAATTTGATTGAGGTGTTGTTTGAAGTTAAGATTAATTTAATTTTTACGTACCAAAAATATTTAACATTTACCATGATTTAAATATTAAATTTTTAGAAAAAATTAATATTCTCAGATAAAGTTTGGAACATTTAAATTGCATATATGCCCTTTAATTCTATTAGCTTTAAAAATGAAATGACCCTCGCTAAGCAACTTAAGGACCCTAATAGGGACTAAAGACTCCTATTTTCCTAAAAATGCTATTTTCCTAGTTTCTTTGTATTTTTCAAAGTTTCAATTTTTTTGTATTTTTTGAATTTTCTAATTAATATTATTTTTCTTTTGTACTTTGAGTTAGGACACTTTTTCTTTATTCTTGAAAATTACTAAAACTATAGGAGTTAAAAATGGAGTGTTTATAGCTACCCTTTTATAGTGAAGTTTGAGAAAACTTTACCACAAGAATAAAAGAGATACTACTTTTACACTTAGGGTAAACAATATTAAGAAGCTCTATAATCAGCTTACTATCCTACACTTGATCCACTTGGTTTTGTGAAAAGGTGATTGATTTACTTGAAGAGGAAGACAACACCTTAAGAGCTAACCTAAAAATAAGAGTAGGTATTTAAAAAAGGTATATTGCCTTATGAGTTGACCATAACTTTAGAAGGTTCTAAAAAAGGGATAGCACTATGGGAGCTAGTAAGAATCCTAAAGTAATATTGAATAAAGGATACTATTCTAAGAGTTAGCAAGAACCCTAAAATGATATCGAATAAAGGGTAGCACTTTTGGAGTTAGCAAGAACCTTAAAATGATATAATGAGCTGGCAACCCTAAAGGAAAGGCTTAAGGAAGGAAAAAGCACTTTGTGGGTTAGCTAAATCTTAAAGATATAGTAGTGCTCCTAGAGTTGACTAATCGAAGGTTAGGAGCACTCTGCAAGTTAGAAACCCTAAAGGAAAAGCTTAAGGTAGGAAAAAGTACTCCATAAGTTAAACTAATCGAAGGTGGGAAGTACCTTGTGAGATAGCAACCCTAAGGGAAAGGCTTAAGGTAGGGAAAAGCATTCTATGAGCTTGCTAAATCCTAAAGATAAGGTAGTGTCCTAAAGGTGACTAACTGAAGCTAGGGAGTACTTTAGTTAGCAACCCTAAAGGAAAAGCTTAAGGTAGGAAAAAGCACTTCTTGAGCTAGCTAAATCCTGAAGAAATGATGATGTACCTCGAAAGAGGGCTTACCATAGCGCATATGAGTGTCCTTAAGAAAGCTACTGAGAAAATGATGAGGTTGGGTTTTTGCAAGGGTTTTAGCAAACCCCGGAGCTGTCGTGGATGTGACACACTACTTATGTGCAACATAGCCTACAACTTGCCAATGTGACTCACTGGTTTAAGTTATAGAGTTGCTTGCTATAATCTTTACTAAAAAGATTGATGAGAGCTAAGGAATTAATTTTATTAACTTCACGAGAAAAGGAGAAACAAATTTAAAGGGAATTCATTAGCAAAATTAGGTAAAAGCCTGATTACATCAATTGTCTAAATAGGGCATTTATACCTTGATGTGTCTTTGGGGTCAAATATATGGAGAGACATCATAATGAAACAAAAATCAAAGGAAACAAAGAAAGCTAGTAAAGTTCGGGTAGTTACCAACTGGATATGACACACCAATCAATCATAGTTGGCTTACAATTCGTTGGATATGACTCGTCGGTTCGAATTGAAGGATCACTTGCCACTACTCCTTGTTAAAGGGAATAGATAAGAGTTGAAAGGTAATGAGAACACTAGGGTTGCTCAAAGGGAAATTTGTCTAAATTTTAATATTCAAGATTGGTGTTTATGTACAATTAAGTGAGGGTTTATATACTCATCCTAATACAGTCCAGCATAGATGAACACACAACGTCCGATATCCCATGAACCAAGGTGGTGGGTTCGGATCTCGAGACGGTTCGAAAGGTAAACGAAAGTCGAATGTTAAGCAAAGGTTATGCACTGATGATGGATATGATGCATCCATGCCTCGTACAAGCTCAAGTTGCACTTAATATGACGCATAAATGTAGCTAAAGGTCACTCACCACTAGTCCATGCTCAATGGGCTAGATAAGAGTAGCCAAGAGCAAGAAAAACACTTAGCTCACAAAAATGTGTTTGAATATCAATGTGTTAACTTCTTGCAACTATTAAAGTATACAAGTATATAGATGACCCACTTAGCGTAAATCCTAGGTTAAAGTAAATTATAAGAAAAAAAAAGAAAAGATTTTTACTAGTAAAGGAAAAGGGAATAATTTACAAGGGCAACATTGTAATCATGCAAAAATAATATTTAGTGATAAAAAGGACAGTATGGATGTCAAAAAAGGCAAAACGCGTGTCATTGGCTCATTTTGTAGGCCTAATGATACTGTTGGCCAAGTAGAGGCAGGTTTTGATTAGATTAGGTCGGTGTTAGCAGTTCGGTAGCTCGGATAGTTAGGATTGGAAAAGGGGTTGGTTTAAGGGTGACTATTGTCAAGTTCGCCTTGGGAAGTTAACTCTTGGTAGTTGTTAGCTCGGATTTGGCATGGATTAGGTCAGTAGTATTTTAATTAGATACTTGGATAGGTGTGTTGTGGAAAGGTCGACTCGGCACATCAGATGGTCACCTCAATAGCTTCTTGGATGATGTGGAGAGTAAAGTAACTCAATAGGTTAGACTAAAGGATGCGCTACTCCTTATCATTCAACTCACCTCGGACAGCTCGACGAACCATCTAAGCAAGTCCTTGAGTTTAGGAGTGCATGATTAGTCTATGATCCCTATCATCCCTTCCGAGCTATTTGAGATTTAGGATCAAATTTGGCTCAACTCCATGTTGCTTGTCTTTCGGAGTATTTAGTTGAGATTAATAATGTTGAAGGAGTCCAAGACTCTATACTCTTTAGGTAGTTCAATCTTATAAGCATTAGGATTGATCTTTTCAAGTACTTTAAAGGGTCTGTCAGGCTTGGGAGATAACTTACTCTTCCTTAAGTTAGGGAACCTTTCCTTGTTGAGGTAGATCTAGACTCGATCACTTAGTCGAAATTTTCTTTTCTTCCATCCTTGGCCTTGTCTCTCAAGCTTGGTAGTAGCTCAGCTTAATTATTCTAAAACCTTTTGGTGCATGGCTCTGATGGCCTTAACACTTTTTACAAAAGGCTGGCCATTGTCTAGGCTTGAAAGGGGTATTTGGTCTATTGAGAGCTTAGGGTTGAACCTATAGGTAACCTCAAATGGAAACATGTTTATTATGCTGTAGATGATCTTATTGTAGGTAAACTCTGTGATCGGCAAGCATAGATGCTAATTAACCATGTTCCAACCAACAACAACCTGTAGTGAAGTTCTTACCATTTAATTGATAACCTCGGTTTGTTCATCCATTTGTGGATGATAGGACCTACTGTACGATAACTTGGTTCCCATGTGTCTCCATAAGCTCCTTTAGAAGTGGCTTATGAACTTTGGGTCTTGATCTGAAACAATGATTCCAAGCACTTTGTAAAGCTTGACTACTTCTCATAAGAAAAGAAAAGAAATAGTAGAAGCATCGTTAGTTTTTGTATAGGGCACGAAGCGTGCCATTTTGCTGAATCGATCCATGACCATCATGGTAGATTACTTCCCTCGAGATGTCCTCAACAATCCTAACATAAAGTGTATACTCTACTCGAACCAAGGTTTGGTTAGAATAGGTAAGGGTAAATAGTGGCCTTGCTTAGCTCGGCTCTTCACTTTTTTGCAAGTAATACACATTTCCAACATAGATTGGATGTCTCTCATCATTCTTAGCCAAAAGAATCTTGAGGATAGTACCTCATGAGTGTAGTGTTGGCCAAAATGTCTTGACAATCCTCCTCCATGTATCTCGTGCACTAACAATTCTCTCATGGAACAAGTTGGGATACATAGTCTCCTCTCCCTAAACAAGTATTTGTCTTCCTTATGATAGTCATCAAATGTTCGTCCTTCCTTACACCTAACATAGATGGGACTAAAATGTGGATCCTTTGCATATAAACCTTTTATCATTGAAAAGCCAAGTAGCCTGGTCTACAGCTCAGTCAAGAGAGAATGCTGTCTCGATAGGGTATTAGCTACTACATTGTTCTTCCCATTCTTGTACTTTACAACATAAGAAAATCTCTCCATGAACTCAACCCATTTGGCTTGTCTCTAAGAAAATTTGGGTTGGCTCTTCAAATATCTTTAGGATTCATGATCAATGTAGATCACAAATTCCTTGGGCAGCAGATAGTGTTGCCATACAGTTAGGGCTCAAATTAAGGAGTAAAACTCATTATCATAAATAGAATAGTTGAGTGTAGCTCCTTCAAGCTTTTCACTAAAGTAAGTAATAGGTTGGCCTTCTTGCATTAGTACGATACGTATGCCTTGTTTAGACGTATCACACTCCACTTTGAACACTTTGTCAAAGCTCAAAAGAGCTAAGACAAGGGTTGTGGTCAGCTTTTCTTTCACCTCTTCAAAACTCCTTTTCTCTTTTTCTCCTTATCCAAACTCAACATTCTTCTTCGACAGTTTGGTGAGTAGGGCCTCGATCGTATTGAAATTCCTTATAAATCTACGATAAAATGATGCTAAGTCGTATAAACTTCTCACATCAATTGAAGTGGTCGGCACAAGCCATTAGGTGATCGCTCTTATCTTCTTATCATTGACTCGTATTCCTTTACCACTTACAACATACCTTAGGAAGATTACTTCAGGTTAGCAAAAGTTATACTTCTTCTGATTGGCGTAGAGCCTTTCAATTAAAGTTTTGCAAAGACTGCTTGGAGATGCTCTTAGTGAGTCTCCAGATCAAGGCTATACATTAAGATGTTATAAAAAATAAACCACTACAAATTTCCCAATTAGTTCTTAGAGCACATGATTCATCCGTTGCATAAATGTGTTCAACACGTTTGATAGTCCTAATGGCATCAAAAGCCATTCATACAATCCATGGCATATTTTGAATGTAATCTTCTACTTATCACCCTCGCGCATTCAGATCTGATGGTATCTAGAGTTGAAGTCAATCTTAGGGAATATTCTTGCTCTATTGAGCTCATTTAGCATATTATCAAGCTTCAGTATGAGATACTTGTACTTGATGGTAATGCGATTGATTGCTTGGCTATCTACATACATTCTCTATGACTTATCTTTCGTAGGTAACAATAAGGCTAGTATAGTACGGGGATAAGGGAACTTCGCACATACCCTTTCTTCATCAGCTCATCTACCTATCTCTACAGTTTGATAGCTTATTCAAGGTTTAGCCTATAGGAAGGCTTGTTCGGTAGTGTGGCTCTTGGTTGCAATCGCATGTTTGACACCTCGGATAGGAGGTAGGCTTTCCCATAACTCACCTAGGAGCAGGTTGGCAAATTCATTCATTGGTTTTCACTTCGGTAGGCATCATTCCTTCCTTAGATCTCATTTTTAGCAACCTTTTAACCTGTGGATAGGTTAGATCTTCAAGTTCCATCTCTCTTTTTAGCTCAGCTCGAGTCATCACCAAAGCCTCTTTCTTTAGGACTTAGCTCAATTAGGTCTACATGACTTTTACTTGCTCGACAATCATGGGGCTCAACTTCGCCTTTTTACCCTTGTGCTCAAGGGAACATGTATTTCTCCTTCCATCATATATTATGGCTTAGTTAAACATCTATGGTCGTCTAAGTAGAATATAGGACGTACCCATGGGTAACACATCACAGAGTACTTCATTTCAATAGTTGTCGATACAGATCGATATAGATACTTGTTTGTTCACTTGCAAAGTTCCCTTGTCACTGAGCCAATGTAGTTTATAAGGTTTTAGGTGGGGCTTGGTTGGCAACTTCAATTTTAGACCATGAAAGTAGAGGCTTCATTAGTACAGCTCCTACTATCAGTAATTAGGGTACATAACAAGCCATTTACCTTGCATCTTATGTGGAAAAGATTGTTTCTTTATTCGTCTTTAGGTACAAGACTCATATTCACTGTCCTCCTCAACACTAGAGTAACCGGTATAAAATTACCTTCCTTGCTAGAGATGACTTTCTCCTCTTTGGACAGTTTGGTCTGCTTGGTCTCTTTCGGGTCTTCCACTTTCTAATCAGTACTATCTACCTCAACAGTTGGTGTTTCACTTTGGATCACCATTGTTTCTCTATTCGAATATTAAGCAGCCATGTGTCCAAACCCTTGACATTTGAAACACTTGATCTCACTCATCTTTCATCCTAAGCTTTGACCTCTCTTGAACTTCCTCAAGATCTCCTTCTCTTCTGCTCAAGCATTTTAAGTAGGTTGGTTGTTGTAACCTTCATTTTGTTCGTATATGTTAGCTTAGAATAGATCGACTACTACTGGTTCGGAACCTTCTTATCTTGCGCCTTTCAATTCTTTAGGTAACTTGGACAGCATCATCAAGTGATCTAATATCCATGGTTTCTAAAACATCTCTAATCTTGTATTTCAATCCACTAATGAATCGAGATATAGTTCGGTCTTTGGGCTCAATGACTTCACATCGGATCATTTGCATATGAAATTCCTTTACATATGCATCAATAGTTGATCTTCCTTTCCTCAGCTCTTGCAATCTTTTGAAGGCATCGTGCAAATAGTAACTTAGCACAAATCTCCTTCTCACGACCTTATTTATCTTATCCTAACTCCTAACTTCATGTTCTCCCTCTCTTCTTCGAGTGGCTTGCATGTTCTTCCACCATAAGTCGACATAACTAGTAAACTCCAACACAACAAGTTTAACCTTTGCATTATCTAGTACTTCATAGCATTTAAATTGCTTCTCAATCTTATTTACCCAATCCAGGTAGTCTTCGACATCTTTACTCATAGAAAAACTTGGAATGTGCATCCTTAACCCTTCAACTCTAGGAGTTTAAACATTCCTTTCTTCTGGTTCATAGTACTCCTGTGCCTTGTCATCTCCTTCCTCTTCTTCCTTTTTTATTTCATTGAGTGCTAGCCTACACCTAACAACCCTATCCACTCTTATAGCTCAGGATTATTGAACTCGGGCATTAACTTGGCCAAATTGACAATTGCCCGTTCACGTCTCTAAATGGGCCATTTCTACCTCATTGTCTATCTTTATTTATAATAGTCACCAAACTGACTACTAGGTCAGTGAGTCTATCCAATCAGTCACCCATTGACTAGGGTGTAAAGCTTCCTTATTGGCCTTGGCTATTTTGAGCACCACTCTCTTAGTTACCAATAGCTTCTTGTATGCTGGAGTCAAACATTATTGTCTATTGCTACGAGATTTAATAGCTGATACATTATTCAAAGCTTCCTACCACAAACAAGGATAAACTAACACTGGATACACCAACAGCTAGTACAACTAGTACACACTAAACAACCACATACTTGTACTCTATTTTGCATACACGAAACAGGGGAAGGTAGCGCGCAAAATTCTTCAATACTACTCACCTTTTAAACTCTTATGACAACAATAGGATGTCTAACACACACGCACAAAATCAATAACAAGTTACTCAGAGAACAAAGTAATAAAAGCTACCTTCGAATGTAGCCAAGCTTTAATATTAAGATAATACGGTCTAGCATGAATGAATGCATGATGTCTAGTATTGCATGAACCAAGGGGGTGGGTTTGGACCTTGAGACGGTCCGAAAGGTAAATGAAAGTTGAAGGTTGAGCAAAGGTCTTTGTGCATCGATGATGGATATAACGCACCAACGCCTTGCACGAGCTCAAATCGTACTTGATATGACACACAACTATAGCTGGAGGTCACTCGTTACTAGTCTATGCTCAATATGCTAGATAAGAGTAGTTGGGAGCAAGAAAAACACTTAGCTCACAAAAATGTATCTAAATATCAATGTGTTAATTTCTTGAGGCTATTACAATATACAAGTATTTATATGACCTAATTAAAGGATTCCTACTAGTAAAGGAAAAGGGAATAATTTACAAGGGTAACATTATAAGAAGGCAAAAAGAAAATCCAGTGGTAGAAAGGATAATATGGATGTTAAAAAAGGTAGTACATGTGTGATTTACTCATCTAGTGCTAATGACATTGCTGGCTGAGCAAGGGTAAGTTTTGATCAAGTTAGGTTGGCATCGACAATTTGATAACTCATATAGTTGGGAATGGAAAAGGGGTTGGTTCAGGGGCAACTTATTATTGGGTCGGTCTTAGGAGGTTGATTCTTGGTAGTTGTCAATTTGACTTTGACACTAATTAGGTTGGCAGTATTCTGATTCAATGCTTAGAAAGGTGTGTTGTGGAGAGGTTAGCTCGGCATATTGGTTGGTCACCTCAACGGCTTCTTGGATGATGTGGAGAGCGAAATAATTTAATAGGTCGGACTAAGGGATATACTGCTCCTTGTCATTCAACTTACCTTGGATAGCTTGGCGAACCAACTAAGCAAGTCCTTGAGCTTGGGAGCGCATAATTAGTCCATTATCCTTATCACATCCACTAGGATTACTTTACATATATGAAGAAACAAAAGGTTATTCTTATAATTAGGTTACATAATACATACTAAAAAGGGTAAAAGAGATAAAGAATATTTAGTACAAAAAGTAAAGGATCTTTTGGAATGTCATGCTAGAAGACACGTATCGTTCAGTAGTTAGATGTCGGGAATATGATACAAAGTGGACAAAAAGGAGAAAGTAGAGTTTGTAGTTAAGGGTTGACTTGATCTGGATTAGCGACTCACTAAAGACGTGAGTGTGACTTGATAAGTGTGTTGAGCTGTAGAAGTAGTACAAACGGTGAGTTAAGGTCATATTCCACAAGGAGCTAGGTGCTAAGTATTAAATTAATTAAGTTTTTCCTTAAGCTAAGTTATCGATAATTAAACTAAAAGTAAGTGAAAACTAAATAACAAAGTGAACACTAAACTAAATGTTCTAACTACACTATGAGGGTCTTGGGTCTAGGAGATTAAAAAAAAAAAAACAAATTGGGATTCATAAATCTATTCTTATTTGAATTGATGTGATGCCTTAAATTGATATTTGAAATTGACCAAAAGGGATTTAACTAAACTCAGTAGAACTCGTCCATCTCCCAAAGTAGCGGAATTTTAATTATAGCATAAATTTACTTGTCAGGGAAATTTATCTATAATTATCAGGTAAATAATAATCTGCTCACATTGAAATTATTATTCAAGTTAGAAATATGGTTTACGTATGTCCCCATGACTCGAACCATATTTCCAACCGCATTAAGTGTATGAGTTTATGAATTTAATTAAAAGTCATATATTCGTATGACGAACTTTTTCAAAAAATTTAAGTTATGTTGAACACGAGTTATCGAAATCCTCTTGGATATGCTATAACTCTATTTGGCTAAAAAATGATGGCCAAGTACTAGATAACTAAACAATGAACATAATAGAAAAATACTCAAATACTCAATATTGATATCGAAATAATACACAAAACACATTAACTCATTAAATCCATTAATACAAAGCTGAAATAAATTAAGTACAATATCTCATCGGAAAACTTAAATGAATCAAGATATATATAAATTAAAATAATAAGGAAAAGAAAACATTTTGATCTGTATATTCAATTTCGAAACCCAATATAAAATCAGTATATCTTGATACATTTGGAACCCGGGGTAATCCTCTAGTATGATAAAATAAAATGATTTAAAATCCTGAAATTAGAGAAAACATAATCAAATTAATAAAACGAAAATAAAGTTTCTACTCTTCACTATACTAAAAAAACAAAAATTCAAAATCCTTAAGCTACTGGATGTTTCCTCTCGTCCCTCCTATCCTCATCTACTGTCTTCTTCTTTTTCTTTCTTTTTTTTTTTTTTCTCGTAAACTCCACTTTTTCTCTTCATCAGCTACTTCGTTTTCATTTGTAAACCTTCCTCTCTTTTTAACTGAATGGGCCTCTCTCTCTACTCAGCCATCCCTTTCGACTCTAATTCTCTAGATGATAACTTCTCTCGCATAGTTACCACGAATGTGCCCTATTGCTCACGTGTGGCCATGCAAATCTGATGAAAGCAACATGTGCTACTAATAATTAATAACTTATTAATGGGCCCCTTAATGTAATACAGAAATTCTTCTTTGCTTGATTTCTCTTGTAGACTATTCTAAGTGCTGGGCTGTTGTTCCAAAAATATAGCTATTAATTTCCAAAATTATACACATGCACTTGATCTAAATTAAGCAGCCCATGTGATATCCAAATGGTATTGACAAGGCCATCGACCGCTTCATATTTAATCTTGTCTTGATTGTTAAATTCTAATTCAGTAGCTAGCCTTGTTTGCTATTGCTCTCCAAGGATTATGTTGCTGCTTATTAGTTTTGTGTTTAGATCATCTCGGTACTCGATCCTTCTTGGTTGAGGTCTTGCTTGTAGAACTTGGCATGAAGCTTCAGCTATTGCTGCTTGTGTTAGGACTTCGCTGCTCTTCGAAGAAGCCCTGCTCCATATTGGCTTATCTTGGTTAGTTCTAAAATAGTTCTCCATGGTAACTCGATAAAGTGGAGCTCTGGAGCTGTTGGTCACGTATGTACTTTGGTCTGAAATGTTGGAGTGCAAGGTGTGGTGTGCTGCTGATTGATGGAGTTGCTACAGCTGTTTGGAGTGATTGGGGTCTGTTGTAGATTTTGGGACGCAGTTGTTGTCATTTGATTGGCTTGCGGATGGTTCTCCATATGAATTCTATGGATTAGCAGCTTTGAATGCTACTTGGGTATCAAATGATGTTGGTCGGGGCCATGGCTGCTGTTTCTTATAGCTGCTGTTGGCTTTATTAGAATTGCGCCTGTTGCTTATTTTTGAGTGCACAACCTAAAATAAAAAAAAAAATTAATGACATTGAAAGTTTTTAGAATCAACTCACTAATGAAAGTGAAGTGCATGTCAGTTTATAAATTAAATTGTAAATTCTGTTCTTTCTATTATCAATTATATCTTGGTTTGTTATGTTGAAGCTCAGTTTAGCTCTCGATTTGGTTCCTTAGCCTGCTCTTGGATGAAGCATGTGCTATGCTTCAATCATTTGGCTACTCAATTCACTAATTTTGCAGTTCGTATCTGAAATTCAAGTACATGGCCGAAGTTGGAAGCATAGTTCTTGTCTTGTACTTGGAGTGTTGTTGCAGCTTTTGCTCAGATTTTTCTATGGAAAACAACTCAGGATGTGGAGCTTGATATGCTTTTGAATTGTTAATTTAGCAGCTGCTCTTCAATTATTTAGCTATTGAATTCCTCAAATTGTTCTTAGTCTCTATTGTAAATGTGCTTTGCTAGCTATTGAATGTCTCGCATGAAGTTGGATGGTATAAGGGGTTGATTGTGCTTAGCTTTAGGACAGTAGTTAACTTGGTTTAAATTTGCAATTGTATAAAATTTAGAATATCCTATTGTTGTTTGTGTTCGGTTTTGCTTGATTTTAGTAGTTGCTTAGACTTGGAAAGGCATAGATTTATTGTTTAAGGCATGAAATTGATTTGAAGTGAATGCTTAGTTGTGTTGTGGTTATGATTCACATAGGTGCTGCTATAGATCAATGAAGATACTCCATTTCATAGCTTCTTGGCTTGGTTTGTTCTTCATAAGAACTTTTGAAGCTTGGATCCAATTGTTGCTATTATCTTCCAAAGGAGCTCTTAGCTCCTGTTATGTGCTTCACTTGGTTGCTACTGCTTTGTTATATCGTGTTTGGCAATTTGGTCAATTAGCTGATGCCGTTTTGATCAGAACTCCTAGTAGTCAAATTAGCATTATGTTTTCTTAGTGAAAGCTACTTAGAGATCCTGACTTAGTGGGTAGCAGCTAGTCTTGATGTTGTTGTGCTTGTTGATATTTAAAGTGTTGCAGTTGCTACTTATTTTAAGTTCTTCTCAGTTGCTGTGCTTAGAGTTTAGTTGCTATTGCTCCTTGATTGCTCGACTCTCATGATTAATGCCCATATAATGCGTACTAGGCTTTGACACTGCATGAGTTGGAATTATTGTTAAAACCTATTCTACATAGAAGAGAGTGCACCCATCTCCTAGATTGGTTGATTTGCAATGAAGTTATACACACTAAAGAGCTGCTTATAATTGTAATAACATCATTATGGAAAGAAAAGATAGCAACTCAAAGTCCTCTAAATCATAACAGTGCACTTGAGAAGATGATAGTCCTAAATATTGGAAGCATGAAATTGTAATGCCATTTTCATTCTAAAAGTTGTTTTACAATTTGAACTAAAAACCAGTAAGACATATAGACCACTTAAGCTCCATTTTTTATCCTTTAGTTGAGATTATTGAATAATTGACCAAAACATGTATTTATCAATTTTTAAGCATAGTTTGCAATAAATATGCTAATACATGTATAAATGTGTGCCATTTTGGTAAGGATAAATGTATAATTCTACACATTTATCAATCAAGTCAGAGCTTGATCATCCATTTGCTGTAGAGTAATCAACTTGAGCTGGGGTCAGACATTAGTAGTCGGCACGGTCGGCTGGGATAGTCTTAGGGCTATTTATTTGGATATTCTATCATGGTACAGCTAGTCGAAAGGCCTGGTGCAGGTGGTGGCTTGGTAGTCAGTCGGTAGAAAAAGGAAACATAGAAGTTAGGATAGGAATTCTCTTCTTGGATGGGGCTTCGAACTAATATTCTCCGAGTGAGTCCCTAGAGTCCTCTAGCTTAGCTATGTGTAATTGGTCCATGGGGTTAATTCTTATCATCTGCTTGAGGGTCAGAAAGATTTGTCCTCAAATCTGAAGTGGTCTCTAGCTCATACTCTTTTGGGGTATTGCAAGGTCTTCTTTTACTAATTGGTGGGGAATTAGGTCGGATACATTGAAAGTGGGGGAAACACCATAGTCATTAGGTAATTCAATCTGGTAAGCATTGTGGTTGACTTTCTTCAAAACCTTGAATGGACCATCAACTTGCGGGAATCATTTTTGGCTAATGTGTATCTACACTAAGTCTCTTGGCTGGAAAGAAACAGCTTGGCGGCCTTAGCTACTAATCTCTTATTGTCTTTGATTGAACTTGGTGATCTTCTTAGTTATAAATTGGTGTAGCTCTTGTAATTCTTGAGCTCGGTTAACTCCAGATTAACTCTCTTTAGTAGTGGTGGGGGTGTTGATCAGGTTTAGGGGGATAGTGAGATTGAGGTTATAGACAACCTAGAATGGGGTCTTCTCAGTAGTACTGTAGACAATTTGGTTGTATGCAAATTCCACAAATAGTAAACATAGATCTTAGTTCCTCAAGTTCTTTCTTACGATAGCTTTAAGTAAGTTGCGTAGCGTTCTATTTACTGCTTCTATTTGGCCATCAGTTTAAGGGTGGCTATTGGAGCTAAACATAAGTTTGGTTCCAAGTCCTTTCCATAGATTTTTCTAAAAATAGCTCAAGAATTTTGTGTCCTGATTTGAAATAATAGTCTTCGGCACTCTATGAAGTTGAACAACTTCTTACAAAAATAAATCAACAATATATAAAGCATTGTTAGTTTGATGGTATGGAATGAAGTGTGCCATTTTGCTAAAGTGATCTACTACAACAAATATAGAATCTTTTCCCTTAGATGTCTAAGGCAACCTTAGGATAAAGTCTATGTTAAGGTCGACTCAAGGTAAGGTTGGTGTTAGCAGGAGCATATATTCTCCATGGGGCTCTCTTTTCCTATTAGCTCGCTCGCACATTTCTCAACTACCAACTACTTTATAGACATCCTTGGCCAAACCAGGCTGGTAAAAGTTTTCCTTCAACAAATTGGCTATCTTGGTCTCCCTAAAATGACAAGACAATCCACTACTATGAGCTTCCCTAATCAACAGCTTACATGTGGAACAATTCGGTATGCATAGCCATCGGTCCTTGAAGATATAGCCATGTTGGACATAATAGCCTCCAATAGTAACTCCATATCTACACTACTCTACAATAAGACTGAAATGAGGATCATAAGCATACTGTTCGCTAATAAGTGAAAATCCTAACAATTTTGTTTGCAAAGTGGTCAGTAAGGTTTGCTAATGTGACAAAGTATCGATGACCACATTTGTGCTTCCTTTCTTGTGCTGAATCACATACAAAAATCCTTCTATGAACTTTAATCACTTGGTTTGTCTCTTCAAGAGTTTATTCTAACTCCCAAGATGCTTCAATGATTCATGGTTAGTATAAATAACAAACTCTTGTGGTAGTAAGTAGTGTTACTAGATAGTAAGAGCTCGAAAAAGAAAGTATAACTCTTTCGCATATATAGAATAGTTTAGGGTAACACCACTAGGCTTCTTGCTATGGTAGGTGACGGGTTGTCATTCTTACATTAGGACAACATCAATTCTAATGCCTGATACATCACATTCCAATTCAAAGGGCTTGTCAAATTCTGGTAATGATAGGACATGGGTGGAGGTAAGCTTCTCGTTGATCTGCTTGAAGCTCTATTTAGCTTGATCGTTCCATCTGAACCCATTACTCTTCTTTGTCAGCTTGGTCAAGGAGGTGGCTATGGTACTGAAGTTTTTAATGAATTGCCTATAGAAAGAAGTTAAGCTATGAAAACTTTGAACTTTAGTGACATTTTTCGGTGTCGGCAACTCTAAAACAACTTAGATCTTTTCCTCATCTACTTAGAGTCCTTCCCCTAATACTGTATACCTAAGAAAAACCACTTTGCTCTAACAGAACATACACTTCTTCAAGTTCCTAAATAACATCTCGACTCGTAATATTTTAAAAAAAGCTTAGAGATGTTGAACATGATTATCTAAGTTGGCATTGTATACCAGTATATCATCAAAGTATACAACCACACATCTTCTAATTAGAGGGTGCATTACATGGTTCATTTGTCTCATGAATGTGCTTGGTGCATTGGGTAAGTCTGAACGGCATAACTAACTATTCATAGAGACCATGTCTAGTCTTGAAGGAAATTTTTTACTCATCACCTAGTCTCATGCAAATTTGTGGTATCCACTTCATAGATCAATCTTTGAAAATATTTTAGCACCATAAAGCTCATCTAACATGTTATTGAGCCTCGGTATTGGGTATTTGTACTTGATAGTGATATGATTGATTGCTTCCTTGGCTATTAATGCACATGTGTCATGAACCATCTTTCTTTAAGATGAGTAAAGCTAGTACAGCATAAGGGCTTATGCTCTCCCTCATATATCCTGGCCTTATGAGCTCATCTACTTATCTTTTCAGCTCGGCAGCTTGCTCAATATTCATTTTGTATGTAGGTTGGTTTGGAAGGCAACACCTCACTGTAAATCAATATAATGCTTTATGCCTTGAACTAGAGGTAATCCTTTAGGTAGTTCCTCAAGAAACATGTTGGAAAGCTCATAAATCAGTCTTCAGATTTCATTTGGAACATCTTTTAGATCTCTCATCTCCATCAATCTCCTAACCAATAAAACATAGGCTCTTTGACCTTCTCAATAGGTCGGAGTTCTCTTCGGCTCATCACTTAGGCCTTCTTCTTACTTGCTTGGGTGAGCTAATTATGGGTTTCATTTACTTGGGTTGGGATCATGGGTTGCAGCATAATCTTCTTTCCATCCTTAACAAAAGCATAGGTGTTCTTGTACCTGTTGTGAGTAACACGTTAGTTGAACAACCAAGGTCATCTAAGTAATAGATGTGAAGCTTCCATGGGGACGACATCACACACTACTTTATCCTTATACATACTCCCAACACTAAATGACACAGTTACCTATTTAGTCACATACACGACACCTTTATCATGAAGCTAATGTAGCTCGTAAGGTCGGGGATGCTTAGAGGTCAGTAGAACTAACCTCTACATAAAGTACTGTGTAACCATGTTAGTACAACTTCCTCTATCCACAATGATGGTGCATAACTGTCCTTTGATGGTACACTTTGTATTGAACAAATTTTCCCTTTAGTCTTCCTTGAAGTTTGGCAAGGAACTTAGTACTCATCTTAGTATTAGGGTCATCACTTCTCCCCAGTTGGCATAGACACAGGTTTCCTCTTCCTCCTCAACTTTGGCTTTTCCAACATCCTTCTCCTCTTCGTGCTCGCTCTTGTTGGTGCTATCTACTACATCTCTTTAGAGCACCATGATATGTTGGTTTGGACATTCATTAGCTATGTATTTGAAGCCTAAGCATTTAAAGCACTTCACCTAACTGGCCTTCTGTTTGGAGGCTTATCTTCTTTCATATTTCTTCAGGGTCAACTTAGCCTTAACTTGGCTAGGCTGGCCTGCTTGGTCTTGTTGGCTTGCTCGACTATTGGCAGGTCGATCATTCCTCTCCTCCACTAGGTATAACCTTTTTGATTCGGTGCGGAGCAAGGGCTTAGGAGAATGTTGGTCTAGGTCGTCTCGGAGAAATTCTTCTCTATTTTTTGATCCTCTACGTTATCTTAATTGTTTCCTTGAAGGTATAGAACTGTTGTACCTCCAAAATATTGCGAATCTCATATTTGAGTCTAGAAATGAACTTTGATATTGTGTGAGCCTTTGGTTCTTCCACGTTAGCTCATATCATAAGCATTTGGAATCCTCTCACATAATCATCAATTGTTTAGCCTCTTTGGTAAAGTTCCTACAACTTTGCAAATATATCATACAAGTAGGTCTTGAGCATAAATCTATACCTCAACAACCTCTTCATCTCATCCTAGGTTCTTACACTTCGTCTTTCATCCCTTGCTCTGGCTGCATTCAGATTTTTTCACTACATAGTAACATGCCTTGAGAACTTAAGTGAAACAAGTCAAACCTTTATAGCTTCTTATATCCATAACAATCAAATACCTTCTCGACCTTCTCTTCCTACTCTAAGTATTCATTGGTATCTCCACTTATACTAAAGGGTAGAATTTGGACTTTAACATTGTCAAGTCCTCGTAGAGCTCGGCATCCTCACTCTCGTGTTTGATAGTACTTAGACTCTTCTTCTTCCTCTTCATACTCCTCAACATCAATCTCCTCACCATCTTCCTCAATCTCCTCCAACTTTAGCCTTTGTCTAGTAGCTCAGTCTGCTACTCCTCTAGCTTGAGGGGGTTGAACTGGGTGATTAGCTTGGTTACCTTGGCCATAGTGTCTTTCAAGAGCATTTTCTAGTAGGTTATGGTGTTGTACACTATAGGGTTATTGTTTGTTAACTTGTATCTCAGTGATTAGACTCTTAACAAGATTAATGAGTCTATCAAGCTTATTATCAACTAACCTTGGAGTATTACTACCATTATGACCTTGATTATCACCAGGTTGAGCACCATTATTGTGGTCACCAATAATACCCTAAACACTCAAATCTGACATGGTATAATACTTCTTGAATACATTAATAACACAGTACATAGGAAAACAATGCTACCTTACTACGCAAAACTTTGACTAACACACTAACAACTTTAACTCCTAATAATCACTCGAATAGAATAGAAATGAACTTGCTCTATTTTCGTAGTGAAAAACAGAGAAAGAATAGAGTAGCAAAGAACTACACTTACTAACACTCAAACCTCTACTGCATAACTCACAACTCCAAATTTACTCCACACGAACGTACTGAAGCAGCTATGGAAGGAATACAGCAGCTACTAATAGTAAACATGAACCAAAGCTTTGCTATAACTTCACATACTGCCTCTTAGAACTATGCTTTGATACCAGCGAAGCTGATACGTCTTTAGGGTTGGACATACGGAGAGATACTACAACGAAACGAAAACCAAAGGAAATAAAGAAAGCTAACAAAGTCCGAGCAACTATCAATTGAATATGACACACCAATTGATCTTATTTGGCCTACAATTTACCAAATATGACTCACTAGTTCGAACTGAAGGGTTACTCGCCACTACTCCTTACTAAAGGGAATAGATAAGAGTTGAAGGATAATGAGAACATTAGGGTTGCTCAAAGGGAAGCTTGTGTAAATTCTAATATTCGAGATTGATGTCTATGTACAATCAAGTGGGGGTTTATATACCCATCTAATAGGGTTACTTTACATATATGAAAAGACAAAAGAGAATTCTTACAATTAGGTTACATAATACATACTAAAAAATGGTAAAAGAGACAAAAGGGCTGATTCCTATCATGTGATCAATCCAAGGGGCTAATTCCTATTATACTTGATGTACTAAGGTTGCAATACCACAACCAAATTACTAAAAAGGGTAAGAAAATTACAAAAGCACAAGTGCAAATATAGAAGGACAATTATATAATTTGTCTAGAAAGAGAATAGCCTGTTGTCAAAATGTGCTTGTAGAGAGTAGGACATATGTCTTGGCATTTAGATATTTATTTTTATGTGCTTAGGATAACTCTTTGGGTGCTGGCTTTTCGAAACTGATATCTTGCTTTCTTCTTTCACAAATAGCTAGGAGAGAATGGGGCTCATTCTACTAATGGTTATTGATACTTGAAGATTTGGTCGGCATTGGTTAGACATTGATGTAGCTCAGTAGAGGGAGTTAGTGATGAGAGGTGATCCTTTCAACTGGTTAGAAGGGTTAGCTCCTAAGTCAACTCAAAGAGGTTAGAATCAATTAGAGTTATGCACCAAACAGCTCGATAGCTCAAAAGATCTTAAAGGTCGGTGTGGTCTTTTAGGTTGGTGTAGATAGAACTAGCTTGGTAGTTAAGGATCTTAGAGGCTAAGTTGTTTAGGCCCCTTGTTCTTGCTTAAGTAAGGGGCCTAAATACTTGATTCCTATCATATAACAATGCTCCAAGCTGACTAATTGAAGGTGGGAAGCACTCTGTAAGCTAACAACCCTAAAGGAAAAACATAGGGAAGGAAAAGCACCCTGTGGGTTGGCTTAGAACCTTAAAGAAGACCTAAGAAAGAGACAACACTTTATGAGCTGGCTAGAACCCTAAAAGAGATTTAGGATGGCGGAGGATCAATTGAACTATGATAGTGATAAACCCTAGCAATGAATGCCTATTGCAGAATGTAAAGCTTATGAACTAATAACTTTTATGCTAAAATGTATGGAGGAACTTACCTGACTTTAGTTATTTCAACTAAATAGTTAAGCCTTTATTAGAAGTATAATTAATACCAACTTATTCAACTTTTGGAATGAATGCAATTCTTGGTTAAAGATGTGAGCTTTCTACCATGAACCTATTAAGTCTTAGACTAGAGCACACAAGGCTTTTCTTTCTACCCCATTGATAATGAGATAAGGAAAACAATCCAACGTATGAAATGCTGACCTTATTGAGTGAGAGAGTTATGATTTGATTATAGCCTCCCTTGTTTTTTTTTTTTTTTGTTTATCACTTTCTTTAAGCATTTTGGAAGTACTTTTCCACTTTCTTTAATTAAACCCAAGCCCTTATCTTTTGATTGAGTGACCATTACCTGCAATGATGTGTTTATTCCTTAAGATACAACCTTATCCGAAAAAATAGAAATGAATCTCCTCATTGGTGAAGGTCTTTGCTCCATAGCTCACTTTTGTCTTCTCTTGTATTTGCAGTGTATGGGATATGTTGAGTGAAGTAAGAGAAGGGAACCTTTTGATGGAGTAGGAAAATTGCTAAAGGTTATTCGAATGTTGATGATTATTAGGGATACTAACTATGCTTATAGAAAATGAAAAGTGAACCACATTACATTAAGATTGTTAGAATTTTTGTATTTTAGGCAAAAATTCCATTGATTTTCATGGATGGTATAACTTCACTGCACTAGCATTTATGGGGCCTTTAAATCTAGACCTTTAAAGCCCCTTTAAGCAACACTTCTTTTTCACAATAAAAAGACCTCTAAAATTTGGAGAAAACTTCCCTTTAGGGTTTTGTAAAATATAAGGACCTCTAAAATTTAGAGAAAACTTCCCTTTAAGGTTTTGTATATTAAGGAGAACCTTTCTGATGTGTCTTAAGGTAAGATACATGAGTGTGCACTAAGTAGGGACTAAAATGTAAGAAAAGCTAACAAAAACGCGAGTGTAATCAAGTGGATATGACACACCAATCGATCCATATGGCCTAATAAGATCTTAATATGACACTTAAGACACTCAGTAGGATCACTCACCACTAACTCTTGCTAAAGGAGTTAGATAAGAGCTAGGGTTTTTAAAAGGAATACTCTTGGATAAGAAGAAGTAATATCTAAAAACTTCATTCACTAGATGCGGCTAATTACAAGAGTGGTTTTTTATACCTAGCCACTAGGGTTTAGAAAAAGGTAAAATGACTAAAAAGGGTAAATTGTAATGTTATTTACATGAAGATTCCTAGTATATATCTAAAAGGATAAAAATGTATGAATGCAATAAAAAATATATTAGGAGGTCATCATCATTAGATCATGCACCATGGATACTACCATTTCCTAGTTGTAAGCTTTGACAAAGCTGAAAAGAATTGATCTAGCTATCGTTTAATGCAACATAATCTTGAGTCTTTTAACAGCTCGACAACCAAGTTGGATAGCTCGATAATGGATAGGGTAGTGTATGAATAGGACTGGTAGACCTAACTTAGATTAAGTATGGATGGTGGATGGATTAACTTAGTAGTTGTCTTGCTTGGTAACTAGCTACACTTTTTGAGGTCAAGTCACCAACACCTCGGGGACTATCGACCTATTCCAGAGTAGGCCAACGGTTGAGGGTATAGATTCCTATCATCTTCCTAGGGTTAGGGCAAATTTGACCACAAATTAGTAGGCTCTCCTTCATAAGCTAGCTCTTCTTCTTCTTCTGGTTAGTAGGGAGTCAAGTTGGAGACATTAAAAGTCGAAGAAATATTGTAATCTTCTAATAGTTTGATATGATAGGCATTGTGGTTTATCTTCTTCAACACCTTAAATGGTTCTCCAGCTCAGGGTGATGACTTATTCTTCTTAAGATGTAGGAACCTTTCTTAGCTAAGGTGGATCTAAACTAGGTTGCTTGGGTAGAAGCTAATATCTCGACAGCTACGACTACCGATTTGGTGCTGTCTCTCATTAGACTTTGTAATTTTCTTGGTCACATGCTGATGCAGCCTGTGGATTTCTTGGGCTATGTTGATTCAAGACTAACTCTCCTCAAGAGCTACTGGGAACGCAACTAAGTCATGTGGACTGGTTAGATTAAGGCCATAGATAACCTCGAATGGGTCTTTCTTGTGATATTGTGGGCATTTCAGTTGTATGTGAACTCTACAATTGGTAAGTATAGGTCTAATTTCTTAGATTTCTCCTTACAACATCTCGAAGTAGTGTATCAAGGCTTATGTTCACCACCTTGGTTTGTCCATTAGTCTAAGGATGGCTATAGAAAACATGAGCTTCATGCCAAGTCTTCTGCAAAGTGTCTTCTAAAAATAAATTAGAAACTTTGTATCTTGATATGAAATGATGACCTTAGGAACTCCATTTAGTTTAACCACTTCCTGCAAACACAAATTGGCAATATATAAAAGCATCGTTCGGTGGTATGGTATGAAGTATATCATCTTGCAAAAACAATCCACAACTATAAAAATCGAATCCCATCCTCAGGATGTCCAAGGAAACCCTTGGACAAAGTCCATGTTGAGGTCGGCCCAAGGAAAAGTTAGCTAAGTAGGGGCATATACTCTCTATGTGGTTTCCTTCTTTCCTTAGCCTACTTGCAAGTTTTGTAGCTACTGACAACCTTTAGGACTAGAGAAGTAGGCGCATGTGCTATGTAACTACTACGCTGTTGTTGGCACATATACATAGTTAGAGTAATCATTTCTTTGGTAGTTATTGGCATAAATATCTAACTCCATTTATGTCAATAATTTAAGAGACTTCTTAGTGCGTGAGTTCATAACACCAAATGCTTATGCGCATCACCTTAGCTAAATGAAGTTACACTTAAACCCAGGGTAATAAATTAAGAGAATCCCTTCAATGGCTAGTGGACCTGGTTAAGATAGACCATTTAAGTATGCCAACCCTACTTTTAGTACTTTCATGTAATTCATTAAACTTGGTCTATGAATTTGATCTCAAAGGACATGTTACATGAATCTTAGTCTCAACTGTGTGGATGTTTCGCTTGATTACATATATGCATAGTTCTTTGCTTTCCATATAGTATACATGACACCTCTCTTTCCATTCTAGAACCAATATTTAACCTCCCATCTTTTATTTCAACACGAATTATACTTACGAGCCACTAAACTAATAAAACAAAAGTAACTCCTGGTTAAATCATCAGTATACTTCCTCAACAAGAAGATAAGGATTAAAATAATCCTAAAAGCACATTAGTGCTCTCTTTTTCATACAATTGTCATAGTTGGTGTGATATTCTTTTGTTCCTTTCGCATTTTGAAAGGAGTCCACCATCTCATGACATGTGTCAGTTTCCTATGGACAATTGTGCACTCAACCAGTCCACATCTCCAACCAAAGTATTAAGATATTTATAAAGAAAGGGACATCCTTGTATCCTAGGCCCTAATGAAAAAAGCTAATTATTTCATTTGTACTCCAAACCGTAGAGGACCAAAATCTTTTAGAATGAAAACTTAGCTTTAGCTCTTCATTAGAGGTATTCTTTTTCATTGATGACTTTAAATTATTGATGAGAAGTCATGTTTCCTGTTTTGAAAGTATTTATCACTCTCTTCTTCATGTTACTTAATGGGTCAACTTCATCTTTTTAAGTATGACATATGTTGAGACTTTCATGGACTATTCTCCATCTTAATTGCTTCCTTTTATCTTTCTTTCTTAATTAATTAATTTTTTAATCTATTCTTCTCTTTCTTCTTCTTCTTTTTTTTTTTTTTTTCATTTGCTTTTAAAGAACATCATCATACTCACATTAAGGTTTTGCACGTTTCACCAACATCTTTACACTTGGATTTCAAAGAACCTCCTCATTGGAACAAAACATCACAAATGATTGTGTAAAATAGTAAGATTCAAGATCTCTAACTCCAAATGCCATTTTTGCTTTGTACTTATCATTCCTTTATCACTTGGATTGTCTCTGTTGGAGTTGGGAGATAAAGCCCTTTCTATAGTTTGAACTTGAACATCATAAAGTTGTAACAATAGTGATAGTATGCTAGAAGTTTAATGAAATGTCTGATTGAAGGCTTATCTCCTTTACTTTAGATATCACATGAGTGAATCAAACTTGAATATAAAACAGAGGTCACATGTATATGCATTTTTTTTTTGGTAAATCTCACTCTTTCTCGATATGTGGTGTTGTCCTTTTCCTTTTATTCCCAAGATGAGCCTATATAATGTCGTGATATCATAGGGAGAAGCAAACCAAGATTTAGGATTCATGGTAAATATGATCTTCATAGTCTAAACGAATAGCTACAAAGGATAACCTCTTTTGTTCCTCATTCAACCTTATTTTTAGTTCATATTTATTTCCCCTAGTGTTGATGGACTATCGACCTCAAGGCTAATCACCTAAGCTTGCCTCTAAGGTCTTTAAGGCTAGGTTAAACGCATGTTCACTTCCTAAGCTACCGAGGATGAGCTTCCATATTTAGAAGGTTTATAGCTTAACTCGCACTATATCAAGCTATGAACATTGACTAGCATGACTGACCTCCTTAGATTCGAGGTCCTTATCTCAGGTCCCTAGTTGCTAATCAAATCAGTTATAGCTAAAGATCACTTTAGTAAAGTGCAAGTTTTTCTTTGCAAACTTGTTTTCACCTCTAAGTAGCTTGCTTTTAGCACTACACTACCCCAAAGTATGGATCCAAGAGCAGTACTCCATTTGTCTTCATTTTTATGACATTATACTATATTCTTTTTGTTTCATTTTTCTTATTTGCCCTTTATTTATTCTTGTAATACACTTTTCTAATTTCACTAGATCATATGTTACCTTAGAGACTTCCTATAAATGGTTCCAAATTCTTGTCACTAGAATCATCATCTGATTATTAATGAATATTCTCTTCTTGTTTTTGTGAGAAACCCTCTCTAAGTTACACCCTTATACTCTTATTTAGTCTTGTTGGTTGCTCGACATTAGTGGTGAGTGGACCTTAGTCTTTACTTGCAAGTCATATCAGGAGCAGGCTATGTCATGTTATGTTCTTTGATAAGTCATATTTGTAGGACAACTTCATGAAGCTACTAGAACTCGAATCTAATTGCTCTTTCTTCAATTTCAAAGGACCCATTTCCCGTCTATGGTAAGCCCTAGTGATAACTTAAGCTCCTTAGAACATCATATTTACTTTTTCTTGGTATTAAAGCTTCAGGTTGCGATCAAGAATAGTATAGTTGTGTTGTAGTATGGAGGTATTATTGAGATTGTTGTGAGTTATTACTAGTGCTGTGTTTACTTTATTTTTGCATTAAAAAACAAAGCAAAGTGTTATAGTGCGTAATTCGAGCAGTGTGTAGTGTTATTGTAGGTAATATCTTGTACAAAGACATAGTTGTTATTGTGAAGCTACAACATTGAAGGGATGTCGAATCTAAGTGTCCAAGGGGACATAGGAGATGTTAAGAATGATGCCTCTGGACGTGTTCATCTTGAACAACAGACTCCATGGATTATAGAGGAGCAGATACACAATTTTATTTCCATTGTGGCTAATTTAGCTATTTTAATTCAAAGTTTTGTAAGTACTCAACCCTATGAAAGGAATGTTAAGTATGGACAAGGTATACAAGATAGATCGAGAGTGCATTGAGTGGGAATTAGAGCTAATGATGCCTTACCAGCTCGACCCTTTTAGGCCGAGGCATGTGCATAAAGGAGACTTGAATTATTGCTAAGGAAGGCATGGAAGAGAAGGAGAGTGAAGATGACTTGTTTCATGAATTTGACAAACATGAAATTCGAGCTCCTAGAGGGATAGAGAACATTAAAGTGCGAATTCTGATCTTTTCTAGATTAGGTAGTTTCGATGAATATATGGATTGGGAAGAGAAGATCAAAAAGACATTTGACTTTTATGACTACAAGGATACTATACGAATTTGATTGGTTACTTCAAAATTCTTAAGGTATGTAGTCATGTGGTGGAAGAAGGCAAGCTTGACAAGATACCAGAATTTGGAATGAAATGAAATGAGTCTCAAGCAGGGTAGTTGAACTATAGATGAATACATCTAGGAATTCTAATTATAAATAATTCGATGCAATGTTGAGGAGCTTGAATCCAAGACCATTACTAGATTCCTATTTGGGCTACGACATGAGATTGGAAACATAGTAGAGGTACATAAGATTAGTACCTTAGATGAAGCAATCCATATTGCTTAAAAGGTTGGGAGATAGAGGTGTAGTCAACACAGCTAAGCTACTGTTAACCAACTTGTTGTACCAAGCCAACCTGGTCTTAACTGACCTCCTTATAGTTTTTAGACAAACTGAAGTAGTCCCAACTCTAGTCGACTTGATGATGTCAAAGGTAAGGCAAAGGCTGAAGATCTTGAGGTTAAGAAGGCCTTAGGTCAAAGCTTAGGATGAAAGACTAGAGAACTCAAGCACCTCAAGTGTCTTAGTTTTGGACATATGGCTAACCAATGTCTAAACCAACATGTAATGTATGATGGGGTTTATACTACTTTAATAGGCAAGTGCAGCTAGTCAAGTTATATTATAGATAAAATGGATGTTGAGTCTAAGTGTTGATACCATGAGGAACCAAATATGTGAGTATATTTAATTATTTTTAGTAGTGATACCCTTTAATTATTTAATTACCTAACTTCTAACAATAAAAGATTCAATGGAATAAACCAAAAGCATAAAGGAAAGATTGCAATGATGAAATAAAAGATTAAAATAAAAACAAGGAAATCAAATTTAAAATAATTAACAAAGAATAAAATAATAAGATAACTACATAACTTAATACCTAGACTAATTAATAAAGAAATAATATTTTTCTTAGTAAATCTTTATTGTTGTTTACTACCTTGTTCTAGGGGATTGTTCAATCTCAATTGCCATATTAGATTGTAGAAATTCTTAATTCTATTTTTATGGAAATCAGATTTTGAATTAGCCGGACTCATGTCTCTAGCTAATTCCTAATCCTAAAACCCTCCATACCTGAATTGTTTTTGAATAGAGCATCACAGGATTGCATTAAGAACTTAGATCCTACTATTAGGGTGGCTATCCTTAGTTACCCTAATCTAGGAGAATTGAATTACTAAACGATTTAGTCAATCCTAATCCTCTCTAATTACACTTGTTTGTCCATTGTAGGACTCACATCTCTATAGCAAACTCAAACATTAAATTAATAACTTGAGTAAATATTAATTTAATGACAATATGAATGGTGTAATTAGATCGTAATAAGCAAAATCATAGATTGAAATTCACTAATAAAAGTTACCCTTAGAACATAAGGTTCAACAATGATTTATTAAGTATTAAAATAAAGAAATAATAACTAAAAGAAAAGAGAAGCCCTTTTAGTAATTCTAAAATTTGATAACAAATGCTCAAGGGGCTCTCTTTGTGACCTTAGGTTTAAAAGTTTATTTATAAGAAGTAGACTGAGATTATAAAGAAAACCTAACAAAAATAGAAAATTTGGAAATCACTATAACTCATTGCCTGAAGTATATGGTTGTGAAGCTTGGGCGTGTTCTCACTCTTTATTTGTAATCTTCAATTTTCAATGGAAATATACGACGAAGATCATAGGTAGGGACTACTAGCATGGTCTTAAACCGTAGTCTTTATTAGACTTTATTCATTGATCAAAACTTCTCTGTTTTACTCTTTGATCCATGTTTTTGCATCAGTTACTCTCAAATTACATAAAAATCCTTCAAAACATCATGAAACATTCCTAGAGTCCCTAAAAATAATAATGAAGCAAATTAAGACCAAAATAACATAAAACCAATAAGAATAAAATCTAAATTAGCACAAATTACCCATAGAAAATATATGCTAAATTGATCTTATCATGATTGTTAAGGGTGAAGAACCGTAGTTTGAGGTAGAAAGTATTAGTGAAGGAGAAGAGAAAGTTGATGTCCAACACTTAGTAGAAGAATTCTAGAAGGATTCTAAGGCACTTACCCAGCCTAAACTTAGGATATATTTTTACATGTTTGTTAGAAGAGTTCTTAGCATACCTATTAGTGATGAGAGTGAGTAGAGAGAGAACCTATTTCATATTAATTGCCAAATAAATGGCAACTTGTACGCCTTAATCATTGATGGGGGTAATTGTGCCAACATAGTGGCAGAAAGAGTAATGAGTGCCTTGAAGTTGCAGACTTATCCTCACTCTTGACCTTATAAGATACATTAGCTAAATGAGAAAGGTAGACTCCAATTCACTGAGTAGGTCAAAGTGTTGATCACTATAGGGGAAAGATATAAGGACAAAGTGATGTGTAACGTCTTACCTATGTGTGCATTGTACATACTCCTTAGCTAACCTTGGTTATTTGATTTAAGGGTGCTCTACAATAGGTACCGAAATACTTATATGTTTCAAAAGGATGGTAAGAAGGTCATACTGACCTCGATGAGACCGCGAGAAGTTTAGGAATCACATGCTAAGATCTATGAGTCTTTACATAAGAAATCCTTGGTGATTTCTTGAATAGGATTTTCTCAAGCCATTAAGTCTAATGAGTGTATGTTCTTATTGGCACTGTTTTGAGAGTATGTTGACCTTTTCCCTAATGAGTTACTTAAGGGGCTGTTGCCCATTAGAGGCATTGAGCATTACGTTGACCTCTAACTTAGAGCAACTCTACCTAACCAACCTACTTATGTCAAGGAAACCATAAGTCCATGTGCTATCCCAAATACTTTGGTACCAAAGAAGGATGAATCATGGCATGTGTATTGATAAGGGCTATTAATAAGATCACTATTAAGTATAGATATGCTATACTTTAACTAGATGATATGTTCAATGAGTTGCTTGGTGTATGAATCTTTTCAAAAGTTGATTTGAAGAGTAGCTATCACCAAATCCAAATCAGACTGGGTGATGAGTGGAAGATAGCTTTCAAGATGAAGGATTGTCTCTTTGAGTGGTTGGTTATACCATTCAAACTTACAAATGTACTAAGCACTTTTATACGACTCATGAATCATGTGTTGAGAACGTTGATTGGTAAATATGTTTTTATTTATTTTGATGATATTTTTGTATATATTATCGACCTTCATCTCATGTTGAGCACTTGCAAGCTGTATTTGACATTCTATGAGCTAAACACCTATTCGACAATATGAAGAGATGTGTGTTCTACCAAAAGGAAGTTGTATTTTTAGAATATGTTGTGTCTAATGGAGGTATCCAAGTAGATGATGAGATGGTCAAAGCTACTCTTGATTGGCCTATGTTGACTTGTGCTACTAATTTTAAAAGTTTCCTCATTCTAGCTTTATTCTATCAACAATTTATTTGAAACTTTAGTTTGATAGTTGCACACTTAATCGAGCTAACCAGGAAGAATTTTGAGTTGGAGAAAGCTTAGAAGAGTTTCGAGGAGATCAAAATCAAGTTGACTTTCGCCCCCATACTAAATTGCCAAACTTTGACAAATTCTTTGAATTAGAATGTGACGCTTTTAGAGTAAGCGTTGGTGTCATCTTCATGCAAAAGTGCTAACTTGTCGCCTACTTTAGTAAGAGGCTCAGTAGTGTTGTATTGAACAATTTTGCATATGACAAAGAATTTATGCTGACCATAAGTCCCTTAAGCATTTGCGAGGCCAATAGAAACTCTCCTGCCATCATGTGAAATGGGTAAAATTTCTTGAGACATTTTCCTATGCGATATAGTATAAGAAGGGGAGTTCTAACAATGTAGCTGATGTATTGTCACGTAGGCATGTACTTATTACAACCTTATAAGCTTGGATACTCATGTTTGGTACTCTACCAAATCAATATGAGCAAAATCCTTACTTTAGACCCATAGTAGTTAAGTGCAAATATGTAAGGGGCTTAGCTGGCCATTTTAAGGAAAGAAGATGAATGAACTATTGAAAGAAAACTTCTATTGGCCAAGGATGATGAAAGACATTCATAAAGTTTTAGAGAGGTGCAAGGTGTATAAACATGCAAAAGGTTGGAAGGAACCATATGGAGAGTACACACCTTTGCTTATACCAAAATAACCGTAGACTAACCTAAGCATGGATTCCATGCTTAGATAGCCACAAATAGCTCGGAAATATGACTCTATCATGGTGCTAGTTGATCAATTTAGCAAGAAGAGCCACTTCATCCTTTGTCGTAAAACTGACGATACTCTGTTTATTGCTAACCTCTTTTTGTAGGAAATAATATCACTTTACAGAGTTCCAAGAAGCATTGAATCAGATTGGGACATAGGATTTACGAGCTTCTTTTGGTGGACCTTGTGGAAGAAACTCATCACCAAGTTATTGTTCAGTACCTCTTGCCATCTTAAATGGATAACTAGACAAAGGTTGTGAACAAGACGGTTAGAAGTCTACTTTCGGCTACTATTAGGAAGAATCTATGTAGTTAGGACTCATGTTTGCCTATCATTGAGTTCGCTTATAATTGCTTTACCTATAGCTTGAATGGAAGATCATCTTTGGAGGTCATCTATGGGCTTAATCCATACTTGCCACTAGATATGATCTCCATCTCAACTTTAAGAGGAGAAAGTTAGTTTAGGTTACAATGTGTCGAAGAGTTCCTAAGACTACATAAGAAGCTCGTTAAGAAGCTAGCCAAGATAGTGGCCTAACGAAAAGAGCAAGGCAACAAAGGTTGGAAGAGCATTATGTACAATCTAAGAGATTGCGTCTGGGTTCACCTCAGCAAGGAGTGATTCCTAAGCAATAGAATAAGCAAACTTTCACCAAGGTTAGACGATCCCTTCAAAGTTCTTTGGCAGATCAATGACAATACCTACGAGCTAGAGTTACTTGATGGGTATGGAGTGTTATTGACCTTTAATATCACCAACTTGACACTTTATGTCCTTGAAGAGGAGTTTAACCAAGATTTGAGGGCAAATCTTTAACACCCCTTAAGAGTTGATGAATTGTTGACCTTAAGGCCAATTACCAAAGCTTAACTTCAAGGTCTCCAAGGCTTGGTTAAAAGCATGTTCACTTCTTAGCCTGACGAGGTTGAGCTTCTATATCTAGATGGTCTACGACTTAACTCCTTGCACTATGTCGAGATATGAACATTGACTTTTATCGTCAACCTTCCTAGATCCCAATCCCTAGTTGCCAATCAAACCAACTGCAGTTGAAGATCACCTTAGTGAAGCCTAAGTTTTTCTTTGTCGACTTGTTTTCACCTCTAAATAGCTTGGTTTTAGCATCACACCAACCTAAAGTATGGATCCAACAGTAGCATGTCATTTGTCTTCATTTTTCTAATATTGTACTATATTCTTTTTGTTTCATTTGTCTTATTTGTCCTTTATTTATTCTTGTATTACCCTTTTGTAATTTCACTAGAACAAATGTTACCCTAAGACAAATTCTTATAGTCAGTGTCATCATTCGATTATTAATGAATATTCTCTTCTTACTCTTGCGAGAAACCCTCTCCAAGTTACATACTTACACTCTTATCTAATCATGCTAATAGCTCAAGATTAGTGGTGAGTAGACTTTAGCCTTTACTTGTGAGTCATATAAGGTAGAGGCTAAGTTGTGTTGTGTTGTGTTTTTCGGTGAGTCACATCCCCAAGATAGCTTCATGAAGCTACTAGAATTCAAACCCCATTGCTCTTTCTTTGATATTTCGAAGAATTCACTTCCCCTCTATGTTAGCTTTAGTGATAATTTAAGCTCCTAGGCACATCATGTGTACACCCTAGAACTTTGCCCTAACACAAAATCAAACTTCTTTTTTTATTGTTAAACCTTGCTCTCTTTTTCTTTTTGATTTATTTTTTATTTTTTACTGCAACCTATATTGCAATATGTGTTTCCTTTGCTCATTCCTCTAAATTAATACGCGCCTCTATAAGCTTCGCCACCGTTCCAATTTATTTGATGTTTTGATATTTCCTTTGTAGTATGTCTTCAATAACCCTCACATATAGCTGCCGCAGACAATAGACAAAGCTCAGCTCCTCCGTGCTCTCATCCTTCTTTATACATTGCAATCTCTAGTCTCGCTAATTTCTCTACATTGAACACATGGTTGTCTCTTGCTATTAGATTGCTTGTACATGTGTACTTATCCCCCACTGGCTTCATGTACGACTTGTATTTTAATGTCTTGTTTTCCATCTCAACGATTTCATAATGGAAAAAGGTCCTCATCTTTAAAAAATAAAGGGTCTGAGATTCTTCCTAGTGTAGGTCTTGTTCAAAGCCTCGTTGCACCTAGAGTCACGACTTTCACTCGAGAGGCCGACGTGGATCATGGGGATCGTAGGACTTTCACGTACTGGTGATAAATTCCTTCTTTTTCTCTTTGTTATTTTTCAATAAGGTAGACAATGCGTCGCTACGAGCATGCTTCATGGTCCATGATTCTTTCTTTGTCTTGTGTTCTACAATGCCTACTATACGAGATAAAGTCCTTGGTTGTGATCACTATACTCTTCAAATAGGCTGGACCGATCTCACATGTGTTAAGTTAGATGATGTTGTCTAATCGTTTCTAAGTAAATATTTTTCCTCAATTTGTTGTTTTATTTTTCCAGATGCATCGATGTTTGTGACAGTGAAGCCTGGGCCACTGGTAGATTTCCTCAATTTAGGACCAGAACAAGAAAGATCCTCTTTTTGTTTTTTCTCTTGACTAGGAGAAGGTGATAAGCCAGCATCAGCTTTCATATAATTCTGCCCCGTGATATTATTGCAAGATTTCATCTCCTCAAAAACTGCTTCTCTATAAATACAAACACGATTAATAGTCGTCTCAGAAGGGTGTTGTGCATATTGTCTACATTATACTTATTTCATGTCTTTAGTTCCTCGTATTACATGCTGCACTTCGTTGAAGATGTGTTCGCTTTCCTTGAACCTTAATGACATTATAGACTTGCTAGAGAGCGAAGTATTAAAGAAAATAATGACGATATCCCCAATTACATGTATTCTTAGCTCATTTCTCATGGCTTCTCTAATAATGGCATTTGAATACTTGTAGGCAGACTTCCGCTATAGGCAAACCATATACAACATCACCATATGTTTGCTGTTGGTTGGATTATGACATATTAAATTGCGCATGCATTGGATATGGCCTTAAAATGTCACTCACAATGCATTGGATGTTAACTTGCCTAATTGATCATTTGTATCCATGTGCTGGCTTATATATATATATATACCAAGATAGTCATGTTTTTGCTTCAAACTCCTTTGTTTTTTACCTCGACCCTCATTATCCCCTTCATCATTCTTTTAATAGGTGAAGGAGACCAACCCTTGAAGTGGAGTATCTAAGCTAGTAGGACAAAGGAGGAGAAGAAGAAGAACAAGGAGCCCATAACCACTTGAAGATTGGAGGAACCGGTAACTGTGAAGATGGATGAGTGGATTGAAGACAGCAGGATGGTATTTGCGAAGATGGCAGAACTAGTAGATCGACGATGGGTGGAACCGTAGCTGCAAGGACTCAGGAACCAGTCGATGTTGGACAACAGAAGAGGATTAATATAAAGGAAGAAAATTATGCGAATGGTTGTGGAAATTAAATCAGAAAATTAGATTATGCAAGAATTATTATAATGAATGCCACAAAATAATTCTGACCTTTTTCTTGAATAACTTTCCCAGGCTCCACGTCTGAAATCTGGCTGTGGTGAAACTTCATTGTGCCCTTCATAATCTCAAGAAGCGATTGTCCAAAGTATAAAGAATCTTTGCATGAGACAAAAGGAATCCAATCCAACGCCAGTGAAGAATTAATGAAAAGAAAACCACCTTCCTTTATTAGTTGCTATTTAACCCAACGTGCCAAGTTGAATCCAAGACCGATGGAAGCCATTCTCGGAGATTGTCGAGATTTAAGGAACTTGTAATTTAAATTAATCGAACAGAAATGGACAAAAGTAAATAATTTATTTATGATGGCATCACACTACCATTGAATTTTATTGATGACCTTATATTACCGATGAAACAAGAAATCAATCAACTCTTAAAAAACAAAGAAAATTTTATTCATTTCAATATGCAATCACTTAAATCATTTAAAACCCTAGAAAAGATAAAATAAATATGGACCTTATGATGTGAACCTAATCCAATAGTTATTAATAAATCTCCTAAAAATAAAGGAAACTAATAGATCTTCTCAACCTTGAAAGATATTAAAATATACTATCCAAAAAAAATAATGAGAATAATAAAATCTTAAATATAAAAATTTTCTTCTAAGTAGGTCGATAATGTTGTTGTGAACTCTTACGCCTGTATCAATGGTTTCCATCATTTCTCCCTGACTTAAAAAGATTCACCTCCAGTGAATTAAAATTGATGTATTGCTCATAAGTATTTGAATTAATTCCTTGAAGCTCTGACTCGATTATTTGTGTAGCATCTAAAAGTGGATGATCTACCCACTTGACAAGAAAGTATCTTCCATCTCTCATGATCTAATCATTAATAATATCTTTTATCTCTTCTTTCTTTCCTCTCAATGATGAAACATGTGGAACTAGAAGAGTAGGAAATCTAGACTTTGGCTTAATTGAAGAATCAACATTTTAAGGCATCTCATGGTAAGGCAAGAGGTCCTCAACATTGAAGATGTTACTAATACCTAAATCTGGTGGTAACTCCAATACAGAAGCATCTAGACTAATTTTGTTCAAAACCTTGAAAGATCCTATGCCTCTTGCATGTAATTTCCCAGAAGAACCTTATGGAAACCTCTCTTGTCTAATCCAAGCAATCACCAAATTTGCCTCCTTAAATTCCTGATACTTGCGATGGACATCTATAGCAGATTTATATAATTTATTACTTAACTTAATTTTCTTTTTAATTTTCACATGTAGGTCATGGATATGGGTAGCAAAGGATTCAACTAGCTTAAAAGGTCTAGATGAAAGTACGAGTGGTATAAGATCAATGGGGTACCTAGGTTGATAACTTAGTACAACTTCAAAGGGACTTAATCTAGTAGACTTATTTACTAAACTATTGTATGAAAATGTTGCCATAGGAAGGATGTGATCCTAAGTAGACACATGGTCACTAACCAAACACCTCAGCAAATCACCTAAACTCCTATTGATTGCCTCAATCTAACCATTAGTTTGAGGGTGAAATGCAGAAGAAAATTGTAACTTAGTTCCTATCATTCTCCATAATGTCTTCCAAAAGTAACTAACAAATTTGACATCTTTATCAAACATTATAGTTTTATTTAACCCATGTAACCTAACAATCTCATTAAAGAAAAATTTAGCTATATGAGAGGCATCCGTAGTCTTACTATATGGTATGAAATGTACCATCTTAGAAAAACAATCAATTATTACAATGACTGAATCATGTTTTCTACATGTCATAGGTAAACTAAACACAAAGTCCATACTAATGTCTTGCTAAGGTAAATGTGGAATAGGTAAATGTATACAAAGACGTATGTTTTGTTTCCTATGCTTAGAAAGCTAACAAGTATGACATTGCCTTACGACTCTAGCTACATCTTACTTTGTGCTAGGCCAATAAAATCTATCCTCAACCATGACTATGGTCTTATATCTCCTAAAGTGACCAGCTGCACCACTTGCATGTGATAAGTGTGTGAAACCACACACTTATCTAAAGGATTTCTCTAACAATTATATGTGATTTAATAGATTTTTAAGTCAAAGTGCATGAATTTTCAATAAAATCACATATAATTTCTTAATACCAGTTTAATTCATATTTTTGTATTTTAGCCTTCAAAATTTGAATATATTTGAAGAATTTAAGCCCTTTATGCTTATTCTCATAAGTTTCGAGGCTACTATGTGATGGTAGTGCTCGTTCAAGAAGCTAGAATAAAGGAATCAAGTAGCCAAAATATTGGACTATACTGTCATGATGATAAAAGACATGAAGGACTCGCTCGAACAAATGTCAAGCTAGTACACTTGTTGTCATCTAGAACATAAAGTTTTGAAATATTAGAAAGAATTGACTATACCGTCCTGAAGGTCATCCCAGATACTGTCATGATGGTATCTATCGTTAGGCTGGTAATACCATCAAGACAATACCTTCCTAATATAAAAAGCTACAATTTACAGCTCATTTGGAGGACATAATTTTTTCCCCTTTGTTGACTACCTTTCTTCTTCTCTCATTAGGGTTTTTAGGATTTCACTTTCTTAGGTTATTTTAAGTTAGATCTAGCTTAGATTAAGTTAGTGTTAGTGGATTCCAACCCTAGAATGCAAGAAAAACATCATTTCAACATGGATCGAAGATTAGAATTCCTCTTATTAGGTTATTTCTCTCTCTACTTGATTTCTTGTTGTTTTGGGATGTTGTTTAACTTTGTAATCTTGTTGTATTCATAAAAATTATGAATCTCCAACGTTAATTGATTAATATTTGGTGTTTGTGTTGTTCATTGTGATTATGTGTTACATGGATTATGGATTTTAAGCATTGAACATGTATTGCACTTGTGAAGGAATGTGTGTAGATTGGGATTATTTGTGAAGCATAAATTCTAGTAATTTCCATACTTATTTAACTTAGACTAACTGTTGATACTATGTGTTTTGGTTAAGATTTCATTTTTAGAATCAATCTTTAATCTATATGCACATGAACAATAGAAGAACTCAAACAACATACCTCTTGTTAATTCATATACTTGGTTCTTAATTGCAATTATTGGAGTGCTGGAATCCTGTACTTTGTTAGATTAGGAATTGTTCTTAGGTTTAGTCTAATAGAAATCATATCTCTATGCTTTTTGATGTTGGAATCTCTTGTTTATCTACATTAGGCTGGTCACCAAGTTTTGTTCAATAAAAGAATCAAATTTTATTTGGCTTGCCTAGATATGAATAGTATTAGTACAGCTAGGAAATAGCACCTCATTCTCTTAGGAATACAACCTTAGATCTTACCTTATACTATTAATCAATCTTAGTCTAATTAAATTCCCCTTTTTTTAATGTAATATGTGACTAGGGCCGTAATGGTGCTAAAATCTCTAATGAATCTCCCATAAAAAGTGGCAAGTATATGAAAGCTCCTAACATCATGAATGCTTTTAGGTTCGAGCCACACAACAATTGCCTTAATTTTCTCATGATCTACTCTTCATCGTTCTACTAACACAACAAAACCTAGGAAAATTACTTGAGTTGTTAAAAATGCACACTTTTTCAAATTCACATAAAGCTCTTCTTGCCTAAGTGTCTCAAATAATTTCTTTTATTGTAATAAATGTTATTCTTGGGTGTTACCATAAACCAAAACATCATCAAAGTACAACACAAGAAACTTTCCTATAAATGGTCTCAACACTTGTGTCATCACTCTCATGAAAGTAGATGGGGCATTAGTCAACCTGAAGGGCATGACTAACCACTCATAGAGAACCTCTTTTATCTAAAAGGTTGTTTTGCACTCATCACCTAGTCTAATCCTAATTTGATGGAAGCTACTCCTAAGGTCAATTTTGGAAAATCACTTAGACCTTGAAAGCAAATCTAACATGTTATCTAATTTGGGGATTGGGGACCTATACTTAATGGTTATCTTGTTGGTGGTTTGTGAATTTGCATACATCCTCCAGCTTCCATCTTTCTTAGGAGTAAGGAGCCTGGGTGCAACACATGGACTAAGACTCTCCTTAATAAAGCCTTTTTGCAATAAACCATCTATTTACCCTTTTAACTTTACATGCTTAGTAGGGTTCATCCTATAGTGTGATAAATTAGGCAAGGCTACTCTAGGAACTAAGTCTATGGCATGTTGTATATCGCACATAGGTGGTAACCTATTTGGAAGTTCCTTTGGGGTAAGGTCCTTAAATTCCTTAAGTAAAGGTCTCACTACTACAGCTAAGTCCAATTTCGACTCAAGGTTATACTCCTCTACCTCCTTAACCACTAAAGCATTTAAAATACTCTCTTTGGACTCAAGATCAAATTCTTTTGCACTTTAAGCATGGAGGGGTTTCTTGGAATCTAGAGTACTAATTGACCTATTCTAACCTTAAGCTATTTTGGGAGTGAAGGACTAAGTTTAATTTTCTTACCATCATACGTAAAAACATAAGTATTAGCCCTACCATAATGAACTACATCTAAGTATGTAACCAAGGCCTCCTTAAAAGAATATGAGTAATATCCATAGGCACTACATCACACTAATTTGATCTATATAAGTGGCAAAATGCAAAGGAACTAGACATTTCTAAGTGAAAGGTAAGGTGGTTTTATCTACCTAAGATACCTTATAAGGGATAGGATGTGGTTCAAACTTAAGGCCTTATAAAAACCCTATTTTTGCACCCTGCACACCCCCACTCCCCCCTATATTTTTTTCTTTTTAGGGTAAAGGGTCCTAATTTAGAAAAAAAAAAGAAAAAAAAATAAAAATTTAGAAAAATACAGAAAATAGAAAATACAATAATATAAAAAGTAGAAAATTAAAATAATAATAATAATAATAATTAAGAGTCTAGGGTTAGTTTTAGGATCTTTGAGTCATTTGTCAAGGGTCTTTTCATTTTTAGGGTCGATTGAAGTCAAAGTACACATATGCGATTTAGCAGTTTTGAGCATTTTTTTTAAGAATATTAAATTTTTTTCTATAAAATAAAATTTAATATTTAAACCACTATTGAGATCAATTATTTTTATCATAAGAATGAAGCTAATTTAAGTTAATTGAGGTTTTAATGGTACCTTAATTGGATTTAAATTGGTTGATTTACAAGAAAAATGATTTTTAAATTAATCGTACAACCAATGAATTAAACTTTGTAAAACCATTTTGAAAATTAATGCATATTAGACTTGCTTTTGAAAGCCATCTTTTTATTTTTTATTTTATTATTTTTTTTTTTTAGGGCTTAAGTTTGGCTCTATTTGAATATGGATCTAGGAAATTTAATAAGTTGTATTATTAAATGCCAAAATTGATTGAGAATCAAGCTCAATCAAGTTAGCAATGCTGTAAAACTTCAAATTGAAGGGCATGCGTTCAATCTATGATGGTAGCAACATCTTAGTCACAATTTTTTTTTTCTCTTAGAAACTAAGCGACACATGTTGCAAGATGATTGGTGCGCCCCTCCTACCTTTGACTATTGACTAATGTTGGTTAGCTTATTCCCTAAAATGAAGCACAAAAATGGCAGAAATGGAACAAAGTAAAAGCCACTCAACCCCTTATGTTTCTAAGTCGATTAAATTCCTTTTTTGGTCAAATTCAGTCAAATTGAATGTTGGAATCAATAAGAGACATGGCTTACATTGAAGCTAGATGCAAATTTTGTTTAGAAACACAATTTTTGAGAGTCAAATCAAGTTTGAAAAGATGGAGATAATATAGAACGAGTCAAAACCCATTAATTTCAAATCTTCAAAATCAATATGTTTTTTGACTTTCCAAGCTTAAGTAAGGGTCCAACACTATACAATGAGGAATAGGGACTCATTTCTAGGGGGAAGTAAGCATCAAAATACGTCCTATAAGCTTCATTTAAAGCTTTCTCTCTCTAGAAAGCTTGAAACTTCTCTTTAGGATATCTTGAGTTATAGTCAAAAGCAACGTGAGATTCAAGTGTCATTGACTTCTTGAGCACTCATAGATTCACAAAAGCATAAATTTTCACTTTAGTTTGTGCAAAATCACCACCTATAAAGGGTCCCATATTTGACTGTCGGCTACTAACCACCACACAAAACTCCTTCCTCCACCACCTCTTTTTGTGAAACCAATAGCATCAATGAGCTTGGCACATCCAAAAACCCTTGATCACACTTTTGTTCCATTTCAAAACAGCCTAGGTGCCACCATATGAGCACCATTGCCAACCACCACTCATGGCCAAACTCTAAAAACCACCAAAGCAAGCTCTATTCATCGAGGCATCATCTTTATACCCCCATTCCCTAATCTAAATTGCATAAAAAAGTCATTTTCCCAATAAATTGGTGCCCAAAACCATCTTAGACGTTTCCTTGACTGGCTACTTAAACTCCTCTTGGTGACTTGATCAACAACTTGTGAGCTCCAACCCGAAGTCCGCCCAACGTCCACGACCTACTCCACAAGTCACGTGTGTTACTCCAATTGGGTCTGAAGCCTTTTTGAAATTTGGTTTTGCTATTGTTTTATTTTTTTGTTTTGGTTTCTTTTTTTTAATGTATATTTATTATCCAATTGTAACTATAATTGTAAAAAAAAAAAAAGCGAAAAAGAAAAAAAAAAGAAAGGAGAAAAGAAAAAAAAAAGAAAAAGAGAAGGATAAACAAAGGAAGCATTTTTTTTCTTTAGCCTAAACATAAGAAAAATAAAAAAATAAAAATAAAAAATATATATAATAAATAAATTTCATCTCTTAAAAAAGTTTTATTTAAAAAAAAGATAACAAGAGATAAATGAATCATTTGAAAGTTAGGGCCTCATAGAGTTTTTTTAAATAAAATAGTTAAAATCTAAGACCCTTTTCTTTTAGGCATTTTTTTTTTCTATGATTCAAGTTTCCTTTCTATGATTCGAGCTTCCTTTCCATGATTCAGGTATCTTTTCTATGATTAGGCTTGTTAGCCATGGTAATTACGTATTTCATGAAAAGTTGCATCACTTAGAAATTTTGTTTTCTTTTAAATAAATAAAATTAAATGGACCTTTTTTTCAAAAATTAGGATATTTTAGAATTTTTTCAAAAATAAGAACAAATTAGGACTCTTTCCTCTTAGGTTTTTTTTCTTAAATAAAATTAAATAGCTAAAGAACTTAAAGTTGACCATTTTCAAAACTTAAAATAAATCAATCTGTTAATATTTTAAAACGAACTACAGAAATTTAATCCTGAATAGCGGGTATGTAGGCACTCGTAGCAATTACGGAGTGACTTAAAATATGGAAAATTTTCTTTTTCCATCTTTTGTAAATAATCAATTTAATTAACTTAGTTACATGTGATATGATTTGTTGTTTAGAAATTGAAAAGTGAAATTAAATTCAGAAATTAAAAAAATGATATTTGTTTAGGGTTTAATAGAATAGTCCTCGGATCTAGATCTTTAGTTTTAAAACCATTTTAAAAAATTGGTTTTACCAAAAGATTGGTAACTAAGTTATAACCAATTCATCTAATTGGTTTTAGTTATAACTTAACTCTTTTTCCTAACTCTGGTTTGGTAAAGAATTAAAACATTTTTTTTAAAAGAAAAACTAGTTTTCTTTAACCTTTCGTTAAGGAACAACATTAAATGGGTTAGGGTTTAATATTGGCCGAGTTAAAGAAAATATTAAAAACCGAAAAAAACTAGGCTTAATAGCTTGGTGACTTTACTACGAATGTTAAGAGGGCTAACCACTTAAAAACATTCCAAAATTAAAATTGCCTTTCAAAATACCTATGTTATTTTTTTATTTGTTATTAACTTTGTATATATACTTTGTTTTGATTGTCGTATTTATTTTGCATACGACATACATTGGGACATGTCGAGCTTGGTTTTTCACCCTTCCGATTCTTTTTATAAAATTAGGTCTTCTCTAAGTCGACCAATATTAAACCCTTACTCGTTTAATATTGACCATCGACTAGGATTTAAAGAAGACAATATTTTCCAACTTACAAAAGATTTAGAGTCGCCACTCGACTGGAGTTGGGAAAATGAGTTAAATTATAACCAATTGGGTGGATTAGTTATAACTTAGCTACCGATCTATCGATTAAAAAACCAAGTTATAAATATGGTTTTTTAAAAAACTAGAGATTTAGATCTAAAGGCTAATTTATTAAACCCTAAATGGGTACCACTTTTAACTTTCCGAATTTAACTTTGCTTTTCAAATATGCCATTTTTAATTTCTAAAAAACATCTAATTATGATACATGCAACTAAATTGATTAATTTACTTAAATATCTAAAAATGGAAAAAATAAAACTTTTCATATTTTAAGTCGCTTCGTACTTATGTACGGGTACCTACGTATCTGCTATTCAGTATCAAACGTATGTAGTTCTTTTATAAAAAAACTTTAGTGGGTGGTTTGATTTTAATTTTTAAAAAGGAGTCATATTTACATTTTTACTCAGTTCAATTTATCCAAGAAAATTCTTTTAAGAGGGTCCTAATTTGTGTTTTATTTTTGGAAACTCTAAAATAATCCTAATTTAGAAAAAAAAGGTCTATTTATTTTTAGAAAACTTAATTTTTCTAGGTGTGAGAATGATTTTTTTTACTAACCTATTTATTTATTTTTATTTTTATTTTTATTATATTATCTTATTTATTTTATACTTAATCTATCTATTTTTATTAAAATAAATAAATAGACTACTTCCTTTCTTTTTTTTTCTCTTTTTTTTTCTTCTCTTTCTTTTTTTTTTCCATTCTTTTTTCTCTTTTTTTTTTCTTTTTCTCATCTATAACATTTACAAATAAACAAATGAATAAATAAATAAAAAATAAAAAAGAAAAACCGAGTCGGCTCGGATTGACTTCGGATCGGCTCGAATGGCTCGAATCAGCTCACTTTGGCTTGTATCGACTCGGTCGGCTCACTTCGGCTTGATCGACTCACTTCGGCTTGGATTGGCTCGATCGACTCACTTCGGCTTGAGTCGGCTCACTTTGGCTGGGATCAGTTCGGTTGGCTCACTTCGGCTTGGATCGGAGTTGGCTTGGTCGGCTTAAGAAATCCGATGGTGGTGGTTTTCGTAAAAACACCATAAGGAATGTTATCCTAGAGAGAGAGAGGAACCGTGCTAGAGAGAGAAAACTTTAATTTTTGTTTTTCTAAAGTGTTTCAAAATTTTTGTTGTGTTTTAAAAATGAAGAGTAGACCCTTATTTATAAGTATCATGGTCGTGTTAAGGATGGAAAAAATTAAATGCAGTATGATTTTCTTCCAATTTTAGATTGAATGAACCTGGACAATATGTGGTGTCAAATACGTAGCTGTGTGTGTATGGATGTGCCAGAGTGTGTTGGAGTGTGTCTACCATACTTAGAAGTAAGTTGGCAAATAACGTAGTGATAACGTAGCCCGTGACGTGGCGATGACATGGCAATAAAGTGAGGAAAGAAAATAAAAAATATATTTTGCACTTTTCATGGATTGAACCTAAGATCTCCAAATCATATGGAATATCAAGTCCAGATGCTTATCCAAATGAGCTATTAGTTTTTCCTTATTCATATGTGCAAAGTTGGATAAGCATCTGGACTTGATATTGCATATAGGTCATTCTGAGCTAGATTCAAATCTAAGCTTAGACCCAACAGCCTTTTATTCAAAACTATTGAAATTAAAATTATATTCTATTTAAACAACCTAAAAATTTATTATATTTTAAATACCCAATTTTATTTTGTGACTTTTCAAATTTCTTATTTTTTTTTTGTGTTTTTTCTAAATTTCTTATTTTTTTGTGCCTTTTCCTATTTCTTATATTTTTCTAGAATTCCTATTTTTTCTAAATTCCTTCATTTTTTTGAGGCTTTCTTTAATTTTCTATTTTTTTTGAACATTTTCTAATTTAGGACCTTATAACCTAATTTGAAAAATAAAAGGGAGGCAAAAATTGGGTGTCTACAGAATATAGAGGGTCATTTGTTACAACAAAAATGTAAGGCAGATGTAGTCAGACCCAATCCATCTTCGGACCTTAGGAGGTGATCTATTGTTTAGGCTTCGGTTATAGTGGTATAGCTATCACTCGGGGTTGATTAGGCTACCTCATTTAAGTTATGATGTGACCAATAGAAGTGTTTTCTACAAATAAGTGAGGTCATAAAGCTTAAAGACCTTTTGGAACCTTCCCTAATTGTATATACTCCCCTTTTAAGCTTGAGTTAATGCATTACTAAAGAATTGCAACCCTACTAACTTTCAAGTGTAATTAGTTTTTCAAAAATAATAATAGAGTTGCAACTCAAGGAGTAATATAATAACCCAAACGATCTTAACATCTCTATATTTCCATGTACATTTCTTTTGTTTCTTTAATAATTAATTCTTGGCTATGAAATGTTTAGACATAAAATGGTAGACAACTAAACAAATAATCAAAGAACTGATAAGCTACTAGACATCCTTAGAATTCGTGAGCAATTACTAAAAGATGAGATTGCTTACCTAAAAGAAAAGCTCGAGCGTTTTTGTCAAGCCCTATTTTGGTTTTCTTAATTTAACCAATATTAAGCTTAACCTACTTAATATAAATTACTTGACATTAAACTAAGGAAAAGAAAAAAAAATTATTTTAAAAAAAAAATAGAGTCACCAACTAGTTCAATTGGTAAAAAAATTAAATAAATAAAATTAGGGTTTTCGGGTGGGAAAATCTTAATTTGACCACTAATTTGCGAATATTTTTAAAAAATTAATTTTTAGAAAATTGAACTAGAAAACAAGGTTCGGGGACTAATCTATTAAGATTGAGTCACCATGTGAAAATAAAAAAATTAATGGGCTTTATTTTTTATAATTTTTCTAAAAATATTAAAAATATACATAAGTTCACAAAATGTAACTAAAAATGATTTTTTTATTGTGAATTTCTAACAAAAGGGGAAACTTTTTATTTTTTATTTTTTTAACGATTGCCTTAAAAGTGCTTATATACTTATTAATTGGGATCAAACTAGCTATAGTTCTTTTTTGATAAAATTTTTAGTGAACGAGTCATTTTTATATTGAAAATCGAGCCAAGTTTACATTTTTATCAATTTATTATTTTAAGAAAACAAACCTAAAAAAAAAAATCTAGTTTTTCCGAATTAAATAACAAAAAAAAACCTAATTAACCGAATTTTTTTTAAAAAACTCAATTTAAGATTTTTTTTTCCAAAACCCCTATATGTCGAAAAGTATCTTTCCTAAATCTTAACTTCTAAGACATAATCTAAATTTGTTTATTTTCCAAAAAAAAAAAAAAACATGATCTTGCTAAAAATGTAATTGAGTTAAATTTATTAAAAATTGAGATTATCTAAAAAAAAAACACGCAATACGAAAACAATAAAAACCTGCACTAGTAAAAACAAATAAATAAGTTAGTAAAAAAATAATTAAGTTAACTAATAAAATAAAAATGGCAAAATAAGAAATTTTACCTACAAATTGAGTTGTACGTCGAACATTGTTTTCGGATGGTCATGGATGTGATTGAAGGTGTGTTGGTTGCTATTTCCACTTATTACGGGCGTAATGAAGGGCATATTGGCTTCTTTTTCCACTGATCACGGGTGTGATAAAAGGCATGTCGACTTTTGTTTCCACTGATCACGGGCGTGATGGAGGTCGTCAGTTGCTATTTCTACTAATCACAGGCGTGATGGTTAGTCATTAGCTGCTGTTTCCACTGATCACGAGTGTGATGGTTAGTATTGGTTGCTATTTCCACTAATACCCTTTTAGCCCGTGGACAATGGTGGTGGTGTTATAGGCAATGTGGCAGTAGTGCTGTGGGTGATGTAGTGGCGGTAGGTTAAGTGATAGTACGTGATCGTGCTATAGTGGTGTTGTGATATTGTGTGATGTTGTGTGGTGGAGCTTTGGTGGCGTGTGTGATTAAGAAAAAACCATCCCCTAAATCCCCTGTCTATGTACTATTTATACACTCAAAATTGAATCTTTCGTATCAAAGATATGGTTGCGATTCTTTCAAGATTTACCCTAACTTCTAAAACCCTAATTATTTTGGGCCTTTTTTATTCTTCTAGGTCCAACCCGTTCTAATTTAGCCAAATAATTCTCTAATATGATTTTAAGCCCCTAAATTAGATTAATTTAGCCCATCATTAATTAAACCCATATCATCACCTAATCCAAAAATTCAATTCAACCTGACTCGACTTACAACTCAACTTGCTATGACTTGACTCGATTTTTTATTATTTTATTAATTAATTAATTTTTTATTTTTGTTAATTTGGCTCAATTATTTGAAATAAAAAAAAAATTAGCAAAAATGAGGTGTTTACAACTATCCCTCTTTATAGTGAAGTTCGATTAAAACTTTGCTATAAAGAGAAAAGAGATACCCATTTTTGTTAGGCCCAATTTGGATAATTTGAAGAGGATAAATCTCTTCAAGATTAAAAACTCGTTTTGGTGAATAATCTGAGGATGATAGATCTCTTTTAGGATGAGTTGCTCGAAAGGATATATCTTTCAAAGATAAGATGAGACATTGCTCTTATGAGCAGGCGATCTTTTAAATGACTGGACGGCGCTTCTTTGGGCAAGCGATCCAAAAATGGATTGATAAGACAACATTTCTAGAAAGGAATAGATAGGACAGCGTTCCTGTGAGCAAGCGATCTAACAAAAGATAGGATAGCGCTTCTTTAAGCAAGCAATCTTAGATAAGATTGGATGGCGCTCCTATGAGCCGGTGATCTAAGAAAGGAATAGATAGGACAGTACTCTTATTAGTAAGTGATCCTAAAAAGGAGATAGGATAATGCTCCTTTGAGCAAGCGATCCTAAATAAGATTGGATGGTGCTCCTATGAGTAGGCGATCCAGCTAAGGAATAGATAGGACAGTACTCTCATGAGTAAACGATCCTAAAAAGGAGATAAGACAGCGTTCCTTTGAGCAAGCGATCCTAGATAAGATTGGATGGCGCTCCTATGAGCAGGCGACTTAGCTAAGGAATAGATAGGACAACGTTCCCATGAGTAAGTGATCCTAAAAAGTAGATAGGACAGTGCTCCTTTGAGCAAGTGATGCTAAAAAGAATTAGATGGCATTTCACTGAGCAAGTGACCCAACTAAGGATAGGATAGCACTCCTTTAAGCAGGCAATCTTAGAAAAGATTGGATGACGCTCCTATGAGCAGGCGATCTAGCTAAGGATTAGATAGGATAGTGCTCTCATGAGCAAGTGATCTTGAAAAGGATTGGATAGCACTCCACTGAGCAAGTGACCTAACTAAGGATAGGATAGCTCTCCTTTAAGTAGGTGATCATACAAAGGATTTTAGTGAGGTTTGACAAAATGATTTGAGACTTGAGTTTGAAGGATTTTGATGATTCTTTGAAAATATTGTTCTTTGACAATTTTTTTTAAAAAAGATTTCATTTTTTTTAAAAGGCTTTTCTTTTTTCTTTTTTTCTTTTTGTCAAGAAATTTAAAAACACTCTTCGATAGAAAATTGCGTTACTAACAAGTAAGAAAGTCTTCAAAACTCTAAAGACTATAAATAAGGGGTTGGCTTGCCTCATACCCATTGATCACTCATTCTCTTAGTCTTGTTTCTTTGAACATAATTCATGATCTCTGAACTTTTTAGAATCATTAATGAACATTCACGTTTTTAACAAAGTACTCAACTCTTCAATTTTCCACTAACGGGATAGATATCATTACTTGAAATGTTTAGTCAAATTGGACTTCTTTGCATTCTCATAAGTCTGTTTTTACTCTTAGCATCAATTCCAAAAATTGTAGCCTATCATATAAGTGGTACATTCTGGTCAATTAATAAGTTTTTTCTAGGTTTGCAATGTAAGGCTTTTGGTTAATGGTTTAAGCAAATGGATATAAATGTACTTAGCCAATTTTGAAGAAATCATATACAATCGGTCTTGGGTTTACAAGCTAAGAACCTAGGAGAACTAAACATGGGCTTACCTCAGTTTCATGAGCAAATTTCGCTTAAGATAAGTTAATTTCTTTAGTCAAAAGAGTTTTATCAAAGCTGGTATAATGAGTGGGATCATAAAATGAGGGCTTTGCTTTTAGGCTTAGGAATTGATAATGTTTAGACTTTGGATACCATCATTAGCTCGGACTTTATGCTATTTTGGCAATTTGGATATTCTTTGAAGGTGATCACCTTGCTAATATCTTCAATCTCTTTCTTTTTTGTCTCTTTTTTTTTTCTTTTTGTTTTTTCTTTCTTCTCTTTTATTTTTTATTTTTTCTTTTTCCTTTTTTTTTTTGGGTTCAAGGTGGTCACCTTCCATTGTTAAGTTTTCACTTAATAGAATTTGAAGTACCAAAAGGTAAGTTCAAGGTGCATAAGTTTGGGAGAAGTGTATATGGCTTTAAAGTGTTTAGGAAAGAATGTATGGACTTGATGTGCTTAAATGAATGTATAGGCCTAAATAAGGTGTATATGGTTTGAAATTCTTCTTCATCCTAAAGAAATTGAATTATCTATGATAACACTTGCTCGTGAATTAGCACAACTAAAGCAAGCATAAGTTAGTCTACTCCTTTTCTCCAAATTAATGATCCTAACATCTTGATTGCCTTAGTTTGGGGTGGTTCTTGGTAGGGCTAATTTTAAGAAAAATCCCCTAAAGGTTTAAATGCTTTTGCAAGGGATAATCGTATTTAGGGATGATGAAATGAATGCCTAATATCATTTTGACACGTGCACTAAGTTCAAAACAGGCCTCCTTTAAGGAATGAGCTCAATTCTCACCTTGATGGCACTCTTCTCCCATGTGGGTCTAGGGTTAGTGTTTGGGACATGAGTTACCTCTTCTCATCTTAAACCATTCAAGTAATGTGTTATCATTCTTTTAGGGGGGAAGTTTTAAGTTTCGAGCTCACATTTTCTTTATCTATTTTCACTCATTCAAAATGCCCCTATTTGAATTGTGCTAGTTTCATAGCATACAAAGACGAAAATGCACAAGAAAACTGCTTTATTCAGTAACTCATATCTATTACAAGCTCCAAAATGAAAGATTATTCTGAAAAAAAATGTAGGAACTAAAATTCTTTTCTACTTCTTGCCCTTATTTCTATTACTTCTTGGAACTCGACCCATTCAATTGAATTGATCTCTTAGAGATATTCTTAACTGCTTCAAATGATAAGTCACCTTGTTAGATGATAGTAGTAGATCCTTAATGCCTGATGTTAGAGGTTTTCTATTTGATGCTTCTTCGAAACCTAGGGAAGGAATACCACTTCTAATCGACCCATCAGTCTCTAGAAAATTTGGTTGGATAATCTTGGCATCAATCAAATCTTGCACCTTATGCTTCAATCTCCATCAATCTTCAATGGTATGCTCCACTTGGTCCACATGATAATCACACCATTTGTTGGGGTCACGATCCCTTGGCTTGCATTTATTTGTTCGGTTTTCGCATATCAGTAGTCCCATGTCTTTCAATTGCTTGAACACTTAGGCCATTAAAATCTTGAACTGTGTAAATTGCTTTCTCTTATTGTGGACGACCTTATTTTGATTATGGGCTTTCTTAATTGGCACATTCACTCCTGATTTCTCTTTCATTGAATTATCTCCACACTTAGGTTGTAACTTCTTATTCGCATTAGGATGTAGGTTTCCAAGCTACTTGCGTACATAACTCATTGCCATTTCTGTACTAGCGAGCCTTTCTTCTAATTTCACTAACTTTTCTTCTAGGCCTACAACCTTTTCTTTTAGACCTTGGTAGTAAGATACCCTTTGGACTTGATCATTCAAATATGTTTCTAGTAACTTTTCTAATCCTTATATCATGTTAATAGTGGGCTCGGTGTAGAATTTGGGCCTTGGATCCCTAATGAATTCCAACTAGACCAATTTTTCATCAATCACATCTTAGACTATTCTTCAAATACTAACAATGGTTAGTGGCATGCCCCTGCTAACCCATGTGCTACTCACATTGTGCATTAGGATCGTATTTCTGAGGTTTATATCTTAGTATTAGAGTCTTAGGATGTAGTAAACCCTCTTCTTTTAGGCGGCAATAGACCCGAGACATAGGAATTGGGATATGAGTGAACCTCCTTCTAGGTGATTTCTAGCTTAGCTTATTTTCCTTGAGCTTTGGACCAATGCTTAGGGCATTAGGCTCACGTATCATTAGATAGGACATCATAGTGTTCACAGCGGTCTCTGAATCCAACGGGGCTGATCCCTTGCCTACCAATCTCCCCACTCTAATAGCATCTTCTATGCGATTACCAGCTGCAACTACATCTGCAAATGTAGAAGTAGTATGGCCTAAGAGGTGATTATAGTAAGTTTCACCTAATGTGTGGATGAATATGTTGATCAATTCATTTTCTAGCAATTGTACTATAGCTTGAGCTGTTGTAGATCTCCATCTTTGGACATACTCCTTAAAGGACTTGGTCAGCTTCATTTTCATGTTATTTAAATCCATCAAGAATTGAGCCACTTCTTCATTGAACTTGTACTGTTGATAAAAGGCTTGAGCTAGCTAATCCTAAGTATCAAGCTTAACTAAGTCTCATTGGGCATACCTGTCACGAATTGAGGACGGCCTAGTCGTGGCAGACGCCGTATACTGTACAAAGAACCCCTGATTGGTTACCCTTCCAATCAAGAACCCTTCACACAATATACAAGGCTCTACAACCACTAGTTTCCAAAGAACATCCAGACTCACATGATATCATTACAAAAATATATTTATATAAAATTTAAGTTACAAAGCTTACATTACGTAGCGTTTAAGTATGTCTAGGTTTATAATAACAAGATAAACAAAAGTACATGAGTAGAAGTCTACATAAACTGTTCTCTCAGTACACATAACAGCTCACTCTTACCCAAGTCCCCAAGCTAACCTGCGGCATTCCTCGTCCTGTCTCTAGGAACAGGCTATCCTGCAACAAAAGTCTAAAGGGGTGTAAGCCTAAGCTTAGTGAGCAAAACCCTCAGCCACACCACAAGCAAGTTATAAGTACATTATGTTCAAACATATGAATGAATGATCAACCAGAATGCCAAACAATACGTATAATTAACTAGTTCATATACGTAACTCAGATTTAGCGCCCTTCGAAGTCAGGGTTGGAGTTTACACAGCACCAATCAGATCCGGGTATTATACTAGAACTTACTTTACTACGGAATTCCACATTCTGTACTTATATCAAATAATTCTGTTATTTTCATAAAAACCCAAGTTCCAGTATAATTGTGAGTAGGCCCCCGCAGTCCATACTCACCCCTAAACGGAGGCCTCTAGACTCGACCCTTAGCCAGGCGGTTGGCGCCTCCAACGCCTAGTGTTCCCGCGGGCCAGGGTAAGGTCATTTTGTACGAGTGTACCGTACATAACCAAATGAATAAATAATATCAACCCCCGAATGGCCTCTCTTTACCTCCGTGTGATGTGACGGCCGGAATAGTAACCATGCTATGCATGTTAATGCATGTCTCAATTTCTTTTTATAGGTCGAGTATAATTAGGTTCAAATTATGCTATGACCATCCAATTGTGCACACAATCATTTTCTATACTACCATGCAACAAACATAGCATTATCAATATTCAAGCTAAGTTCACAATTCAAGACATACTAACATACACAGGCATTTTCCCAAACCCCACACAATCATCAATTAACAATAATATTTAAGTCCACTATCTACAATCACAAAACAAGCATGAAATCATTAGGTAAATACTCACTCGGCCATAGTGATTTGCCCTAATCGTAGTAATCGATTGGGAGGTCCTCGTTCACCTCAGAGTTACCTGATCATTATGTGATAACAACACTAATAAGTATTTGAATTAACTAATAATTCTAAACATTTAATTACCTAATTTTACTTAGATTACTATTAACTTTTACTCGGTAAGACTTTAATTTCAATCGTATATAACTTTTTCGTTTTATTTCTGATATTTATGAATTTATAGTCGTTTTTTATCGTTTTCGGACGTATATTCACACGGTAATGTCTGTTTTGGATGTTAAGACCCCTATTTTACATTATGAACTAAATTTATAGAAATTTTTAGTTATAATACTTAAGTATTCTTATTACTTATATTTGTATTCTTTATTCCTTAAATTCTTATAATTTAGGGATTTACTTTACTATTACTATTTTATGTACTGAATTAGGTATAATCTAATTTAGAAGGTGTATTAGGATTTACTGATTTTAGTACCTAATTACCTACACTTTTCTTTTTTTCATTTTCTAAACCTATGCTTATATCATCGCTTACATCATCTTTTCTTTTTGTCATTGCTTATGTCATCACTTGCTTATGAATGGCTTATGTCATCATATGCTTATGTCATCACTCACCTCATCATTTGATTACATAAGCATTACCTTATGCTTATGTCATATGTACATGTCTTATGTACATTTGTCCTTTACTTATACTTATGTACATATGCCTTATACATACATATACTTATACATCTACATATACTTATACCGTATTTATACATGTATTCCTACTCATATACCTATACGGTTGGATACTTATTTTTATACTAAAAATTCGTATGCCAAATTTTTCCTTAAGAAAATCCTCTCAATTTCATCCTTTTGTAGTTCTATGTATGTATTTAGTATAGTATATATATATATATAGTTAGATATGGTCTTAAATTAGGTTATGTACATGATACATACTTATGTATAAAGGTTCATATACTTGTATTCCTTTGGTATTTCTTTATGTACACATATCTAAGAGTACATACACATGTATTTCTTCCATTTCCTTCATGATTCTTCATTTTCTATACTTAAAGATGGAAACTTTGTTTCCTCTTTGTCAAGACATCACTAAACACCTAACTACTTATCTAATCTACCTAATTAACTAACTAATGAATAACATAAAGTAACATAAAACAACTTAAGAACATACCTTTAATTGTGTTGAAGTTTATGGAGACAAAAGGCAAAGGAATGAAAGTGAAAGAGGAGGGGGAGTTCACGGCATGAAAGGGTAGTTTTTGCTCTTGTTTCTTTTGTTTTGTTTTCAATTATGGAAGACAACAAATGGTGGGGCCTAAGAGGGAAAATTGTGGACGGCAACACTTAAGATGAAAGCAAAAAGAAAAATCAAAAGAAAAGAAAAGAAAACCATCATTAAGTTACTAAGATATTTTTCTTATCTCCTAAGACTTTTGACTTTTCAAAATGTTGACTTGGTCAACCCTTTGACTTTGGTCAACATGCATTACCTTAGTCAACATTCCTTAAGTATGTGTAATTTTGTGCACATAATGTAGTAATTAAGGGAGATTAGAGGAAAAATAAAGGAAATGAGATATTTGATGAATTGATTAGTAAACATTGTTGATGAGATCTTACTTTAGGTCTTTATAGCCTATATATCTCATTTGATAAACTACTTTGAATAACAAATGCAAAAAGTACCAATTTGAGTGTTAAGGTTCACTACATATAACCTAATCTTCAATTATTACTCTAACTCTAAGTGAAACTATCTTAATCACTTACTTAAGAAGTAAATATAATCTATGACTCATTATCTTAATTTCTAATGGATTAACTAAGGATTCAAAGCATATAAGTATGAATGAGGGTCATCTTTAACCCTTTACTAATAGTTTAACAAAATATAAGCATTATTTTATCAATTAGGGTTTTAGGGTATATCATGTTGGATTAGTGCACATATGTCTTTAAGATAATCATTTTTAGGGTTTCTATCACTTTTGAATAAAATCTTTTGCATTTAGAAACATTTAGGGTAGAAAAATTCTTTATGCGATTGAGTAATTCTTTTGTTAGCCTTGTCGACTCCTAAATTGTCTAACATAGTCGAGTCTATTACAAAAGCTAGGTTGATAATTTTAGGGGTTTACAATACCAAATCAACGTCGGCCTAGTTAGGCTATCTTGGAAAGTTTGAATCATCAACTGCTCATGTTTAGAGAATTGGGTCATCTTGTGAACATAAAGCTTAAGGGGAAGTTTAGGACAACTTATTCATACTTGTTGAAATTTGGTACCTTAAAGTTCTTGGGTAACTCATGGTCTTCAAAAGAGCAAACACTACTCAAGCCCATATCACTCTGTACATCATGATCCTTGAGAACTCCCATTTTCTCTTCAATTTTTCGGAGGATTTTTAATTCCATCTTCACCAATTTCGACACCAATTCCTTCCCCAGGCCTTTGCTGCTATTATTGAGCTTATGAACCAGTAACTCTTCAGACTTGTCTATCTTAGATGGTATGTTAATAGGCCCTTGGGCTTGGGTATAGGCCATGGTCTCGACTTGCTTCACATGCTTTCCTAGAACCCCTTCTGTTGTGGTTAATCTCAATTCAAGAGCTTCAGACATCTTATTTTTGAAAATGAGTGATTATGGGCTTCAGGTCGGGCCATTTTACTTTGAAAGCAATCTTTCAAAGCCTGCAAGAATCCCTTCTTGTTAGTAACATTGCATTAATTTTTTAGTTTTAAAACCATTTTTTTTTTTGGAAACTTTTATTGGAAAATCAATGCTTATTTTATGTTATAGAAGCCTAATGCTAACGTTGATGAATCTAAACAAAGAAAACCTTTGGACTGACGATCAAGGATATAGGATGACGATAATATTACAAGGATGATATGGAGAAGCAGAAATTATTTTACAATGAGAAACTTATTGAATAAATGACACAAGGGTGATGACTCATGGAAAAAACTCTATTAGAATCATGACAACTTAAGAGCTAAACACGAAGAATAAGAACTTAGACATTTACAAGATTAATAACCTTAAGATGGAAAATAATTCACAATGGAAATCTAATGATTAAATCTTTTTTTAATTTTTTATTTTGTTAGTTCCTAATAGTATGGTACATGTAGGGCATTACAATAGAAATCAACCGAGTAAATAATTATCACGAAACTAGTTTTGATAATAAAATATCTTTTGAAATTTCTTTTTTATTTTAAAAAAATGTTGGAAAGTCTTTTAAAAAAAATAACAATTCCATAATAATCTTTATCATTGTTAATTTCCATGATTACATACCAAAAAAAAAAAAATTATAAGTTGATATAGAAGCTTTTTTTTTAACATTGGCATAAGGGGAATATTAATGATTTTGAGCATTTTATGTTAAATATTATGTTACACAACTAATTACTGATGAAATAAAACAAAATCTATAAGATGCACATATATTACAAAAGATAGGATATACAAACAACTATGCAAAATAAATGTGATGCGATATGCTACACACGCGTGTAATGCAATGGGGTTGGTCATTAATAAACTATAGGGAGTATGATAAATCTACGGTCAAAGAGCACCCTTACATATAAGTATATTTAAAATAAGATTTAATAAAAATGAAGCTCGTGTATACTTATATATAAGGATTATTGATTTTTTTAATTGACAATGGACGATAAACTGACTGCGGATTAAATTAGGTTTTTCCTATAATTTTAAAAATAACTACCTCTTTTTCAAAAAGAATGATGTAAGAAGGTGGGGTCTATAAGTCTTAGGCTTTATAGCTTTAAGACTTTACAGAAAGAAGTCTAGTGTGCTACATCGAAGCCTGATTGGGCTCGCTTATCATCGCCAGGTGAGGATAAAGATCCTAGCGACCTGAGGGTTACATAATGGTTGCCTATCCTAAGTTCCTAAGATGGCTTAGGTCCAACCACATCTAAACACACAAATGATTATTGAAAATAAAACCCCCCTTAATTCCTAATAAGGCTCATTAGGTCGAGCTTTTTCTTAGGGCCTGCATCACTAAAAAAACAATTAGTACAACTATAATACAAAACAAAAATAAAATAATAATACAAAAGCCCATCAATAATATTTTTAATTTTCACATGGCTAGCTCATTAGGCTTCCTTAATAGAGTCATCAATTCTATTAAGCTTTATTTTGGTTTACTTAATTTAACTTATATTAAGCAAAGCTTGCTTAATATAAATTACTCGACATTAAACTAAGAAAAAGAAAAAAAAAATATTTAAAAAAAAATAGAGTTGCCAACCAGTTTAACTGATAAAAATAAAATAAAATAAAATTAGAGTTTTCATGTAAGAAAACCGTAATTTGACCATTAGTTTGCGAACCTATTAATACTAAATCACCACGTGAAAACAAAAAAAATAAAAATTGATGGGCTTTATTTTTTATAATTTTCTAAAAATATTAAAAATATACCTAAGTTCACAAAATGTAACTAAAAATAATTTATTATTATTTTTTATTACGAATTTCTAAGAAAAGGGAAATTTTTTTTTATTTATTAATAATTACTTTGAAGGTGCCTACATACCTGCTAATCGGGATCAAACCGGTCTTAGTTCTTTTTTTATAAAATTTTTAGTGAGTAGGTCATTTTTATATTGAAAACCGAGTCAGGTTTATATTTTTATCAATTTATTATTTTAAGAGAACAAACCTAAAAAAAAAATTAATTTATCAGAATTAAATAAGAAAAAACTAACTAATCGAATTTTTTGAGAAAACTTAATTTAAGATTTTTTTTTATTTTTCCAAAACCCTTATATGTCAAAAAGTATATTTCCTAAATCCTAACTTCTAAGACACAATCTAGATTTGTTTATTTTCCAAGAAAAATAGGATCTTGCTAAAAATGTAATTAAGCTAAATTTATTAAAAACTGAGATTATCTTAAAAAAACATGCAATACGAAAATAATAAAAACCTACACTAATAAAAAAAAATAAATAAGTTAGTAAAAAATAATTAAATGAACAAATAAAATAAAAATAGCAAAATAAGAAATTTTACTTACGAATCGAGTTGTACGTCGAACATTGTTTTCGGATGGTCACGAATGTGATCGAAGGCGTATTGGTTGCTGTTTCCACTTATTACGGGTGTAATGAAGGGTGTATTGGCTTCTTTTTCCACTGATCACCGGTGTGATAAAAGGCGTATCGACTTTTGTTTCCACTGATCACGGGCGTGATGGAGGTCGTCAGCTGCTATTTCCACTAATCACAGGTGTGATGGTTAGTCATTAGCTGCTGTTTCCACTGATCACGAGTGTGATGGTTAGTGTCAATTGCTATTTCTACTAATCACAGGTGTGATGGTTGGTGTTAGCTGTTGTTTCCACTGATCACGGGCTTGATAGTTGATTTCGGTTGCTGGGTGATATGCTGGGCGCTAGCGTGAGTGGTGGTGACTTGCAGTGGTGCTGTGGGTGATGCAGCGGCGGTCGGTTGAGTGATGGCATGCGATCGTGCTGTAGTGGTGTTGTGATATTGTGTGATGTTATATGTGGTTGTATGGTGGAGCTTTGGTGGTGTGTGTGATTGAGGAAAAACTGTCTCTTGAATCCCCCATTAATATGTTATTTATAAACTCAAAATCGAATCTTTTGTATCAAAGATATGAAAGATATGGTTGTGATTCTTCTAAGATTTACCCTAGCTTCTAGAAATCCTAATTATTTTGGGCCTTTTTTATTCTTCTAGGCCTGACCTATTCTAATTTAACCCAATAATTCCCTAATATGATTTTAAGCTCCTAAATTATATTAATTTAGCCCATCATTAATCAAACCCATATTGTCACCTAATTTGACAATTTGAACTTGACTTGACTTATGACTCAGCTTGCTATGACTTGACTCGATTTTTTTATTATTTTATTATTTTTTTTATTTTTATTGACCTAGCTCAATTGTTTGAAATAAAAAAAAAAATTAGCAAAAATTAGGTATCTATAGTTTTGAAGCTTATAACCAAGACTTAAGGGCCCTTTTGGGATAGGTCATTAAGGAAACTTACGAAATGTTGGAGGACATTAAGGCTCGTATACGAGACTTAGTTTAGGATTTTTCTAATTTATGTCTAGAGAACCTAGAATAAATGTCAAGTTCTAGAATAAATATTAGGTTCTCTGCTTTTGTTTTATGTATTCTAATCTTTCACAATAATAAAACATCTCTTTAGTTCATTGTTCATCGTTCTTCATTCTTTAGCATTCCATTCTTTGTAAATAGTCCTTCAATAGGCATTTATCTAACCGTTGTTCCCTCCCATTCAGGGAAATGTAAAATCTGTCAACTTATGAATAGAACCCTAAAGATCACTATTCTCATTTGTAATTAGATTTCTCGATTAAAACTTTATCTTTCTCTCTCCCAAAAAAAAAAGGGAAAAGAAAAGAATACAATAAAAAGGAGGGTTGCTAACTGTCAACCTACATATTAAAGAGCCGACATAAGCCCAAACCTTTAGCCTACTTAGGCATTGAACCCATATAAGGCCATTTGACCTGTTAAGGTAGCCAGCCTAAATATTTAGCCCGTTAAGGTATCTAACAAACACAAACCACTACTCATTAAGACAGCTGACCCAAACACAATCCATGGCCCATTAAGGAATTTAACCCAAACACTAGCCCCTTGACCCATTCAGACAGCTAGTCTAAACGTGAATCCTTAACCACTAGGCTCGTCAAGGTAGCTAAACCAAACACAATCCCTGGCCCATTAAGGTAGCTAAACCAAGTCAAAACATCTAGTTTAGTAAGAAATTCGAACCTAACCAAGTCATCATTTAACATGGGGCATATGGTAAGAAATCAAGGGGCAAAGCCAATCTTCACCCTAAGCAAATAAATATATATTCTTCTCTAAGAAATCGGTAACTCACTTTTAAAAGGTTTAGAACAAAAAGAGGTAAACTACATCCCATCACTAATCTTAAAACACTTTAAGAGTTGAGTGATATCGAGGTAAGGATATTTTGGGCTCATTTCTTAAAGGAGGTCCACATTGAGTATGATACATAGATTAAAGTGAAGTTAGGCATTCATTTCTAAATCCTTAACATGATTATCCTTTGTTAACCCCTTTAGACCAATTTGGATAATTTTTAAATTCAAATCCTATCAAGAACCACCCCATAATGGGGTAGTTTGAAGGATAAGGTCATTGATTACGAGAGAGGGATAAAATCAATTTGTGTTTACTTTAGTAACATTAATTCAAAGATGAATTTTAGTTTTGATATATTATTTTTCTTTGAAATGAAGAAGAGACTAAATCCTTTTCAAATACCTCAAGCCTATACATACCTTACTTGAGCCTATATGCTCATAATCCATGAGTTAAGATTTTGAATCTCTTAAAGACAAAGACTTGGCAATATAAATATTTACTTTTTAGGCTAAAAGAAAAGAAAAGAGCAAGAAATAATAAGGAAAAATAATAATGAGGAAAGAAGGAGACAATAAAAAATAAAAGAAAAAAAAGGATGGCTAGAAAATTAGGCTCAAGTATAAGACGAAAGCCCCAAAAGATATATCTCATTCTAGCAGGGATAGCAAAGCTGAATTAAGAGGCTAGGAATCAAAGTGCAAGTAGCCCTAACCAAAGAAGGCTTAAAAGGTACAAAGCCCCAAATCTCGTACCTAGCCAAAAAGCATAAGCCTTACATATCCATTTGAAATCATGAAACACAAAGCCACTTTACACATCCGAAATCACAAAAGACTTTCTTGCCCATATTGAATCACACAAAGCCTTCCAACCCATAATACCACCCTTACTTAACAAAACTCTTTTGATCTTAAAGGATAATTCATTTTTAATAAAAGTTGTTTTTGAAACTAAGGCAAGCATACTTCTTATTTTTCCTAAAAGGTTCTTGACTTGTACATCTGAGTTGAATAAGTAAATCTTTTAAAATAGGTCTTCTCATTAGTTCTCTTTAAAACCTTTGGACCAAAAGCCTTAATTCATACTATTAAACCAAAAAAGACCTAATGGATTGATCAGGGCATATTGATGCGTATCGCGACTAAGAACAAACAAGATCGATAGCAGGGTTGAGTCCAAGCTTATCGAAAGCTTAAAGAGATGATGGGGAATGTGTGAAAGAATGAAGATGTGAATGGAAGTAAGCAAAAAACTAGGAATAACTCCAAAGGATATGACGCACTAATGAAACTTTCAACAACTGATGATACAAACGATATGACGTACGAATTGGTCCGGTGAGATTACTTGCTACCTAGCCTTACTTAAGGGTTAGGATAAGAGTGAATTGAAAGTAAACAATCGGTGTTAACAAGAGGAATAATATTCAATGTATTAATGGTAATTTGATAGTTTTGGCTACAAGTACAAGGGTATTTATACTTGATAAGTTAAGGCAACTTCCCTAAAAGGGTAAAAGAAAAAAAAAAAGAGTATTTCCTAAAGAAGTAATGTATAAAGAATACAAAGGGTAAAAATGAATATTTAAGATAAACGATAATTAGTGTAACAAATTCTACATGTGGTCTTCTATACATGGTAGAGATGTATTGGTGATGTAATTGGAGAATGCAGATAAAAGAGTATGATTAGATTGCTTGTCTAAGCAGGGGTGACTAAGGATTATTTTAGGGTCTCTCTCTTGACCTCTTAGCAAAGGTGACGTTAAGCAAGTGGTCGACTTGAACTTAAGTGAGTAAGCGCACGAGGTTTAGTAGATGTCTCTACATTGTTCAATTCAATAGATAATTTCCAAAGATAGGCAGTCATTCGATACATCATACAGAGTGGTTCAGCAAAGAGATACTTGGCTTTGGTAGGAGTCAATTAGAGTAGGATGATTTACCTTACCAAACCTTCTAGTCCTCGAGCTTGACTACTGGTCAAAGGCCTAGTAGCCAAATTTCTATCATTTCCTTCAAGTGGATTTGGATTTGGGATCAAATCTGAATGGTCTTCAATCAATTCTCTATTAGGGTGATATGGGTTGAGATCGGCAATGTTGAAGGTATCAGAAACTCCATAGTCTTTCGGTAGCTCTAACCTATAGGCATTGTCATTGATCTTTTAGAGGATTTTGAAGGGTCCCTCAACTTTTGTAGATAGCTTGTTCTTCCTGTTACTAGGAAACCTTTTCTTGCTAAGGTGCAGCTACACTAAGTCTCTTAGCTAGTATTGTTTTGTCGTCCTACCCTTAGTCTTCTCTCGCATTCTTCTATAGCTTGGTCTATCTGTTGAGTAACTTTTTTGTAGATGTGTTGAAGGGATTGTGCTTAGGCTCTCGCATTAGGGTCTTCTTGCTCAGATATAGGAATAGGGGTGTGATCGAGGGGTAACTCAGGATTAAAACCAAAGAGAACTTTGAAGGGGGTCTATTTAGTGATGTCATGTACTGCCTGGTTGTAAGCGAATTTAACCACTAGAGAGCAAATGTCCTAATTGGTCAAGTTCTTCCTTACTGTGGTTTGGAGTAGTGATCCTAAAGTATGGTTGACTACCTTTATTTAGCAATCGGTATAGGGGTGATAGGTTGTGCTAAATAGTAGTTTGGTCCTCAAATGTTGCCATAGAGTTCTCCAAAAATGACTCAACAACTTTAAGTCCCTGTTTGACACAATACTCTTCGGTATGTTATGTAGCCGAACAATTTCCTACAAGAAAAGAGAAGCAATAGCTGAAGCATCATTAGTTTTGGAGTAGGGCATAAAGTTTGCCATCTTGTTAAACCTATCTACAACAACCATTACAGAATCTTTACCTTGAGCAGTTTGTAGTAATTTAAGAACAAAGTCCATGCTCAATTCAATCCATGGTCTCATCAGAACAGGTAAAGGTATTGCTTTCCCTTACTTGGTTTGGCATTTAGCCCTCTTGCACACAGCACAGCCTTCAACAACTTGGTGTATGTCTCACCTCATTCTCGGCTAAAAGAAACGACCATTCAATAGCTCATAGGTCGTTCATTCCCCAAAATGCATGGAGAGTCCTTCGCCATGAGCTTCCTTAATCAGTAATTCCCTTAGTGAACAAGTCGGCACGTACAACTTCCTTTCTCGAAACAAGTATCCATCCTCTATATGATACTTATCCACTGTCTTTTCATCGACACAATGCACAAGTATGGCTCCAAAGTGTGGATCCCTAACATATTATTTCTTAATGCTTACAAACCCAAACAATCTCGTTTATAGTTTAGTAAGAAGTGCATGCCTTTTCGAAAGAGCATCTACAACCATGTTGCTTTTTCTATGTTTGTACTTTATTACAAAATTAAATCATTTAAGGAATTCGACATATCTTGCCTATCACTTCAACAACTTTATTTGACTTTGGAGGTACCTTAGGGACTCATGGTTAGTATGGATAACAAATTCTCTCGATAGTAAATAATGCTGCCATACTTACAATGCTCAGATCAGCGGTAAGAGTTCCTTGTCATATACAAAGTAGTTTAGCTAAAGTCCTCTTAGCTTCTCACTATGATAGGCAATTGGTCGACCTTCCTGCATTAGGACAACGCCTATCCTAATGCTTAACACATCACATTCCAGTTCAAATACCTTCTCGAAGTTAAGTAAAGTTAGTACAAGGGTGAAAGTCAACTACTCTTTCACTTTAGCAAAACTTCTCTCCTCCTTTTCTCCCTATTTAAAGTTGGTGTTCTTCTTTTTTAGCTTAATAACGGGTATAACGAGGGTGTTAAAATTCCTTATAAATCTCCTATAGAAGGAAGCTAGTCCATGAAAACTTCACACCTTGGTACAAGTAGTTAGAGTCAGTTACTCGACAATTACTTAGATCTTCTCGTCGTCTACTTGTAAGCCTCCTCTACTTACTACATAGCCTAAGAATATCACTTCCTCCTAATAAAAGCATCATTTTTTAAGATTGTCGAATAATCTCTCGACACGAAAGACATTCAACATAGCACAGAGATGTTCATAGTGACTCAGCATGTCGGCGTTATACACTAGGATGTTGTCAAAGTACACCACAACACATTTCCCCATTAAATTTCTTTGTACGTGGTTCATCGGTTGCATGAAAGTGCTCAGGGCATTCGACAAGTCAAATGGCATGACCATCTACTTATAGAGTCCATGATGAGTTTTGAACGTAATTTTCCACTCATCTCTTGACCTCATGTGAATTTAATGGTGGCCAAACTTCAGACCAATTTTGCTAAAGATCCTAATCTTTTCCACTCAATTTATCTAACATGTCTCCTAATCTCGAGATAGGATACTTGTATTTGATCATGATCTTATCCATGGCTCAGCTATTAACACATATTCACTAGGTTCCATCCTTTTTTGGTACTAGAAGCATTAGAACAACAAAAGGGTTGAGACTTTCCTTAACATAACCTCTCTCCAATAGTTCATTGACTTGTCGTTGAAGCTCAAAAGCTAGTTTAGGATTCATCTAGTAGGCTGACTTATTTGGAATGGCGACAACGGATGTTAAGTCAATGTATTGTTTTATGCCTCAGATTAGGGCTAACCCTTTGGGTAATTGTTCTAAGAATAGATCAGCATAATTATCTAGCAACGCTTTCACTTCTTAGGGTAGTTCACCCTACTCCTTTAATTTTAATAGATGCTTGACTAGCATAAGGGTCAGCTCGTCAGCATTAATGGCCTTTCGTAGCTTAGCTCTACTCATCATCATAGTCTCCTTCGATCTGATGATGAGTGTAAAAGTTCTCCCTTTATTCCTCCTCACATGAGGGTTCCAAGTTCATTGCGTGTCAGAAAACCAAGATCAATTGATCTAGGTCCTTAGAAAACACATCCTTGCCAATCAGTTCATTATCATGAGAAACTTCTTTGTCGGCAAGGCTCTCCTCCTCAGGTTTCTCATCAATACTCTCCACTTCTAGCTTTGGGATGTCTCCCTTGATGACCATAGTTCTTCAATTCAAGTACTGAATAGCCATATGTCCAAACCTTTGGCACTTGAAGCACTTGATCGGGTTCGTCTTCTTACCAGATCATTGCACTTTTTCATAAGTTTAGGTTGGCATGTTATTGTCAAGTTGGCCCTTTTATTTTGCTTAGACATCCACCTTTTGAATCGACTTAGTATTTGATTGAGCTTGGTGACTTCCCTGTCCTAATTGGAAAGTTAGCAGTCTGGTAAGTACTTAGCTTCTTTTTTGCCTCTCTACTCATTGAGCTATTCAAATGGCTTTATCCATTGTGGTGAATCGTTGGAGTTCCATAATGTTTCGAATGTTACCTCTCAATCTAGTGAGGAACCTAGAAATTTGTTCGTGCTAGTGGTTCCTCTACTTCATAGTAGATCATAAGCATTTGAAATTGTTGGACATACTCATCAACGGATCGGCCTCCTTATCTCAGCTCCTGAAGCTGAGTAAAAGTATCTTGCACATAAGTATCTAGCACAAATCTGTTTCTGAGTATTTTTTTCATCTCAAGCTAAGTATTAATCTCTCTATATCCTTCTCCTCTCCTCATAGCCTAAAAATTCTTCCACCACATGACAGCATATCTAGAGAACTCAACAGCAACAGTTCTTACTTTCTCTTAATCCTCATATCGGTAATAGTCAAACACATGCTCTACCTTCTCCTTCTACTCTAAGTATTCATCTACACTTTCGGACCCAATGAAACTCAGAATCTAAAGCTTCACTTGTTGCTCTTCTTCTTCATAATAATCTTCCTCTTCCTCATCCTCTTCTCCCATGTCTCCCAAATCAATCCTTCTCCTTATGCGTCTGCTTACTCCTCTACCTCGAACTTATCGAGTTGGGTTCTGACCTCTTGTGGGTTGGGCAGCTTATGGGGTGTCATGCGCTGCTTTAGCAGGTCGGTAAGCCAACACATGAACAGCTTAGGTCAAATCTACTAAGAAGTTAGCTACCTCATTAAGTCTCTCGTTAGTACTCCTAAGGGTACCTTGAAACGGTCGACCTTGAAACGGTTGACCTTAGTGGACAGCACTACTGTTGTCATCCCTAACACCAACATTAACACTTAGTTCTATCATTTTCTCTAATAGATTTTAGTTTTCAAACACAACAATTAAATGAAAATAGTAACTTGTTATGTTTCATATACATAAAATAGAGTATAGACGAAACTTCAAAACACTCTATTACAACTTAAGTGAAACTTTTGCTCTGATACCAAGATGATGCATACTGTGATAAAAAACAAACAAGGCCAATAGTAGGGATGGGTCCAAGCTTATCGAAAGCTTGAAAAGATGATAGGGAATGTGTGAAAGAGTGAGGATGTGAATAAAAAGTAAGCAAAAACCAATGAACAGCTCCAAAGGATATGACGCACCAATGGAACATCCGAGGACTTATGGTACAACTCAATATGATGTATGAATTGGTCTGGTGATGTTACTTACCACCTAACCGTACTTAAGAGTTAGGATAATAGTAAATTGAATGTAAACAATCAGTGTTCATGAGACGAAGAATATTTAGTGTACTAATGGTAATCTGATAGTTATGTCTACAAGTACAAAGGTATTTATACTCAATAAGTTAGGACAACTTGCCTAAAAGGGGAAAAGACAAAAAAGGATATTTCCCAAAGAAGTAATGTATAAAGAATATAAAGGGTAAAAATGAATATTCAAGATAAATAACAATTAGTGTAACAGATTCTACACGCAGTCCTATACACGTTGTTACACCTTGAAAAGGTGGAGTCGTAATAGTCCTACCGTATGAGCCATCCTAACAACTACTATCTTAGACTTAGTTCACACTAAGCGTGCTCGACTCTATCCCTTTGAAGCGTCCAATTCAATACCTGTTTGATATAAACTTGTGGAGTAATCTTTTGAAATAATTTATAATAATAAACTTGTAATTTGACCTTATAAAAAAGAAATAGTAAATCCTACAGGTACCTGTCATTTCAATACATATAAAAATATTGAAAACTACCAAGCTCTTTAAAAAGTCTTGTATAGTTTTTCTTAAAAGATAAAAAGTTAATATTAAGGGCTGTTGTATCTCATTTCTTGTCCCGGTTTACTAGGTTTTTGGTGCTGGGTAAGCACGTGTAAGTCATTTGGAACTTGCAAAACTAACCATAAAGGAATGAGCGACAACTTGCTCAGTAAGTAGGGTAAAGATAGAAGTATGCATTCAGCATATCACAGGCAGGATTTTCAATCAAGTTGGTTAAGTGCAATGTATGTACAAGCAAAATGACATCATACGACGTTATCTGGTCCATCATAAGATTAGAGAAATTGCATCCGCTCTAATCTAGTTTGAGGAGATTGATGTCGCATACTTTGTGAATCGAGATCAAATTGAGGCTTGAGCAATTGAGAACACCCTCCTCCCATTACTACCTTCAAACTACGACCGCCAACCTTACCACAACCTTCTCTCCTGTTACCTAGTTCGATTAAGAGTAGGGAAAGAACCATTTCAGCTATCCTCATCAAAGGGAGTTTGTGTTTGGCTCGAGGATCCTAGCCGTTACCCTTAGTGGGTTGTAATACATATCAAGTTAGATATTAAGTCGAGTTTGAGTTTGTTCATTTTTAGGGTGATCAACCAAACTCAAACAATTCAAGTATAATATTCATAGAATAATCATAACATGGAGCTCAGCTCCTACCACAGTAAATTGACACTTAATCACATGCGTTGCATACGCACAACTAGCTAACTACAATCACAAGCCAATATATACCAAAGTCTCTAGATATTTTGAAATAATATCCTAAAATGCTCTAAAACATTTATCCCAATTACTTGTCTCGACACTCACTTTGGAAAACTTGTATCATCAACGGTTTAATCATTAAGAGGCCCTATATATATAAAACCTAAATTTAGTTTTCGTAATAATTATGAAAACATTAAGGTTTTGTCTAAAATGGTTCTATATATAAGAATATATTATCACTATAATATATAATCTTATTATATATATATATTGAGCTAAGTTATTAATTATTAATAATATATGTAATTTATACTATTATGTATTACATATCGTTTTGATCATATTGAAGCGTACTTTTAATTGATCACATTTCAATTTTGATAGGGTTATCGTAATACATACATTTTAGTAATATTATAGAGTTATAGATTATATTACTTAAGATTGTCCGATTCTAGCAAAAATAATATCGTTGGGTTCGCACAGACTTAACGATACGTATTGCGAGTCTATTTCTATAAATGACTTTTAATAGGTAATTCGAGTTTTTAACACAGTTATATGTATATAATCGAATATTATTATACTATACGTAATTTATGATATTAAACAATATTTTACCTAATTTGTCAATATAACCCTATAATATAAGTATTATCTAACCCTAATATACATATAACATATTCTGATCAGTAAAATATCATTAAATATATTAAAAATACACTTTATATCTAATCTGATTAGTATACATACACATAGGTTTTATTCAACTATTTATCATATTTTAACCTATTATTAGTAGAATTGGGTATCGATTTGTTATTTAAGCTATTTTACTATGTAAATTTATAATAAATAGCTCAGTTTACTAAATAATTCCTCAAAAATTTATATAGACTCCTACAAATATGGGGAACTCAGCTAATACTTGGTTTTAAGTTTTCAATCTATGCCTATATATTCGTGTTTACGATTTTACTTTTGAATTATCCTAAATTACCTCATTATAATCCTTTTTGCACTAAATTGATTTCACCCTATCCTAACATTATTATTATTCATTAGAAATCAATACAATTCTATTTCATCATTTAATTTCTTAATTTCTTATGTATTTCACAATTTTAGCCTATTTTTGAGCTATTTTTAGGCTGAAAAATACAATAAATATTTTTGAGCTACATAGAAATTATTTATATATCATGTATATCCTACAAAAAATTTTTGAGTTGGAAACTAGCTCATTTAGTGTATTTATTTTGAAAGTCAAAATTCAGATGAATAGTAACTTTCTAAAGCATGTACATAAAATAATAACAATTTTCCAAAAATAAAATTACACCATGAAATTATATCTAAAATAACCTATATATAATTTTTTTTTCATAATTTTTAGACTTAATTTAATATTTTTAGAAATTATAAGAAAAACAAGGCAGAAAATTGACCGACTTATTTGTCAGTGCTCTGGTTACCTTTGGTTAGTGGGGGTATGTTGGCCGGAAAAGGCGTTGGTGGTGCTCCATGGTGGTAGAAGGGTGTCACAGCAGATCAAGGTTTGTTTTGGGAACTAGTTAGGCTCGGCCCTTGCTCTGTTTTTCTTATTTTTTCCTATTTTTTCTAAATATATTTTCGAATTTCTTTAGTTGTTTTTGGTTCTTAAAATGTTAAATCTAAGTCCTAATATCCTATTAATAGTTTTTTTGGTCGATTGGAATTTTTCTTAACCATTAAGTAATTATTTATTTATTTATTTGGTTATTCTTTTAAGGAATTTGCAAGTACGAGTTGTCAAATTTTTGTTTAGTTACTTTTAATGTAGTTGGTTATTCTTTTTAAGTTGCTCAACATTTAATCCAATCATATTCCATGTTGTTTCTTATTTTTTTATAATTTTTTAGAAGATATTTTAAGGTATTTTGGTATTTTATATTAGTATTTAATGATTTTGGTAATATACGCCTCTATATATAATATATATATCATACACATAATGAGAAATTATATACATGTAATCATGTTTCTAGCATATCTTTTAGTTTTAAGATACTTTTCCTATTTAATTCTACGATTTTATAGCTTATTATACATAATTATATAATTTTAGGTTAGTTTACGGATATATTTATTATATATACCGGGTATAATCATAAAAATACGTATACACTCATATAGTTTATTATACTATATTATTTTTTTTATTACCTAATTAACTTATCTCTAAGTCATCGTTGCATTTCAAACTCAATTTTAAAGGTTTTGATTAGTTTTATACTATATTGATTAATAACACTTCTAAGGCTAAAATTAGGATTTTTGGTCATTATTTTTTAAATCTAAACTTACTAGGTCATTTCAACTAACTTTTCTAACTTAGTGGTAAAGTTTGGGCTCAATCGGATAATTTCTCCCAAAAGCCCTAAATTTAGATATGATTGCTTTAAATTCAACTTTGGGGTCTTATATAGAGTAAATTCACATTATTTTGATTGTATTCTTAATATTCTTATTATATTATAGATTTCCAAATGTATGAAAATTTCTCGATCAGGATTATCAAGTTTCTCATAAATTTCTAGCCTAATCGATTTATTTTCTCGATTACCCTAGATCAACTATGGATCCTAATCGTACAAGGACAGAGCGTTATCTTAATACTCATATGTTTATGTCTTGATTGCTAATTTATGAGATATTACACACATGGTGGAGATGTATTGGTGATGTCGTTGGAGGATGCAGATAAAAGAGTATGATTAGATTGCTTGTCTAAGCAAAAGTAACTGAGGATTATTCTGGGTTCTCTCTTTCGGCCTCTCGATAAGAGTGACACAGAGCAAGTGGTTGACTTGAACATGAGTGAGTAAGTGTGCGAGGTTTGGTAAATGTCTCTATATTGTTTAATTTGGCACATAATTTCCGATAGATGAGCAGTTATTCGGCATAGCATGTAGAGTGGTACAGCAAAGAGATACTTGGCGTCAACAGGAGTTGACTGGAGTAGGAGGATTCATCTTACTAACCCTTCTAGTCCTTAGGCTCGATTGTAGGTCAAAGGCCCAATAGCCAGATTCTTATCACGTGTTACCTACAAAATGGACTATAATTTTGGGACTATAGTCAAGAGTGAAATCTAGATTGAGAGTTAGCAAGGAAGTCCTCTTTGACTAGACTAATCATGAGTTACTTTTTTCCTTAGGAAATGAATATTTACAATCACAAAGCCTCATGAGAGAGCCCAACATTAAGGTTAGGAGCATTAAGATGCCCCATACGATTACCAAGAAAAGGGGTGGTTACAACACTTGCTTATTAAATAGGAATTTCCATTTGTTAGCAAACTTTCAAAAAAAAAAAATGATGAGAAGAAAGATCAAAAAATAAAAAGACAAAAAAAAAAGACAAAAGAAAGAGAGAGAAAGTAAAGGTTTGTCATAAGATTTTTATTCAATCCATGTCAGCTTGAGTAACTAAGGTTTCAATTGATGTCATTCGTTTCCCTTTCAATGTGATCGCACTTTTTAAATTGACCATAATAGTTTAGATGATTCTTCCCTAATGCAATTTTTAATATCCATTTACTCTTTTTCAAATCAATAGGCCTATCCTAATGCCTTTTTCATGAATGGTTTTTCAACAATTTCCCTATAAATATTTTTCCAAGTCAAGAAGTTTTTCAAATTGGTTGTCTTCCTTACTTTGCTTCTTTAATCCTTCATCAATTTTCCTTAAAGTTCTAGCCTGCTCTTAGAGCATTGTCTCCTCTTCTATTCTTTTTAGGGTTCCAAGCAACCTTTAGGGAGTTATCCTGTTTTGCATTTTTGAGATTCCAGCTCGCTTATAGGGTGTTGTCCCATCTTTCATTTTTAAGATTCCAGCTAGCTCTTAGAGACTGTCCCCTCATCTTTCGTTATTAGGGATCTAGCCAGCCTTTAGTGCGCTATCTCGTCTTTCATTTTTAGCAGTTCTAGCCAACTCTTAGAGCATTGTCCTCTCTTTTATTATTTTTAGGGTTCTAGCCAACTTTTAGGGCACTATCCTATCTTTGATTTTAGGGTTCTAACTAGCTCTTAGAACATTGATCCCTCTTTTATTTCTTTGAGGGTTTTAGCTAGCCTTTAAGGCATCATCCCATCTTTCTAGGGTTCTAGCTAACTTTCAAAGCACTACCTCCTCTTTTGTCAATTTCCTTTAGGGTTTTTAGTGAGCCCATAAGGCACTTCCCTTTCACCAATTTCTCTTAGTGAGCCCATAAGACGGTTCTCTTCATTAATTCCCCTTAAAGAGCCCATAAGTCACCTTTCTTTGTCAATTCCTCTTAGTTAGCTCAAGGAGTGCTTCACCCATTCACATAAGATAGTCAGCTTAAAGGAGCACTTCTAGGTTTTTCTCAAATTGATTCCAATTTAAGGTTGCTAACCCCCTAGAGACATTCCCACCTAGGTTAGTTAGCTTAAAAGAGTACAACCAGGTTTCAATTTAGGGTCTTAGCTACCTCAAGGCACACTTTGCTCATTTACTTAGGATAGTCAACTCAAAGGAGCACTTCCAGGTTTTCTTGAATTGATTCTAATTTAAGGTTGCTAGTTTACTAGAGACGCTCTTGCCTAGATTAGTTAGTTCAAAGGAGTATAATCAGGTTTCAATTTGGGGTCTTAGTTAACTCAAAGAGTGCTTTGCCCATTTACCTAGGATAGTTGACTCAAAGGAGCACTTTTAATTTTTTCTCAAATTGATTCCAATTTAGGGTTTCTGGTCCTTTAAAGATGCTCCCACCTAGGCTAGTCAACTTAGAAGAGCACAACTATGTTTCAATTTAAGGTCTTAGCTAGCTCAAGGAGCACTTCGCCCATTTACCTAGGATAGTCTATCGAGACCCTATAGGGGGTTTAGTAGAATTGCCTAAAATTTTCATATCATATTTGTACTCATGATACAAAACTGTCTTGCAAGTTAAAAATTGCAAAACTCTAAATAATTAACCATTAGGGTTTCTAATCTTATAATTTATTAACTTATTATAAAATATAAATAATTATGGATAGTTAATATCTCATACTTTCTAGAAATTATTAAGAATCGATATCCCTTACCAGACAACAAGATCGGGTAGCAAAGATCTAAAATTTACATTTACTAATGTTGTAAAATCTAAATATAAAAATAGTATTTACATTTAAAGTCTCAAACAAGCTATACAATCTATCTTTAGTTCTAACCTCTAAAACATCTTAATACTTGCTCTCAATGCTCAATTGTTAACCCATGTTTGATTATTTATCAACCTGTAAAAGAAAACTATTGAGGAGTAAGCTACATGAGCTTAGTGAGTTATCCCTTATGCTATACCAATAAGCAGGTTATCAGACAATTTATTATCAATCATATGAATACATGAACAAACAGTATGCCAAACAATATATGTAGTTGACTAATGCTACATATAACATCGGATTTAATGCCTTCCAAAGTAAGGGTTAGAGATTCTTCGCCACCAATCAAAATCAAGTTCTAGCACTTGAGTTTTTAACCATATATAGAAATTCCATATTTCATAAAATATATTTTCTATTTCCAAAATCTAGTAGTACACAAATTCCTAAGTTTAGCAGTCAGGTGGTCTTCGCAGTCCACAATCACACCCTACAGTAAAGGTCTCTAAACTCGATCCACAGCTAGACAGTTGGCGTCTCCAGTGCTTAGTAAACCAATGGGTTAGGGTAAGGTCATGTTGTATGAATGCACTGTACTAAAACACTTTAATTCAATATATAGAAATAACCTTTGCAAGATCTCTCTTGACATCCATGTGAGGTGATTACCGGAATAAGTAATGCAATGCATGGTTAATGCATGATCATTTTAATTTAAAATAAGCCAAATATAATTAAATCAAATTATTAGGCGATCAATCAATATCAACACATCATTCAAATTATGCAACAATCAATCATATAACCAAATCTTCAATTATTATATTTAACAGTATATTGCACAGTAATCAACCAATATTAGACACGTACATACCCTGAACCCCTATGCATTAAGTTATTAATATTTAATTTAGGTGTACTAACTACAAGCACAAAACAAGTATAGAGTCATCGGGAGTACTTATTTGACTAAAGTTGATATGACTCCTAGTAACCAACAGGCAACTTGCCTTCATGATCAATATTTCCTAATAAATAGAAATGAAATAAACCTAATGAGTATCTAGATGTCGTATTAAAAGGCCTAACCAATTCATTAACTATCTTATGATTCCCGTTTCTGCTTAGGTTTTGAGTTTCATATACTTTTTAGTTTTACTTTAAATCTTTATATTTTCATAGTCAATTCTTAACGAGTTTGCATTACTTTATTCTATAGGTAATAATATATAGTTTATTTAAGATTATTTAAGTTCAAATTATTCGACTATTTGCAAGTTCTGTATTGATATTTTGTTGTAACATGATTTGGTTATAGTATTCGTATATAGTAAAATAGATATTAATGTAACGATATATATATCAAATAAAGTAACAAAATTAGGTAGAACATCTTAAAATCAAATATTTAGATAACTAAATATTTTAGCTTTGTCATCCTATAGTATCATTCTAAGTTTATAATGTGTGTGTGTGTGTGTGTATATATATATATATTCAATTTATTTCCTATAAGTGTACGATTCTATCTTATTGTTATCATCATCATCATCATCATCATTATTATTATTATGTATTATTATCACTACCATTGTATAATTCACATATATCATTATTATATATGAAAACATTTCGTCTTTAAAGTGCTTGACTTTTTAAATACGTGTATATATAACACTTTGATCTTTTGAAGAACTTTGTATCTTATAATTGTGTTTTATGATATGTACTTGTTAGTTTCCCTTTATAGGAAATTATATATGTATGCTTGTAAATAATTGTATTTAGTTATTTCTTTATTTAGTTGAAGCTTTACTTTAGTGATTTATTTTTCAGATCATATTACTTATATAATGTAATTAATTTACTTGTATCCTCATATTTTCTTTAAATCATATATCGTGTATAGCTTTTTTCATTCTAACTCCAATATTTATAAACTTTTAGTTAATTTTTATCATTTTCGAACATATATTTACATAAGGGGGTCCGTTTTGGACATTAAAACCAACATTTTTCAATATGGGCTTAAATTGTTATAAATTTAGTTATTTTGACCTAAAAAATTTTATTTATCAATTTTAAGTTATTATTATTATTGTTATTATATTTTAATTAGTTTCTAAATTTTTTATTTGCATAATATTTTTCGTTTATGTACAATTTACGTATATTTCATTATTTCTTCATATTTAAGCTTAATTTATTACTTTTATTAATTTTATTATTATTGAAAGTTTTCCTAATTAATTAATTATCATTATTTTCTAATTATTTTATTGTTTTCAGTTCAATTTGTTATTTTAGTAAATTGCTGATGTGGCATGATTTGGTTGGTTCACGTAGTACTTTGTTAAATTTTCTTGATATTTATATTTCTTAAATTTTACATTATTATTAGGTGTATTTATATATTATTATATTTAATTAATTAATAGGTTATGGGCCTTAATTATGTATTATAAATTTCAGCCCATTATATATGTATGTATATTTTATTCCATTACATTAAACAAGTATATATATTGTATATGTATAATTATATATAATTACTTATGTGTTTATGTACATACATATATTCTTAATTATTTTATTATACTTGATATTTTATTATATGTACTAATATTTAGTATCTTATTATATATACTCATACATATGCATATGTAAATAAAGGCTCTTATCTATATTATTATACTTATTGTATTATTAGATATACTTATACTTAATACATTAATATATGTATATACGTGCTCCATATGTATGTTTATACATGTATACATACATATGTACATGTATTTTGTAGTTGTACTATACTCTTATTGTACGTATTTATGTACATATACATGTACACAAATTTATACCTAATTTTATACATATTCTTATACATGTATATTTATACGTATTTTTATATTTTCTTAATGTATTCTCAAGGATCTTTCAATATATATAATATTTATACATACTCATATTTTTGGTTTTATACCCATACACACACACATACATATATATATTAAGTATTTTATATATATGTGTTTATGTACATGTTAAACTATATATATATATATATATACA
>JAMXBB010000002.1:79160180-79554820 GCA_024138015.1 Lumnitzera littorea
CTTCATTATATTTGTATCTTAAGGATATGCATTCACATTTGCATCTATATATATTATATATATATATATATACATATATATACTTCTCAAGTGTATTATTAATATAGACACATATATATACATATATAGATCCATAACAAGTGTTATCATATTATGTCTGTATTATATAAATAAACTATATTCTTTATAGTTCCCTAACATAGCTTAGCAATATATGTAACTTTAGCCCTAACACGTGTATATCATAACTTAGATCACCTGGTGACATAAAATATGATAGAAACCCACTCCAATCAAACCTAGCCAGTATGTACATTTATAAGATTTATTCAAATATTGATCATATTTTAAACTAGTTTTGCTAAAAACATGCCTTAATTAGTAAATTAGGCTATTTAACTAGGAAAATTCATAATAAATAACTAAGCTCACCAATTAACTGTATGGAAATTTCTATAAACTAAAAAAATATATATGGAATTCAATCAATAACTAGTTTCATACAATTAGGTTTATTGCCTATGTATGTAAAATTACAATTTTGCCCCTAAATCATGGTTAATTAAGCAGATAATATGATTTTTATGCCAAATTAATTCCAACCTATCTTGATATCATTACGAACATCCAGAATTAATTGGATCCTAATTTCATCAATTATTTCTCCTAAAATTAATTTATTTCACAAATTGCCCTATTTTTAGCCATTTTTAGGGCAAAACAATGCAATAAATACTAAACATATATAAAATAAAAGTTGGGCTATATAGTAATAGATTATATCTAATATGTATTCTATAGAAAAATTTTGAGCTTGAAATAACATCATTTAGTATATTTTTTTAAAATTTGAAATTTTAAGTGAATAATGCATTTGTTAAGCAAGTATATAAAATATTCATTATTTTGAAAAAAAAAATAAAACTACAATATAAAAGTACATCTAAAATAACCTAAAAATAAAAATTTCCATAATTTTCCTAATTCATTTAATATTTTTTAGAAAATAAGGAAAAACACGGTAGATTTTTGGAACCTAAGTTCGTTAGAGCTTCGATAGCCAGTAATGTGAGGGGGTGTGTCAACAAGGTGGTGTGTGGGGTGGATTAGTGGTGATTGGTAGGGTTCCCTATTAGATGGTTGGTTTGGTTAGGAACTCAATAGGTGCAGCTTTCTTCTCTATTTTTTCTTGATTTTTCCTAATTTCTTCTAAATTTTCCTCAAGTGCCTTAAGTGTCTAAAATGTATAATCTAATCTTATGAGTCCTATTTATAGTAGTTTAGGTTGGTTTGAAATTTTCTTAACCATTAAGTAATTATTTTTTATTCATTTAGTTATTATTTTAAGAAAATTGCTAGTAGGAGGTATCATTTTTTAATTTATTTGCTTTTGATGTAGTTGCTTATTTCTTTTAAGTTGCTCCATGTTATTTTCTAGTGAATCCAGGCCGTTTTCTTATCTTTTTATAATCTTTAGATGATATTTTAAGGTATTTTGGTATTTTATATTAATATTTAATGTTTTTGTTAATATACAGGTATATATCTTCTATATATATATATATATATATATATATATTACACATAATGAGTAATTACATGCATATAATCATGTTTCTAGCATATCTTTTATTTTTAAGATATATTTTTTATTTAATTTTGTGAATTTATTGCTTATTATATATAATTATATAATTTTAGATTAATTTACGGATATATTTATTATATTTACCAGATATATTCATACAAACATACCTATATTCATATAGTATATTATGCTATATTATTTCCTTTTATAACTTAAATAACTTATCTTTAAGTCTTCATTACGTTTTAGGTTTGGTTTTAGAAGTTCCAATAGGTTTTACGGTATATTGAATGATTGTATTTCTAAGGCTAAAATTGTGTTTTTACAATATTATTTATAAAATCTAACTTTACAAGGTCACTTCAACTAACTTTTCTAACCTAGTTTTAAAGTTTGGGTTCAATTGAATAAGTTTTTTCGAATGCCCTAAATTTAAGTATAATGGCCCTAAAAGTGATTTTAGGGGTTTATAGTTTTCAGCTAAAAAAACACAAGCTCAAGAAGGAAGTAAAGGGGGAGTATCCAAAAATTCAATGTTATTGATGATGCGGCTATCACATATTATAAGTATTTATATGAACCATTTACAGCAAATCCTAGGTTCACATAAAATACAAAAATGATTCATATTAGAAAAGAAAAGGTACATAGTTTGTAAGGGTAAATTTATAAAATAGATAAGAGAATATTCAGGTATATAAAAGGATAGTGCGGATGTTAGAGAATGGATGCGTATCGACTGCTCATTTTATAGTCTTTAATGAAGAGGGTGCCGAGCAGATCTGACTGGTATCAGCTTAGTAGTTAGGCATCTCGAAAGCTTGGTTAGTGTATGCTTAGAGAATAGGAACTTGGCAGTTTGGGCTTTATAGCTCAACTTTGGTAGGTCAATTCATCAACAACCTGACTTTGTTAGAGGCACTTAAATATTAGATTAGAGAAAACGAACGTAAAGTGAATAGTTTAGGCAGGTCAAGTTGGATGAGGAGCTGCTCCTCAAGTGTCACCTCCCCTTAGGTAGCTTAGTGAGCTAAGTTAGCTAATCATTGAGCTCATGAGCAAGTAATCAGCCCTTGATTCCTATCAAGCTTAGTATAATCATGCAATAATATTTCCTTTAGAAAATGAATGGATGAGATTAATACCCACTATGCACTATACATGTTATAACTATTACATTAGCGAAAATATCTATGTAAGGAACACAAAACAATTGTAGACGACTGTGACCTTTCCATCACATGCACATTGAAATTGGATATCGTTATTGATTGACCTAACCTTACAGCAATAATGATAAAGCTTAAGATAAGAAAAGGAAACATGCTTAAGTAGAGTCAGCAAAGGTTGGATGTTTTAATAGCCTACATAATGTAGCTTAGAGGTCTCAACATTGTGAGTGTCATAGACCAACAAGTTGCTCTTCTTACTAAACCTATCAAGGAGAGTCGAGCCCTTAGGTTCCCTAAACTAACCCTTACCCAACCTTTCAACTAACTTCCCTTATTTGTCTAACCTAATACAAGTAATGACTTTATGGCTTGGAAGATAATAAAGCGTAGATGATGGGGAGGTAAGTGCACCTATCAGTTTTATAGTATGATGGATGTGAGACCGAGTGTCGATAATGACTAACTATTGGAACACTATTACTTCCCCCTAATGTTTCATTATCTAACTTAACAATTAAGCATTAAACATCAAATTATTATATCTAAATTAAATTAATCTAATCAAATCCAAAGGAATAATAAAATAAAAGAACTATTAAAGCATGAAAATAAAAGAGAACACAAACAAAATTATTGAGAACGCATGAACTTTAGTATTTAAATATTGAATTCCCCCTAGAGTCTATGATATAATCTATCTCATCCAAGATATTGGATTGTGAGGGTTCCTACATTGAGTTAACCGAACTTGCATCTCTTAACTATCTCTTAACCTTGAGTATATTATACTTAAATGTTTATGTAATAAAATATCTCAAAATTGCACTAAGTCCTTAAGCGGTAATATTAGGTTGCCTTAATATAGAGAAATCAAATAACTAAATATTTTAGTCTATTCAATTATTTTTTATTACATCAATCCATTTACTATACGATCTTGCGAACTTTATAGCAAACTCAAACATTGAATTAACAAACCGATTAAATATTAAGTCAATGCATCAAATCACAATGTAATTAGATCTCAATAGTAAAAAATCATAAATTGAATTAATTTAAATAATAGACTATATTGTAAAACGGATACCCCTTAAAGAAAATTGGGTAAAACTAAACACAAATGGTTCCATGTTCCATTCAATGAACAAAGCAACAATTTTTAGGGGTTTGGGGGGAAGGAAAATACCTACTTCAATATGGAAGAAAAGTTGGTCATATGGATATTATAGTTGTGTAACCTTGGGCAATCTATTAGGGAACCCAATTATGTTTAGAGAATGGATTCTTACATGTTGAAATTAACACATATTCAATTGCAGTAGCCATGTTAATATTTAGAAATGTTAATATCAATATGAAGTATTTGAATGATGTGTTATCATGTAAGAGAAGTCTTTACAAGTTGCAACGTTGGCGCATTAGCACTTCTTTAAGGGAAAGCAATCAAGTAGCAGATGCCACTATAGATCAAATGCACAAGATGAAGTGGGGATATATGATTTTTGTTTCTCTACCAAAGGAAGTGAAATATCTTTTTTCGAATGATGAAATGGTTATGGCTGTTATAGAGCTTTAAGAATTGTATGTAGTAGGAGTAGTGAGGATGTTATGTCTCTTGCTATTTTTAGGTGGCTAATCTACTAAGGCTATGTATTCTTTTTAGGTATGTTTCTGAATATGTGAATCATCCTTTATTTATTGAAAATAAAACCTATGAAAAACAATAAATTACGATTTACTCGAAATTCTAGATTGACCATGAGCTTTTGTGTCTATATTACTCTTATAGTTGCATTTGTGAAAATTCATTTTTAATAACCATCACTACTAGTAGGTATAGATATGGTTCGATTTGGTTTAATTTTTCCTTCAAAACCAAACCAAATTGTAAAAATGTTGTTCAAATTTTTTATTATTTTAAACCAAATCATATGATTTGGATTAGGAATTTTTTTTTTCAAATTATAAAATTTTGATTTGGCTTGTGGATGGAGCCATAATTTGTAATCTAGAAAATTATATTTTTATAACATGTGATCTCATATGAAAGGTACTAAATTCATTTAATAATAACGAATATTGATATCATATTAGTAGTTGATGAAGCCATTATTCATGCAAGTAAAAAATTTTAAATATCTATCAATAGTTTTATTTTTTTTAATAAATATCACATAGTATAAACTTTGAGTTTTAACTTATATATAATTTATAAACTATGAAAATAAAATTTAATATATATACATTTCAATAAATATAAACTAAAATGTCTTTTAAGTGCTATGCTAAAAAAGTAGAAGTCCTTCAGTCCCAAATATACCTATGAAATGGTATTGTTTGATGTTACAAATTAGTTCAAATTATACTTCTAAATCAAACATAAATTAATAGTTTGGTTTGTGTTATGAATAAAATGGTATCTTCAGTTTTGTTTGATTTGATCTACAAATTAGTTTGGTTTAGTGGAGGTTTTTACCTACCTTAAGCGAACTACCAACCTTTTTGAATCGCCATGACTGATCCTCTCCCCTTATTAACTGCGTCCGTGTCTTGAAATCCTGTGGCATTTTTCATGCCATATTAACACAACAATTTTATCACTTTCCATCGTTTCATTTCAATCTCTTTCATTCCTTTGGAATAAAATGTATTAGGCTGCAATGAAGAACAAAAGTTGATCCAAAGGGATTTCATATTCATCTAATATCCAATGGATGTTGACCCTAGCAGCAGTACAAGTCAGCTTCCAGCCAACTCAACCAAGTAAATCCCCGAACTTTACATTCGATGTTGGCCCGTTCAAGAACAATTCCAGTGAGTCAAGGACCTCTAGGATTGGAAACCTCAAAAGTAGACTGGACCACATATAGAATACGTAGTGAAGCGACATTTGTTTGGCATTGAAGTCACTTTCTCAATGTTTGTGTGGTTTGGAACATTCATGGCCGAAAGTCATGTAATTTCCAGGAGGTTGTCTGCTTCACGATGGACATGTTGGGGCAAATCCATCGTCAGCATTTAAAATATCATGATGATAAGAGGCTAGGTCTCCTATGAGGAAAGCGCCATCAGTTGTCTAATCTTGAGTAGTCTCAGTTCTTGTTGCGGGTTGCTAGACTCTGAATTATTATCACGTTAACAACTTCCATGATCAATTCACCAAAGTATCAAGAGCACAAGGCCGCGACAAAAGGTTATTAATCCATATCTTACTCGAATGTATGTTCGCACAGTCTTAGGGGGAATTTTGCTCATCCTATGGAAGTAGTATGATCATATACATATATATATATATATATGACTTTTTTCTAAATGATACACTAAAAGATTTTAAATATGGAAAATAATTTAACATATACTAAAAGGTTTTAATAGATGGAAAAAGTTTTAAGTTATATCAAGTGGCACATATTAATTACGAATACAATATATAATATGTAACAAGAACTAAAAGCAGCATGATATGAGTTTTATTCAATCTGACCCGCATGGAAAAGCATATCTCATAAAGATTAACACGTCACGACTAGACTAATTAATGAATAATTAGAGTATGACAGGGATTGACATAATAATAAAGTGCATTGATTATTTAAAGTTACTAAGTGAATATAATTAAATACATATATATATATATACATATATTGAATCTAAAGAGATATGGCAATTCAAACTAATTTTGTATTTGAAATGAGCTTTTTTCAATAAGGTATCTTAATTTGTTAAATTTGTTGCAGTTTAGTGGTATAAATATTAATATCTCAAAAAGATAAATCCGGTTCGAATATTTCTCCTCAAGTTAAAATATATAATGTGGTTAGGAAAAAAAACAAATCTTAGTCTGAAAGAAGGAAAATACTTAAATAAACTAGCTTGTTTTAATTCAACTGAAAAAAAAAAAAACAGAAACAAAGTTCGAAAAACACATGACGTGTAATTCACTATTAATTACAACATTCTAGTTACATTTTCACTTTTTATACAAATTCAAATGTGATGCCTATTACAATTTTTTCCATTCTTTTTCGCTTTTTATCTATTTCATTTTTACCATTTTCTCTTATTGAATAAGGATGACATTGTAAGAGTGAAATATAATAGTTATTCTACAAAATCACTTTTGCTTCATAATGAGGAATTCCAATTTATTTATAAAATCAAATAAATAACTATTCATTTGTTTTTTAAAATTATATCTCCATACTATCTATGAATAGCTATTACATTTAGATTATGTTTTTTAGAAATTGTAATTCTACTCTTATCTTATAAATCAAACGCTTTTGTTGTTGCTTGGCAAAAATTTTAAGTGTTAAAACCCCATCAACAGAAATGGTGGCATGTTTAGAAAGTAAAATTAGAACATATGAAAACAATTAATAATATTTAATATTTTTTAGAACATTTTTAAATAGTCAGTCTACAAGATTCAGGAAGCTATAGGACATATCATGACCTTTTATCTTCTTGAAAAGACATAGAAATCAATTCACATCGCGATGATTTTTCAAATAACAACATGATACTTCTCGTGTTCAAATCGATTATTGGCTTTACGTTTGAATTTTGGGGATTGTTGTCGTCATGTTGTGCTGATCTCTCTCTCTCTCTCTCTCTCTCTCTCTTAAGGTATTAATTAATGTGAAAGCAATGTCATTTTGCAATAAATTATTACAGAGAAACCTCTATGTTTTTCTTTCTTTTCAAAATAAGGTTTTCTCTATATGATCTCCCCATTGAAAATCTAATCTTGTAGACAGGAACCAAAATCTAGCAAGTGCTAATTGGCTATTATAAATATGCTGCAGGTTTCAAGATACAACGATCCAATTTACATAATGACAAGGGGTTCTATTATAGCTCCAAAGTGAAAAGAAAATGTGCAATGTCTAACAAATGCTGCTTCTGGATTCGTATTCAATCTACTTCAACAAATAGTATGGACAGGGTGAAGACGTCTATTGGACTGAAATTATCGCATGGCGAGTACACGTGTAGAAGAGGCAAATGACTGGGAAAAAAAATACATAAAGAAAACAATGAAATGTCTTTTTTTTTTTTTTAAATCTTTTTTTCCATATCCATCATCATATGATTATACAGATCCGAAATTCCTAGTTTATATAAATGTATTTCAAGTTGATAAGCTAGAATAAGGAAACTTTTTCTTTAACATTAAAATAATTAGAGTTTTCACGTTTTCTGCCGAATGCATAACATCTTCAACATAATGTCCTGAAAGACGACGTTGCACATACATTTTTCTTCAAATAGCAAACATGCAAAGTAAATATAGAGAACCTCTGTGGACTAACTACTACTAGTAGTAAGACTCTCTCTTTCGGTGCCATTTGCTTTATTAATTTTGGGGGAAATCTTGTTGCTTTGGGGAGAGCCATTGCGGAGGGTAACAGGGTACTTGATGGCATTTAACTCAAGTTTGCGAAGAGCAGCCTTTCCCAAGTCAATACCACATATGTGGGAGAGTCTGACTAGATAGAGCAAAACGTCCGACAATTCTTCACCTAGATGGACTTTCTCTTCTTCTTTCCAATCCGGAAGTCCCTTGGGTACCTCTCCTTTCCATTGGAATATCTCTGAGAGTTCTCCTACTTCACCTACCTGTATTATTATATCATCATAAAATGAATGAAAACGAAGACTATTAATTCATGAATAAAATTTTAATATAAATGTCAATGTGTTGAAATTAATATCCACACGTTATTTTAGGCTAGAGTTTAAATTCCAGACAATTATAAACAGAGGAACTCATGGGAGTTATTTTAACTTTAGTGATTAGTTCTTTTGTAGCCAATTTCTTAACACAGAAAATAAAATATCATATGATAAATAGTTTAAACATTATATATATATATATATATATATATTTATACAGGTATCGCTGATATATGTCTTTTAATTATTTAACATGTCTCTATTTGTTTGCTTCTTACTTTTCCCCCTCTCAATTTTAATATCGTGGAAGTCAATTCACTTGATGTTTACATGTATCATACAATAAAATGACCGCGTGTTGCTTTCGCAAAATAAATCATATGATGATACAAAATCAGTTTGTCAAGGGTCGGTGATTTTCATAAACTTGTTTCTTACACACACACATATATATATACTTTGTCCAGTCTAACTATAGTACTCGGTAAGCACATCATGTATGTCACGTCAATTGATCCCTACTCGCAGAATATTTCCGACAAAACATTTAACAACAAAAGGGAAGACCAGGACGGCCGTCCTCCGATATGTCACACACAACATACCATAAAAACCAAAATACGCGGTAGCTAGATATGTGATCGAGATGATTTATTTGAACAACAATGATATATATATATAGCATGCTAAACATCATGGGGAAGCAAATATTTCTTTCGAGCTTGATATATAGAAAAAGAAAAAATTAAAAGGAAAAAAAAAGAAATAGAGACAAAAGCAGAAACCATGAAGAAAATATAATAAAAATTTCAATCATACGCAAAAGTAGACTTTTGAAATAGTACCAGAAATGAAATGTGAAATAATTATTAGTTTTGGTAAAACTAAACCATACCAGGGCCAAAAGGAGATTTCTCGGGCTATGAAATTGATCCCAGTCCCTTTCCCGAGCAAACTCAGCCATTTTCTGCTTTAGAAGCTCAAGGCTCACCACTTCTCCCTCTGAAGAGCAATCCATTTTTGTCAATCTCTTCCTCTAAGAAAAAGAAAAATTAATGTTGCTTTAAACTGAAGCCAACACTGGTTACTACTTATTAGTAGCACCACAGGAATAACTAAAGGAAAAAAGTAGGATGGGCAACTGAAAGTGGTGATCCTGCCAATTGTACGGATTATATGGTAAGCCTTTCTTCAAGTACGTCTGGTTAAAAAAAAAAAAAAAAAAAAAAAGAATTGGGAGAGAGAAGATTAAAATGTTCAGGCGCTGGATGGAAAGACCAGAAATCAAGGGATATATATATAGATACGTAGAATTAGGAGTTTATGATATTTTATGTCTTTTGGACTCTTGCGGAAAGGATGCTAACCGCTAGACCCGTGAATATGATCTAAATTCTAAGGTCTTTTTTACCTAGTGGATGGCATCAATCTTGTAATATTTTAATGATAGAGCAGTGGTCATATCAATGAATCAAGTGATTCGATTTGATCTTCTTTTCTTTTCTTTTTTTTTTTCTTTCGCGACTTTTAGGTTGTTCTATTTTCAATATATAATATTTACATTGCTATTGTTCCTAATTAGAATCTTGAGACCTATGTTTTAAAATTTTATTAGCATAACTTTGGTTGATTATCACGATCTATAGGTAAAGTGAATTGGCCACGGTTTTTTTTTTTTTTTAATCCTGGTTGCAGTATCTTTTTGTTGCTAAGTTTTCTATAAATATAAGAATAAATAGGATTCAATTAATTAAAATAAAAATGATAAATCGATGGATAATCTTAACATCATCCGGAATATCATTTGCTAAGCATATCTTACTTTTTATAAAGCACTTAACTTTATCAACTCAACTTACATCTGAAAATTATTCTAAATAAGATTAAAAAAAAAAAAAAAAAGAAAGTACGCTTGATGGATGAAATTCCTTGCAACATTCTTAGAGAATAACCGGCATATAATTAAGTCAAAAGAAGATCTCGCACAAACTCAAAAATGTAAACTTTTATCTCTCAAATAACACGTAGAATAAAGAGAACAGCTAACGGAAAATAAAGGGTTTAGACTTTTCAGTCATTGGTATGCCTTACGTTGGATTTGAATGGTTAAGAATGAGTTTGCAAGTGTAATTATACTTCTTCAACGGTACTTGTTAGCTTTCAATTGGCCTGTGTTTCCCTTTGAGCATGGCTGGTAGAATGGTATTGACTGAATCAGTCCTTCGGAGTTTGCCTTCATATTACATGCAGATAGGAAGCCTTCCTATGCAACTTGTAGAAAAATTGGCCTAAATTATTAACAATTTCATTTGGTCAGGAACTAAACAAAAATGAAAAGTTCATTAGGTTAATTGGGAGAAAGTAGCTAAGCCTGTGGAGGAAGGGATTTAGGCCTTTTAAACCTCCATGCAAGAAATAAAGCTTGTGCTATGAAGAGATAATTTGAATTGAAATTGGGAAAGGTGTATTGTGTTCAGCTAAAGAAGGCAAAGTGCACAAAGATTTTCAGGGGGGAACAAAGGAAGAATAACCAGGCTCTCTCACACATGGCTAGAGAATTGTGTGAAACTTATCAGAGCATTCAAAATTCACCTCATGTTATAATAGGAAATGAAAAAACAACAAGCTTCTGGTATGACATTTTGAGTAGAGCTGGACAAATTAGAGACTTAATTGAGGGGCCTCTTACTCGGCGGAGTGAGAAATTTTCTGTTCATGATTGCTGGAAATCTTTCACCTCATGGGATGATACAAATTTAGGTTTTTGTATTTCATATATCCTTTCATCTCCTATTGGACCAACTTATCTTGGAAACTAGAAAGATGAGAAAAATATTAGTCCAACATCTAGAATATTGCTATCTCTGCAGGACATTCATTGTGCCTTTTTAACTAAGACAGAGGACTCAGGGAATTGGCAATGGATCTAGCAATCTATTTTGTCCTCCAAAAATTAAAACATTTCCCTGGACACTAGTTAACATGTCCCTTCCTACGGCATCCAACCTAGCTCATTGGAGAATTAATTATCTGGAATGTTGTCGTAGATGTGGAAATGAAGACGAAACTCATGAACAATCTTTCCTGTGTTGCCCAGCCATTGCAGGGTTTATTACTCAATACCAATATGTTCCTTGTTAGCAACCAACAACTGGCTCTTTCATTAACTGGATTCAATCTAATTGTCATATTAGAAAGAGGTAGTCATCTTCAATTCATCCACCTCTGAGTTTCATTTTTGGAGTGATGTTGTGGAAGTTGTGACATTCTAGAAATCAACTTCTATTTCGCGTCAGATACCAATAACTAACTCTTAAGTCATGCTGTCTAAATGCTATCTCATGAATACTGGTCGTATTTCAAATCATCAAAAAAGATATATGGAGTAAATTATCTATATCTTGTATGGGGAACCCCCAACCAGGGTTGGAAAAGGTTGAATACAAGTGGATCTTATATTGCAACAATAGGTTTAAGAGATTCTAATGGTAGATGGATTTTTAGTTTCGCTAGGAAGATTGGGGCTATTGATATTCTAACAACTGAACTTTGCGCTTTATATTGGGGGTTAACATATTGCATTGAAAGGAACTTTCTTAATGTTGAAATACACATTGACTCCAAAGCTGCTGCAAATCTCTTAAAGGAGCTTTCAAATCTGAAAATGATATATCATAATGTTCTTTTTGCTTGCAGGAAAAAGCAATCCCACCTCTGCAGGTGGTGGATTAAGGTGGTTCCAAGGGAGCTCAATGTGGTCGTGGATGCACTTCCGGGGTGGCACATGATGAAGGGAATTCTGTTACTGACTTTCCTTTTCCTACTCTATGCTATGTTGATTTACTGAACAGGGATTTGTCCTCTTCTGGTTTATGTAAACAATCAAAGACTTTGGTTTGTAAGGATGATAATGCAACTAGCCTCAGTGCAAGACTAAGGGAGCAAGAAGCTTTAACTATTGATTCCAGATAGTTGCTGGTGGTATTTTGTACATATTTTCCTTATCATGAAGTTGTCGAAAAAAAAAAAAAAAAGGCTGTACTCGTAAATATTTCATAACTGGTAAAACCAAGAAAAAATTTCGCAACATCTTTGGGGTTTTATGGAATCATCGGGTCCTCACTTTTTTAGAATATTCATATTGCTCCCCTCTAAAACGTTGAATTTCAACAAGCATTATTCTTCAGGGTACGATATTCGTGTCATATCTTATACATGTGCATCGGATCGAATAGCAAGTCTATTAAATAGTATTCAGGAGATATTTTAAGACATGATGATGCCTTAAGCTTCAATACGATATGTTTATTTAATTTCACTTAGATTATTACCATTTTTAATGTAAGTTGTTGATGAGCAAGTGATGATATAGAATTATGAATATACGTTTGGAATACTCAATGATTGAGTTGGTAGCATGTTAAACACGAGGAAAAAAAAAAAAAAAAGAGAGAGAGATTTGTGGTATTTTATGAAATGATGAAATCTTTTTATAAAAAGGTTTCAAGTATCCCTTGTCGAAATAAAATAAGATATAATAGGTGAAAAATAGTTTAAACCATTTTTTAAATATTGGAGACCATTTTAATCTCGCAATATAAATGCTTCAAACCATTTGTATCTGATAGCAGAATTTTGTAGAATGATATATATTGAAGCGTTGTAACTTTTTATCAATTTTTTTGATAAGTTTCCAACACAGTAGCCATATCCATTCATGATGGAGGTTCTAGATTAATTTGTAATTAATCTAAATTCAATCTAGTGGATAAGATTTAATACTTGAAATATCATGACTTTATGACAAGTCGTTCTTTTCAAATTGTTTAATCTATAAATAAGTATTGCTTCTCTATTTTTTTGATAATTTTTAAAGATGAATTTCAACAAATTCTTATGTCATATCTTTCTAAAAATCTCCTAAAATTAGCATACACCCCCTCCATACCAAGTGTGGTTTGATATTTGAATTTTTGTTATTTAAGTATCAAGACTTAATTGTATCATAAGAGAATTCTACATAATTACTCTCATAGCAAATTGAGTAGAGAAGTGTAAATTCTCCACGGAAAACAAATTCATTCATGCCTCGATGTCCATTATGAATCTATTTGTTTCATTGACTAATCTCCACCATATTTTTTCTTATCAAGCTTAGAGAATTTAATCTTCATGGTTGTTGAGACCAATGTGGTTCTTAGACATTATTAAGTTGGATTGGTTTGATGAGAGAAACATGGTGAAACATTTGTCAAGTAAGTTCTCAAATCTAATCTATTTGCAATGTATATCTCTATGTGATTTTTGTGGTATGATACGTAATGCCTAGATATAAGTTATTGATTATATATGATAAAATTATTTGTGTTGATCGAAAGAAAATGTGTATTCGTTTATTGTTGTTTAACTTAAAATTTGTGAGAAAAATGACCATTGTGATAATGACTATCCTGAACATAATATAATTGAAATCATAGAAATAACTTTACAAATGTGAAATTGCAAATTATGGCATAGGAAATAGATATAGTATTATCGAATGTGTATATGTTTCGTAATATTTTGTATTACAAGGCATGTTTGTTTATAATATATAAGTGGATATAGTTGCACACATTATTTTTACTGTATCATACATGAAATAAGATTTGCTCTATGTACGTGAGGCTTGAAATCATTCTCCCTTATTAAACATTGATGTTCTAATAAAATAAAGTATAATTGGAATTTAAAAAAAATGTATAGAGGTTGTAGGAATGGCAATGAAATTAATTGTATTAAGCTAACATAATGGTAAATAGATTGAACAAAATTTCATTGTGAAATATATTCAAAATGAATGCCTAAATTCTACACGCTTGTTATAATGACAATTGCACATGATATTGCAATATTATTTTCATGCAGTTGAACAAATGAACCCTTAAGTATGTTATTATATGTTTATTGGAGTAAGATGAAAATGTGCATGCTAAGTTGTAACGTTTTTTTTTTCAACAACCATATATTTTAATTGAAACATATGGATGTAAATAGAAATCCTTGTTTTTCAGTGTAATTGTATGTGCTATATTATAATTTGGAACATATAACAAATTAACAAAACTTCTTTCTATGTGATATATTACTGGTTGTATACGATTGTTAATCATATAATTGATATTTGACAAAACCTTTTGGGTTGATTAAGTAAAATATGGGTTGTTTTACAATTTTCAATTCAAATTTTGTAAAAAACATGAATCGTGTGTATTTGTCTATTCTATTAAAACAAAAGAACATAATACATATTATTAGAACATGTTATATAGGATATTTTATTTCTAAACAACAAGACCATTTGATCAAATTTGAATGGTAATTGATTTTAGATATTGTGAAACGACATATGGTTATTTTTTTTTTATTTGAATATTATGTTTACAAAAGTTCAACAAATTGAACTTAGAAGGCATGATGTCTATGTGAGAATTTCAAATTACAATGGTTTGATTAACATGATCAGAGTTATGGTAGTTGTGTGAATCAATGTCTTATATATTGTGAGTATTTAACAAATAAAATAAAATAAAACTTATTCAAAAGTTGTTTGAGACTTGAAAATTGTAGAAATTTTGAGAAGGATTTTATTGATGCTTTTTCTAAGAAATGAATTGTACATTATATAGTTTGAAAGTACATTGAAGAGGCCATGATACATCTTGTAAGAAGTTTCATACTTGAAATTATAACTTGCTTATGAGAGAAAAATAGATTACATGTAGTATTTTATATTTGAACTAATGTTCATAAATAAAATTTAGTAGCTTGTTTTTCTTTCAAATGCATCGGTAGTGCATTTGAAGAATAAAGTAACTGTAATTCAATTGTGTAAGGAAAAATCACCAACTTATTAAATCAACTAGTGCTTTAAAAACTTAAGTGGTTGATTTCTTATAGTATTGTGTAATATTGACTAATGGTCACTATGAAATCAAAGAATTAAAAAAAAAAATTATTGTTGATTTTGATTAACAAACTTAAGATGCATTGTTATATTTCTTTTGAATATTTATCATATCAAAGTAACATATTTCTATTGTATTATTATTTGATGACTTCTATGATAATTATAAAGTGTTTTCTTTTTTTTTTTGATAACATGGATGAATACAATTTGAAAGCACTATCTTATGGTTGTACAAAATAAGAATATTTCAAAATATGATTGTTATGTTACAATGACATAGGGCTTCTCTATGAGCCATGCTCTATGAGAGTTTTATTCTCCCCTTGATGGGATATTGATACGTTGAATCCAGTGTTGAGTGATTGAATTGATGGCATTCCGATTTTGGATATCTTTATCTTTATTATCTTTCCTTTTTTTTCCAATCGTAATCTATTATTTCCTTTTATCTCTCTATGATTAACCTTTTAATTTTACATGCAAACTTTGCCTCTTTCTTTTCCCTTAGTTTCATTTCGACCATAAGACAATTACTTTGTGATTGCAGTATCCTGTGGCATAGTGGCTTCAATTAGTAAGGATCCGATCACACTCCAAAGGAATGAAGAAAAGGATACCAAAATTACCACCTTGAATTCAGAAAGTTTGGGCGAAGAGTTCTATTTGTTGGGCAAAATTCTATCCCTAAATGCATGAATATGAAGGCGGTTTTAAGCATTTTGTGGAAAGCTTGATCTAGATTGTGTATCGTGAACATCCATTTCATTGAAAAAGATATTGTATTGTGCATGCTAAAGGAGAAATCCTTTATCGAAAAGATTCTGCAACTGAAACCTTGTTTTATTATGGGGAATCCAATTATTTTAAAAAATTGATGAAAATCAGAGGGTTGAGGATATTAAATTTAATCGAGTTAAATTCTGGGTCTAAATTGTTGGTCTTCCCTTAGGGATGATGACGGATAACAATGCAAAGAAGTTGGCTTCTTCCACTGGCGAAATCATTGAAGTAGAGGATTGTTTAATAATTAGAAGAGACTTCTTTAGATTTGCATTGAATTGAATGTTGATAATCTGTTGCTCGCTGGTAGAAGAATTAAAGACTTGAATGGTAGGATGGTGTGGATTAAATTTCGATATGATGAATTATCGGACTTTTATTATTACTGTGGATTTTTGGGTCATACTAAATCCATGTGCAATGATAAACAAAACAATTTGACCGCTTCGAAAAATCAGCAATTAGATGAGATGTTTGCCGATAAGAAGGATGGAGGTTGATTTGCTAGCCGGCTCCAATGAGAATAGTAAGGAAAGAAACAGTGATCTTATCAATAAAAGACAAAGAAGGAAATTCTAAGGATAGCAATAATGAAGTTTCCATTCAGGCACCCGAAATTATCTCGGTTCCTAAGGATCGTGGAATTAAAAGATATGTTGACTGAATAATTTGAATATGTTAAATGCCAATGCCTAGTAAGCTAAGAGTCAAATAGCATAGAAATTATACAACTTTCGGTTGTAACATGCAATGATTCAAATTGTAACCAAGCCACATGTGTTGGGCCTATCATTAAGGAGCCATAAGCTCAAAAACCTCAACCTAGCCTCCATCAACTTCATGAAAAGAATTTTTTGCCAATACACATAAAACCCTCTTCAAAAACCCTAACTATGCTCCTTTCTCTTCAGAGCCAAATTGTCTATCCCTTCTTGAAAATACCCTTAACTCTCTTTCCTACACCCTATCTAAATCAACGATGATCAGTGACTATATCTCCTTATGTAGAACTTGAGGCAAAGAAAATAAAAGTATAAAATAAGAGTAACTAATAAAATGAAGGAGAAATTAAAGTAGTTTATAAAAAGGACTTAGTTAGGGCAATTTTGGATAGAGGAATTTTAGCGAACCTTAGGTATTAAAAGGGACACTAGGGTTTATAGAAGTCCTTTTCTAGCATTTGTCTCTTATAGGGGTTTTGTCTCTTAAGGTTCTGTATGAGCTGAGAAGCAAGGAAGAAAAACGTTAAGTTTGAGGTGATCGAGTTAAGGAGAAGCCAAGGTAAGCATTTAGTTTATATTTTTATAATCAGGTCTTGTTGGATTAATAATAGAATTTTAGCTTTTCTACTAAAGCAACGAAAAAAATGTTTGTATAGGGGCCTAAAGTTCTAAAAGTGGATTCTTAGCAATTTATCTTAGGTAAGTCTATTAGGATGTTTTCTTTTTGTGATTTTGGTTAAATTCCTTTAAGAATTCCTTTTTCTCCATAGGGTACTATAGAAAAATGAATTTAGTTGTTGCTTGAAGGGTCCTTAGCATATTCTTGGAGGTAAAAGCACTATAATCGAGTGTCTAAAGGTAAGTGATGTCATTTGAATATACGTGTTCATGTTTTAAGTTTGTTATTATGAGTTTCAATAGAAGATTTGAAGTTGTAGTTATGTGGTTTGTTGAGTAAGTGTTTGGTCAGTTATGGAGTTGTTTTTCTGATGGGTTATAGAGTTAGGTGTGTCGGATTGTGTTCTTGTTAGAAGCGGAGTTATGTGTAAGGGTTGAGCATGTACTAAAATCTGCAAGATTTTGTAGATTGTAGTTGGCATTCGGATGCCACCCTCAATAGCATCGGATGCTAGGGTTGACTATGCTTTTTTTAAGCATGGCATCTGGATGTTAACCTGATTAGCATCCAAACGCCTAACCCCTATTCCTTTTAGTAGTGTTACTTTGGGTTTTTTGAGGATCCTTTGAAGTTGATTTCCTAATCTAAAACCTTTTCCAACTATTTTCAATCAAGATTCATCCCTTGAAATAGTTTGCAAATCAATCTATCCACCTAGTAAGCCTAGTGATTCATAAAGTTAACTTGAGCCAGTCGAGTTTTTATGTTGAGTATATTGTTAGTGTGGTTCTAAATCTAAGGGAGTGCATGTTTTTCTTTTGAGCAGGCTATGAGACTCATGATTCACTTTTTAAGTAGATGCTACAATCAAGTGCAAGGTTATTTGTTGTTTGTGAATGTGGGATTAGGAAAGCCAAAATGGACTTAATGTGAACTTGACCTAATAAGTGCCCTACTTATGGTTTGCTAGGCCTAAGGGACTAGAAGGAATAGACCTTAGGGCAGCACCCTAATGATCTTTACGTGACAGTATCCTAATTGAAGTTTCCCTTGGAAATGATTCGAATAGATTTAGGATGTGACATAGTTACTAGGGTAGTAGGGAGAATTTAACACCAATACTTATATGTACATTATATTTTATGTGCCAGAGTTATGAGTTACTTTAAGTTTGGAGACACAGGAACTGTGTTGCTTATCAGACCTAAATAAAGATAATAACAGGTGTTTGATGCATTTAGTCTTAATGCTTTAGATGATGTGTGTAAGCTTGTTCATTATTGTGTCATCATGTACCTGTGGTTGATGTTTTGTACCTAGCTTTGCTCACCCTCTGGGTTTTCATGTTTTAAATGTAGGTACAAGTCCTAGTGAATTTGATGACTACAATAAGTATGGCTATGGTTACTTTGGTGAAGATGTTGACTATTATGACTGTGGAGATGGATTAGTGTAGCTATTTAGAATTGTGATGTCTTTGGAGTTTGTTATCAAATAGATGGTCCTTTATGAGTAGCTAAAAGAGTATCAGGCTTATTTTATTGTGTTTTGTTTATTTTTTATACTTAGGTCCATAGAAATCACCTAAAACTTCTCTAAGTCTTTGTCAATAGATGGTGTTGAGCTATTAAGTTTTGAAGATATGAGATATTGAATTTTTCTTTTTTTGATAGCATTGGCGACAATTGTTAAAGATTTACGTTAAGTTATTTTCTTATGCTCAAATAAAGTATAGTGAGGATTTGATCCTTTTTGTATATTGGTGGATCATGGATGTATTTGAGACATACTCTTGTTACCGCATGGAAGTCAATATACGTAATAGGTGATGATTAAGTATGTGGAGACATGTAAAAGTAGATCTTAGATGCCTAACGCATCAATAGATTATAGGGACACGTCGCAAGTTATGATTTCTTAGGGTTTTGAGGCATTACACCTTACCTCCTAAAACCTTTTCTCTTTGATAGAGCCAAAGAAAACCCTTAACTTAAGATTGAATCTAACCTTAACTTTTTGCCTAAACCTTGCCCTTTGGGATTGGCTTTAACATCTCTTTGCATTAAGAGAGAAAGAAGTGACGATTACCAAGAGGAGCATGATATTGTAGTTATGAAGTGGTTAAGGGAAGAGATAGTTGTTTATAGGGTAAAGAAAAAAACTGTTACAAGAAGATTGAGTGTACACATTACCTTGAAAAGATCAACAAAGTGGAAGATTATTTTTGAGAAGAATTAGTTTCTAAATTGAATTGTGTTGGCTATAGTAGCCTACCAGAAGAAGTCATTAAAGGACCATTGGAACTGTTGAAGAATGGGTCGATCCTTACAATCAAATCACCAAAAAGAGTAATAAGAAAAAATTGAACCAAAATGGTCCTTTTTAATGGAAAACAAGAATTTAAAGGTGAAGATTGAACCATTAAGAATACATTTGTGGTTTCATTATACATTGTGCATAGAGCCTATAGGGATTTTAAGAGGCCTTACACTATGGTGGCATAAGGATGTAGAAATCGATATATTGTATATGGATAACAATTTGATAGACATAGTGGTGGTACGGGGCTAACTTTGAAACACTAATGCCTATTTCTTAGGTATATGCTTGTCTAGTTTATGAGAATAAGGTTCTATTCTAGAATTTTTTCATTAACAAGTATTGGAATGTGAATTGCCCTTGGTTATGTGTAGGAGACTGGAATGCAATCCTCAATTAAGAAGAGAAGTAAAGGGTAGACTTTGGCCATGGAGACAAATTGAAGAATTTCATAGGGTGGTGAATGAAACACATCTTATCAAATTAGGGTATCATGGTCTAATCTACACTTTGAGTAATAAAAGATACAATGATAAAAAAGTGAAATTAAAATTAGATTGAGGCTTTAGTAATGAAAAATGGATTAGAAATTCACCACATTTTTCAATCAAAGTGTTATATGTAGTTAGCTTAGATCATTTACTACTAATTATATCCTTAAATAGTTAAAACCTTAAAATTATTTAGATTCAACAAACCATGGATAACTTTAGGGGGTTATAGAGAAGTGGTGGAATCATCTTGCTCATGTAGTAGAAATGGGTTAGACTTTTGGGGTCTATAGAAATCTTTAAGTGTATGTAGAAGAAACCTCATTCGATGGAGTAAGGATAAAGTGCTCAATTTTAGTAAAGAAGTAGACAGGTTAATGAATACCTTAAGTGAGAGTTAAAATGGTAGAGTAGGTAGTAATGAGGAAAACAAGGAACAAGATTTTACGTAGAAGTTGGTGGAAGAAATGGATAATGAAGGGCTTTATTGGAAGCAAAAATCAAGGATTAAGTGGCTTACTAAATTTTTTCATCACAACACATAGATTTAGAAACAAGATTAGAAGGATAAAAAATTAGGAAAATATTTGGGTAGAGGAAGGTAATGAGATAGATAGTGTTTTTCTTTAATATTTCAGTAGAGGATGTGTATGATATAGAAGAAATCATTGATTGCTAACTTGAAATTGTTACAAATGAGATAAATGAGGCTTTAATTAGTTCGGCATTAGACAATGAAGTTAAACAAGCAACCTTTTAGCTTGGTGCTAAAAAAGCTCCTAAATCGGATGGTTTTAATGTTTCTTTCTTTCATGCCTTTTGGAGCGTTGTTAGATCTTTGGTAATAGAAGTAGTTCGCTACTTCATAGAATCAAGTGTACTCCTACACCATCTTAATGAAAAAAAATTATTCTTGATTCCTAAAATTAGTAATCCATATCATTTTAATCACTTCAGACCTATCGGTCTTTGTAACTTTAGCTATAAAATTCTTTCTAAAGTTTTAGCCTATTTAGTAAGACCCTTACTTAATCTTCTCAATAGTCCTCATCAGAAATCTCTCATATCAATTGCTTAATATAAGACAATATGGTAATAGCCTATGAGGTCTTTTATTTCCTTAAAATTAAAAGGTAGATTAAGAAATCTTTTTATACGATCAAAGTAGATATTTTAAAAGCTTATGATACGGTTAATTGGCTATTTTTAGAAAAAGTGCTTTATAAGTTGGGGTTTGAAGCAAAATGGACTTAATGGATTATGTCATGTACTCAATATGTTTCATATAATTTGATTCTAAATGGAAAACGTACATGGAAAATATTTCCTACAAGGGAAATTAGACGAGAGGATCCTCTAATTCCTTACTTGTTTCTTATAGTGGCAAATGTTCTATCAAGAATGATCATTCAGTCAAATGAAAGGAGTTTCTTTTTAAAGGAATTAAGATTTAGAATTACAAGATCTAACCTTGAATTAACTCACTTGTTTTTTTGCATAAGTAAGTGTGGCAAAAATGAGATTTTTTAAGAAATTACTACAGGATTATTGTAATGAATTAGGACAAATGATTAATCTTCAAAAGTCTTAACGTTGTTTTTAATAGAAATGTAAGGGGAGATTTGAGAGAGGAGCTACGCAAGCTTTTAAATACAAATGCAACCAACAATCCAATTAATTAACTTGCCATCTATACTATGTAGGATAAGTCTAAGTATGTTGTCCTTACATCTATCAAAGAGAAAATTGCAAAGATATTATAGGGATGGAAGAGTGCCTTACTATCTCATAGAGGTAAGAAAGTTATGATAAAATTAGTTTTCTATGTGATTATGATGTATTTAATGATAGTTTTCAAATTTCCAAAGAGATGGTATTGGGAGGCATCATCTATAGTCAGTAGATTTTGGTAGGGATGAGACAGGGAGAATAGAAAAATTCATTAGAAGAAATGGAGCGATATGCAATTACTAAAGAGTGTATTGGGCATTGGATTTAGAGACCATGAAGCTTTCAATGATTCCTTATTAGGAAAGTTGGCAAGGAGAATTTTGATGAATCTTGATATGTTGTTGGTTAAAATTTAAAGAGAATCCTCTTTCCTAAATGTGATTTTATAGAAGTGAAAAAAAGTTAAGGGTCATCTTGAATTTGGAATAGTGTTTTGAGAGGTAAGGAAGTTTTTAGAAATGAATTAACATGGTAGGTAAGGAATGGCTAAACTATCTTACGTCTAAAGGATCCTAGGTGGTAACAAGTAGTAGTAAGATTCCAAGATACATTTCAAATAAGTTAGTAGATGAGAATTGCATAGTTGCAGCACTTTTTCTAATAAGAGAGATGGATCATGGGATGGAGGTAAGGTACTGACAAGGTTTAGAAGAGAAGTAGAAGAAGATATCTTGATGATTCATATTGGACATGTTAAAAGGAGTGACAAACTCATGTGGCTACTTGAAAAGAGAGGAGAATATTCAGTTATAAGTGATTATAGAAGCATGAAGAAACAACAAATAGCTTAAAACAAAAGTGAATCCTCCTTGTCTCATCATGAAACATTTTAGCTTTAGAAGATGATTTGGGCTATAGAATGCTTGCTAAAGTCTAAACATTTGTTGTGGAGATGTTGTAATAAGGCTCTTAGCATTAATAGTAATTTGTTTAAGAAGAAAGTAAGAAATGATCTAATTTGCTATTTTTGAAATGAAAAAGAGATAGTTGAACATTTATTCTTATGTTATGAATGGACAAAATTGATTTGGTTTGAAACCATTGGCTAGTGAGTTTAAGAGGAAGATGTAACATCTTTTAACAAGCCATTGGTTGATACTTGCAATTTTTTCTTATAAAATAGCAATGATAGTAAAAAAATGTTTTCTCTATAGAGTAATTATGCTAGAATATTTGGAAACAAAGATGCCATGGTATCTTTAATGATGTTTTCTTATGTTAGGCTTGTTTTGGTGGCATTAAATCACACTAACTAGAAGTTGCAAAAGCTGTCAAAGCTTATCACCGCATCATAATGTAGCAACAGCAAGTGAGAGGCAAATCGTGACAACCTCTTTCATGTGGTTGGATGAAGGTGAATAGTGATGGAATTTAGAACAAAAACAAAGGATAGGTACGATTAGGCATTGCTAGAGATAATAGTAGACATATTATAGCTTGTCTATTGATTCACTTAAACTATATATATATAAATTAAATTGTGAATGCTCTAGCAAGTATACTGGATCAGAATCAAGTAATATAGAGCACGCAAGGTTGTGGAACCCTTAAGGACTATAATATTACTAAACCTATGATAATTCTTATCAATATTTAGGCAATCAAAAATAGATTAACTAATCAAATAACTATACTAAAACTATTGAAAATAAAATAACTATAAAATTTCTAAAACTATGTAATCAATTGAGAATTATGGGAAAAATAGAATCTATCCTAGATTATGCAAATCAAATTGTTATCATGTTATATAGATTATTAACTATATGGTCATTCAAGTGAAATTATTATACCTTAAAACTTAAGGATTTAAATCTCTAATTAATCAGTCAGGTCTTATATCTCCAATTAACAGTGGACTTTAAATTACAATCAAATATCTCTTAATACTATGATTGTCTAATGTCCTAAATTAATTATTCCTAATGTCTTAGTGAATAATCAATTGCCAAACATTACATTAATCTTTAGATAATTTCTAATTAATTTAATTAATGCTGCTTCTACATTAATTGATCAAATTAACTAAGAATTTCTAATAAACCCTATATCAACTCTCGTATCATTATGGTTTTTAACAATTATAATGAATTAAGCAACTATAATTGAAATAATAGAAATTGCAATTATGATTCATCCCTATATCTATTAATCCTATAATACGAACACAATTATCATCTTAGTTATCTAGGGTTTCATCAATTTCCACAAATAAATTTAGCCAATCATAGAATTTGAAACAAAAGCGCAACTACTAATTGAAATTGTAAGGAAATTCATAATTGATAGCATGAATAATTAATAGAATTGCATAAATATAATTAAAATCGATGTCGCCAATTTTGTAATTGGAAAAGATAAACTTCAATTGCAACTCCAAAATTTGGTCTCTATAGTAAAAGCAAAATCTTCTTAATAATCTAAGCGATTTTACAAAAGAATCCTTCAAGAACTATCTAATGATTATTCTATGACTTTTTAAGTCTTAGAAAAGTATGTGTCTCTAAAAAATAAAAGTCTTCTAAATGGTGAAACATAAGGCTATTTATAAGAAAAACTAGGGTTGGCTCGTGTAAAGCTTTTTTTTAATGAAGGCTGGCTAATAAGCCGGTAGTGTAAGCTTCAAGGCTAATAGCATAGACTCCAAAGCTGGCGGTGTAAGTGTAGGCCACCTAAAACGTCGGTTGTGTTGAATTCTAAATTGCAACTTGTTGATTTAGACTTGTTCATTTGCATAAAAACTTCTCTAAATTATTTGTATTTTGACTTTGAATCCTCCAATTCCTAAAATGTCCAAATAAAAACAATTAAGTACCATTTCTTAATGATTTCTATAAAATCAATAATAATTCTATTTAATTTGCACATTTAAAACATGAGAAATATGCCTTTATCATCTATATAAAGTGCCATCTATGATGAACTCTCTACATGCTGAAGTAGTAGTAGTTTTTGAAGGTGTTGAGCTTACATAAGAGAAAGAATGGAGACTTGTGATTTTTAAAATGGGTTCTTCCATTCTTTGTAATTATTTGGTCTCTAAGACTTCTTGCTAGGAGATAGACCCTTTTATTCATGATATTTTGTTTCTTAATTCTAGATTTATATCTTGTTTTTTTGGTTTAATAAAAAGGGAAGTTAATGCTAGTATGGATTAGGCTATGGCCTAAGGAAAGAGAGGTTTGAATTCTTTATTTTAGGAATATAGTTTCTCTTTTGCTTTGTTTTCAATTTTATTAAAAGATATGCTTTTATGACCTCATGAACATCCTTTAGGATGACTTGTATTGATATAAGTCTTTGTTTATTAGCAAGGGAAGAAAAAAAGAAAAAAGAAAGTGTGATTGGTATGTTGAACGTATAAATTCAAAAGTATCATATGTTCTTGACAAACTAATACTCTTGGGATGTGAGTAGATTGACTTTTTATTATTATATTTAATGATACTTATTTATGGCTACTATGAAATTTATAATTTCTTATGGATGTATGTTTAGGAAATTCAAAGTGACTTGCTTTTTACCATGAATGTGCTTCTTGTAATGACTTATTGAGTCTTTATCATATAATTTTTTTATTGCAAGAATAAGGTTTTGAGTTCAACCTATTTGAATGGAGTTGATCAAACAATTGATCATGTGAATCTTTGATCAATAATAATGGAAAATTGATTGTGTTCAACGTATTGTATAAGAGGTGTAACACTTGAATACACTTGAACTTTATGTTGTTCAAATACATTGTGTTATTATTGAAATTCTCAATGTCAACACATAGTGATATATTGGTAAAGTAGATTGGTGGTGTAAATTGTAATTTGTATATGTTGACTTCCTAGTACCAAATTGTTTAAATTTTATCTATGTAATACGCAGAGTTATGCTTTGTGTACGATTTTCAAAATAAGTTATTTATGGGATTGTGCGTTTTTACAAAATTTTCTATGTAGTATTGAATGAATTTTATGTTATGCACAATTTTAAAGACAACATTCAATCACATAAAGTGTATTGAGTTTGGCATTAGTTACAATGTTAACTTCTCTTATTTTCATGATCCCTTTTAGAGATAAAGGTTCTCCTCATAAAGTTCTAAGAAGGAAGAAAACCATTTTGAGAAAATTTTTAAAGTATAGGCATGAACTAAGTTTTAAGACTTGGGTAGTAAAGGGTAATTATAGATATGTCCTAAACCCTAAAGCAAATAAAGTTTTAGAATGATAAAAGCAAAAGATTTAATTCAATAATAGAATTGGTGTCCTAAATTAAATCTAATTCGACATTGAAACTTCTATTAGTGAAATAAAAGTTCTTTAATATTAGTGAAAGTATCTATGTCATTTTATAATTGTGAAAAGGAGATGAATATGAAAGAATTAATAAATTTGCAAGAAGTTAAAAGAGTTAATTCAAATTCTTAAAATTAAGATAGAAATATGACTTAAGTTATGATGTCAAATAATTTCATATGGAAAATATGTTTATATGGTCTCAATTTAAAGAAAACATAAAATGTATTTAACTTTTAAAATTTTAAGTTGATGAACATCAAAGAAGTAAATACTAATTTAGTGTTAAAAGTGTGGAGTTATAGTATAGGTATAATGATAAATTAATGAGTTTGAATTGTCTTATAGACTAGAATCAACATCATAATTATTAAGATTAGAAAGCTAAAGGAATAAATTTAAGTTAAGGGAAACTTATTTTACAAAGTTGTAGCTTAGTAATTTAATTACACTTGATCGACTAATTTACAGTTAGAATTACAATTAACAATATATAAAGACAAAATAGTCATAAACTCTTATAATTAGTGGAATAGGAACCCTACCTTATTCTAGCATATTACTAGTTTCAAGTTTCAAAGGTTAAGATTCAATGCTTGAAAGAACATGACTTTTTGAAAGATCATGACTTTATAAAAAGTTATGTTCTTTCAAAATTGTTTAGTCTATAAATAAGTGTTACTTCTATATTTTTTTTTGGCTATTTTTTTAACATGAATTTCTACAAATTCGTATGCTATTTCTTTCTCAATATCTCTTAAAAATAACAAATACCTCCTCTATGCTTAAGTGTTGTTTAATACTTCAATTTTTGCTATTTAGATATCAAGACATAGTTGTATCATAGGAGAATTCTACATAACAACTCTCATAGCAAACTGAGTGCAGAGGAGTAAATTGTTTAAGAAAAGCAAATTCATTTATGCCTCTAAGTCAATTATGAATTTATTTGTTTCACTAATCAATCTCCACCACATTTTTTTTTGTAACAAGTGGTACTGGAGATAGNTTAAGTTTTGAATTTTGTATAACTTTTTAGTTTTACTTTAAATCATTACATTACTTTCTATTCTACTATATACGAATAATATAACTAAATCGTATTATAGCAAAATATCAATACAAATTTTACAAATAATTGAATAATCTCAACTTATATAATTTTAAATAAACTATATATTGTTATCCATAGAATAACTAATGTAAACTTGTTAAGAACTAATTATGAAAATGTAAAGATTTAAAGTAAAACTAAAAAGTTATACAAAATTCAAAACTTAAGCGGAAATAAGAATCGTAAGATACATAATGAGTTGATTAGGCTGTTTAGTACGACGTTTAGATACTCATTAGGTTTTTTTCATTTCTATTTATCAGGAGATATCGATTAGAAGGGCAAGTTACCTATTAATTGTTAGGATTCGTATTGGCTTTGGTCAAGTGAACACTCCTAATCACTCTATACTTGTTTTGTACTTGTAATCAGTGTACTTAAATCTTATAGAATAATAAATTGATGCATAGGGCTCAAGATATGCATGTGGCTCCTTATTGCTTGTTTGTTGTGCAAAATATGGTTAAATTTGATAACTAGAGAATAAATTGTATAATTAACTGTTGCATGATTAGAATGGTTTGCTGATATTAATTGATCGGCTAATAATTTGACTTAATTATATTTGGCTTATCTTAAATGTAACGACCCGGCTGGAACTCCTTCTACCGAGGTATTGTCCGCTTTGGCATGAAACGCCACACGGTTTTGTGCCTTGGTGCAGTTGCTTCCCAAGAGGTCACCCATCTTGGGATTGCTCCAGCATGAGCACGCTTAACTTTGGAGTTTCGACGTACTCCGAGCCGCTACACCAAAAGGCACCTCAATGATTAGAGTTCCTCTCTCTAGGCATGTAAGGGGTATTACAATCTACCCCTCTTACAGAACTGATGCCCTCGTCAGTTTCGTTACACAGGTCCAAGACAACCACCAGGCAGGGCCACGCCCTTCCGGCTGGTGGAATGCTCTAATACCATTTTATAACGACCCAGCCGGAATTCCTTCCATCGAGGTATTGTCCGCTTTGGCATGAAATGCCGTACGATTTTGTCCTTTGGTGCAGCTGCTTCCCAGGAGGTCACCCATCTTGGGATTGCTCTAGCATGAGCACGCTTAACTCTGGAGTTTCGACGTACTCCGAGCCACTACACCAAAAGGCGCCTCGTTGATTAGAGTTCCTCTCTCCAGGCATGTAAGGGGTATTACATTAAATTAACAGAATCATGCATCAACCTTGCATTGCATTACTTATTCCGACCGTCACTTTACGTGAAGATAAAGAGATGTATTGTAGGGTTATTTTTATATATTGAATTAAAGTGTTTTAGTACAATGCACTCATATAATATAACCTTATCCTAGCCTACAGACTTGCTAGGTGCTAGAGACATTAATCGAAAGTTGAAGGTCGAGTTTAGAGACTTCTGTTGTAGGGTACGAATGTGGATGATGGAGGCTACCTCATTGCTAAACTTAGGAATTTGTATACTATTGGATTTGGGAAAAGGAAAATATATTTTATGAAATACAAATTTTAATTATATGGTTTGAAACCTAGGTGCTAAAACCCGATTATGATTGGTGCCAATGTATCTCCAACCCTTACTTCGAAAAGCGTTAAATCCAATGTTGTTTGTAGTACCGATCAATTGTATATTTTGTTTGGTATACTACTTGTTTATGCATTTATATGTTTGTTAATCAATTGTTTGATAACCTACTTGTCGGTAGTGTATGAGGGATATCTTACTAAGTTCGTGTAGTTTACTCCCCAATAGTTTTCTTTTACAGTTTGATAGAAAATCGAGTATAGGTTAAGAGCCGAACATTAAGTGCAAGTATTGAAACGTTTTAGAGGTTAGAACTAGAGATAGATTGTATAGTTTATTTGAAACATTAAATGTAAATACTACCTTTACATTTAGATTTTGCAATTATGGTAAGTATAAATTTTAGGTCCTTACTACTTGATTTTATTATTTGATAGGGGATACCGATTCTCTGTAGATTTGAGGAACTATAGATTATTAGATATCTATAGTTATTTATATATTACGATAATTTAATAAATTAAAAATCGAAAACCCTAGTGAATAATTATTTAGAGTCTTGCAATCTTTAACCTACAAGATAGTTTTCATATCATGGATGCATATGTGCCCCCTATAGGGTCTTGACTGTTGTAATATGTATAGTTAGCTTAGAAAAAGGGGAAAAAAGAAAAAAGAAAGTTGTAACCTGATAGCTCCCATCCTTACTATTTTACAACTTTAGATCTTTTAAGTAATTTGAAAACTAAACGATATATTGAAATTATTGAATCTTATTCAAAATCTTTCTTAGTGTATTAGTGCCAAATCTATTTATAGGTCTTTTTAGAGATAGACCCTATATTACATCCCGGCTTACCCATGAATGCAACACCTATAACTAACTTGCTTTGAGAATAGAAAATAAGGTTATTTGCATAAAAGAAGTTATCTATAAAAATATTACAATCGGAGTTCAGCTTTACATCTTGAAAATTTTTTCGATAAAGGTCTAAGCTTCAACAAGTTTATTTACATCATCTAAGTCCTTTCTATTTACAATGTATTTAAATAAAGCTTCCTTTTTCTTTTATAAAAAAAAATTGTCCCAAAATAGTTGACTCTAACCTAGGCGCTCTAAAAAATCTACCTTCCCCATGGTTGTGGTACCCTTCTTATGCTTTACCTTGAGCTATGGATACAACACATATTTGCTTAATTTACTATTGATTGAGTGAGGGTAGATAACAAGTACATAAAGCACAAGCAAAATAAATAATAATCCATACAAGAGGTTAGACATTAGAAGCATGTATTAACATTTCCTAGCTAAGGCTTTCAAGCAAGAAATTCTTGCCATACTTATGCACATGAACGAATGCATTGGTATTGATATCCTATCTAAGCTTAAGACAACTAGAAGTTGCCAAGGGATCCTTAAATAATTTAAGCTTAGAGCTACAGTAAGTAGGAAAAAATTCTGACTCTAATTGTCCACATTAGTGATTAGAAGTTATTATGTAGCCTAAGGCTACAATAAGTAGCCAAAGTTTTAGCTTAGCTGACTACATGATGGTTAAAAGATTTATTAATGTAGTTCTATATGCTGAAAAGAAACCTAACCTAGACTAACATTATCTTATTTTTAGAAAACTTGACCCATGGGTCATTTTTGTGCCATGTTGTACCATGCCATGCATTGCCATGAATGCACCAAGAAATAAGTTATCATGATACCAAGCGTAGTTTCCAAGCAACACATCTAAGTTTCATATTATATGTTATTCAATTAACCCAGTCTTTCTTTGGTGTACTTCATCATCATAACTAAAACCTTGTATCAAGTTCACTTAAGGAAACAATTTGAAGGTTGAGCCATGTTTAGTGTTTTCCCTAAATTAAATTATATCCCATCAACATCTTCATAGCCATCGAGTAACACATTCAAGCTTCACAACCAAGTTCAATTAACTAAGTACATAAGCATCACATATTCAAAAGACAACATGTCTTAGGATTTAGAATTTAAATGTTGACAACCAAGCACATAACAATGAATTACACAATTCAAAACCTACTGAGTAGACGTAAGTTTACTCCAAACACATAATATCTACTTACCTATAGCTAATGCTCTTCACATTGAGCACCTTCTTCAATTTCCAAGATATCTTGATGACCTAAAATTAAGATTCATATTTTAGTGTTTGCTTAAGTTGTATTCTCTTTATAATTTAAGGATGTACACCATAGGTATCTAGATAAGAACATTTTATTAGTACCTAGGACCTTCTTCATGTTCCTTTTGTTAAGATCTTTACCTTCTACACACTTTTTACTAGGGTGGAGTCCTTATTTACTTCATTAATGGTACCTTCTACTTAACATTCTATTTAAGGTTAGTCTTAGGATTCATGGTCAAGAAAGTTTCTACTTAAAATCCATCTTTAGTTTTCACTTTAATTTCACCAAGGAACCTTCTACACAAGCTTCTACTTGGACTTACTTTAGTTTACTCAATTTGGTACCTTACTAAAGACCTTCTATAGAAGTGTTTACTAATTGTCACATTAAGGACTTCATATATTATATTTTATTCCAAGCCTCTTTTTCTTTGCTTACTCATAGACAATCTTTTACAAAAGCTTCTACAAGGCTAAATAATGCCTAATCTTACTAAAACTCCATATAACCATTAGGACCTAGTGACTTTGAACATAAAGCAGCAAATTGACCAGTTCCAAAGATGATTTTCAAATTTAGATAATTTCATAAAAATCCTTGCATGCCCTTTTTTAACACATTACAGATACGAGGCAAGCATACCTATCAAATTCTAATATAGTGGATGTAAGTTTAAGCCAACTTGTTAAAGGCCCTAGATACTAGTATTAGCCTTAGCTCTATTATTTAACTAATAAATCAATTTAAGAACTAAATTCTTAAACTAAAATTTGCAGTAACTAATTAATTTAATAAGTAATCAAGAACTAAAGAAGAAAATAAATTATTAAAGATTAACTTCATGACTCAACGACGTATTTAGATCTTGATTCCCTACACCTATACATGTAACTTTCTCTAAAAATAATCTATCTTTAATTTCATCTTGACTAGGAGAACTCTCTTATAAAGTTAATAACTTTCTCAATCATATTAACCTTAATATCTAGATTACCTAATAGAATATCTTTCCCATAGCATAATCTAAGATCGCATTAATCGTGTAGCAAATTCTCTTAAAAAAATATTGAAGAAAATATTATAATTTTGGAAAAGTTATGCGATTTATCTCTAACATTGTACAAACTTTTATCAATTATGCTAGATTTAATTATATAAGAAATCTCTTGATCTTCTTAGCTATTATCAAATTTAAATTAATAACCTGTAGAATTATTAACCTAAAACATGCAAGCACACATAATTGATTCAAAAAGAATAAAGATCTTTATTAGATCTTAATAAAATCAATTGTCACATGTATGATTTAGGTTCCATAAGACCTAGCTACAAAAAGTTCTACTCCTTACTTATGATAAAAGAATAATCATTTATAATAACTAAAGACAAATAGAAGGAATAAATCATGAGTTTAATGAAATGATTCTTGAATTTTAAGATCTTGAAGTCTTGATACATTGTACTTTCTTTAGTGTTTTGTTCCTAAAAAGCCTTGAAAAAGTTGTGTAAAATGTTCTCTTTTGAAAACCTTAAAGAGGCTTTATATAAACATTATAAAAAAAAAAAAATGTCCCTTAGTTATGTACTTGGTTATGATAAGCTCTTTTCTTTTCTTTTCCTTTTTTTTTTTTAAATTTGGAAACGACATGGCTAGGGACACAATCTTGTCCTTAGGTCATGTCACATGCATTAGTTAGTGAGAATATGGCCTAAAATTGCCTAGAAAAGATATAACCATGTCTTTCGATTGTGTCGATCTTCAAACCTTCATAACTTGCTCATTTTAACTCTGAATTGAGTGAAACTTGTTTCTATCCTCTTGTTCCAAAACTTAGCAAACAAAATTTTACTCAATTAAGTATCATTATCTAAATATAAACTCAAAATCAAAGGGAAAATCATGAAAAATCACTAATTAAAATATAGTCAATTTAAAGCTTATCAATTATGATTTTGGTTTTTAAAAAATGATACTTTTAAGCTTGTAAAAATGTGATATATCACATGTTTGAAACCTTTATCTTCCAAAAACCCACCCAAACATATAAAATATTATTTTAAGGCTAAAAATATGAATAGAAATTAGATTTGACTAATAATAATTGGAAAGATATCAATTTATTGAAATTTCCCGATTTGGCAGTTTTTAGGAAATAAAAATTTAACAAAAATCTACCATACAAATTTTGGAAAACTTTTGACATAAAATGACAATAAAGGTTATAGGAAGTCTATCGAAAAAGTTTAAGCATGAAATAACATTGTTTGCCTTCTGAAAAATTAAATAAAAAATTCGTTTGGAATAGCTTGTTTCTTAAGGTTAATATATCAAACATGCATATTGTGAAAACTAATATTTTTCTATGAAAGTACACTAAAAATAACTTAAGAATACAATTTATCATTATTTTCCAAGTTAATATGCTATTTTTAACAATTTATTGAAATTCGGGTAAAAATTGAGAGTTATTACCATTGTAAGCTCTAGTTACCTTGCAACACCAAGGCCTTGTTGGCCTACCTAAGCATTGGTTTTGCTTCTTAGTGGTGGTGGCTGCTTATTTTTCGAGTGGTTGTTTGCCTTAGGTTTCGTAAATGCTTAGATTCAATGCCATTTTTTGATTAATTTCCTATAATTTCTAAATAACCCAAATGAGCTCTCCCATTTTTTGTTGAGATGCAATTCTAGCCAAATAGAGAAATTTGAGGGAGTTAGGGCTTTTATAATAGGTAATGTAAGACAAACTTACCATGTTTCAAGTGATTTTAAGAAAACCATGGTCATATATTGTAGGATGCCCTTGTTTTTCTAACTTAAAACCATGAGAGTTCATGGTTTTATCTTTCAAAACCATATACGCCACCTTGTCTCATTAAAACCACTTTTGAATATTTTATTCTACTTATCCTTTAATTATTTATATTATTCCTTATCAACATAAGTTTCTACAAGGGTTTATTATTAAACCATATTCATTCCTTCTTCATATGCATTCAATATTATTTTTAATATCTTCATTATATTTTCTAAGGATACATTCATTCTTAAATAATTTTCCATGCTTAGTCTTTGATTTATTATTTGAATCACTTTTGGTTTTAGTTGGGTCGACGCTTTATTAAATAACTCCTCGTATATATATTATTTTAGTGATCCGATTTCATACGACAACTTCTTCTAATTTTTATAGCCTAGTCATAAAATTTCACCTTATTCGGTCAACATTGACCACTACCCTAAATTTAGGGGCTTAAAACTTGGGGATTATCATACCTTAGGTTCGAACTAACCTATCTAAGACTTTAGTTGAGCTCCAATAGCCTTGTTTGACAATAGCGTTACTTATTCGGTATAACTAGGGTTACATTAACATATATAATTTCTAAAAAGGGTAAGGTTCTAATTACATTCATGCTACAAAAGGAAAGGGGTAAATTAGTAATCATAGAAAGAGAATATTTAGTATCGGGTGGCATGACTATAGGGAGTGGTACATGTGTCTCCTCGAGAGAAGTTGGCGAACATGTTACATAGTGAATGTTGACTTACTAAGATAAGGTCAGTAGTGTTTGGGTCTTTAATTAGGTCGAGATGTTTATTCTAAAATAGCTTGGGAACACCATCATAGTAGTTCTATGCTTAGGAAGGAGGGAATTCTTTGGGACAAGTTGGCTTAGTAGGTTGAAGGTCCTTAGGTAGTTTTGATTGGCCTTGCTCTTGTATGAAGAGGAGGCTGAACTCATGACAGTTTAGATGCATAGCTAGATCAACTCAACGTAATAGGTCAGCTTTTTTTGGAATTGAGTAGTAGTTGAGGGTCTGGTAGACCATGTTAGCTAGGCTTTTAGCTTAAGGGAAGTTGAGAGGACCTAAAGGTTGATTCCTATTAGAAAACCTAACTACTTAGCTATCTCACTTAGTGCATATAATGTTTGGCTCAAAAGAGTTGGAAATAATTTTTTTAGGCCCATAAACGACTCAACCCTCTAAGATCTACGAGCTTACACTCCCCTCTTTAGGCTATCTTAGTAACCTCGTGCATAAAGAATTTCCTTGTAGATCCAAGTCGCTAACCCAGCAAGGGTAAATGGAGCCATAAGCCTCTTTAGGCTACTTGGGTAACCTTATACAAGGAACTCCTCTATGAATATACTCTACTAGCTTACTAAGGGTAAATAGAACCATGGACCTCTCTATGCCACCTATGTAATCTTATACATGAGGTAGTCCACTTTAGATATGAGCTCTTAACCCATTGAGGTTAAACAAAGCCATAGGCCTCTTCAAGCCATTCGGCTAACCTCATCAAGATGGCTAAAGCCTAAACGCTTGAGAAACTCCCCTTTAAATCTAAGCTTCCAACACACTAAGGGAAAATGAGCTCACTTGCCTGTTTAAGCCCTTTCTCTTTAAGCCCTAGCCTCTTTAGGCTTTTACCTCTTCAAGCTCATGCCTCTTTAGTGCCTAACATCTATAGGCCCTCTTAACATGACCTTTTTAGGTCTATAACCCCATCTATGACTCTTATAACCCTCACAATGGATGTGGCCTCTTTAGGTCACAAAGTTTACCCAAGCCTCTCTAGGCCCTTATAGTAGACACAACCTCTTTAAGTCTATAAGTCACCTTATGACTTTGTAGGCCTCAATAGGGACTTTGTTGACAGTCGGTTTTCACCTTATAACATTACTTGTCTACTTAGCCAACGAGAGGTCAATTTACTTCTTTTTCAACTGGTGTCGACTGAAGCTTAATCCGTTTGATGGGTTTGAACCTAGGAAAGTGGCATGAACAGCTATGATTTTATGATCTAATACGATCTCATTACATGACTGCGCATTATTCCTGTATCTTCGGCATGTGTTTGATTATGAGATCTCCACTTGTACCATTATTGATGATTAATTGTACTTTCAAACACCTAATTTTCACATATAAATATGAAGAGGAAAAGTGCTCTCTTATGACATTGAACTTTATACTTATCTTACTTCTCTCGACATAATTACTAACTTAGGCATCAAAGTGGTTATACCAAACTAGCCTTGGTTCCACTTAGTTTTTTGTGTTTTTATAGGAACAAGATCCCATCTTAAAATCACTTAGCAACATTTGGCACCATCTTTTTTCGATTACACATCACATGGTAAGGACGAGAATGATCAAAAGTGTAGGTGCTAGTTCTTCACCCTAACACCAAGCAGGGGGGAGTAGCCATACTAACAAATAGTGTTTGGCTAAGTTGGAGCAACTTTACCTCGACTTAGCTAAGAAAAATGAAGAACTTAGCAAAAAACATGATGAGATCCTTAACCTTCTCTAAGAAACATCCACTTAGATGAAAACGAAGAATACGGTGATAATAATGCTGAGAACAGTGGGACTTAATCTACTCTCCTTAATCACCGAGAAAGCAGGTTAGAGTTATACAAGGACCTTTGGCCCCTACTCTTAAGAAAAAATGACAAGGGAAAACAACTATAGCAAATGCACCATGTTAGACCTTCGTATGTTAGCGCCCCTTCTACAATGAGTAAACAATTCCAAATAAAGAGGAGCCCCTTTGTCCCCAAGATTTTAGGTGAGGTTATTTTATGACACATTAAGGTACCACAATTTGAAACTTATGTGGAATGAGGGATCCCAAAGATCATCTTGAGCACTATCTCACCTTGGCTAAGTTGCATGACTTGAGTAACACTGTGGCTTGCTAAGGTTTTCCCCCCAACATTGAGGAACATGGCTAGTACATGGTTCAAACATCTGAAGTCAAACACAATCTCATGTTTTAAGGATTTATTAGAAGTGATTCTAATATGGATTCGCAGATGAACATACGGGCCTAATATTATGTATAACCAAAGGGAATGGGTTTGGGCCGCAAGATGGTTAGAAAAGTGGACGATAGTTGAAGATGAGTAAGTGTTCCCATGCATCGACGATGGATATGATGCACTAAAGCCTTAAACGAGCTCAAGTTACACTTGATATGATGGACAAGTATGGCTGAAGGTCACTTGCCACTAGTTCATGCTTAAATGGGCTAGATAAGATTAGCTCAAGAGTAGGCAGAAAGGACACTTAGCTCAAGAGGGAGTAAAAGTTTAGTATGTTCTTCTATGTATATTCATTGTTGCAGCTATTACAGCATGCAAGTATTTATAGTATCCAATTAGGATAAGTCCTAGGTTACAAGAAATTATAGAAAAGGATTCCTAATAGCTAAGCAAAAGGGAAATAATTTACAAGGGTAGCAATGTAATCATGCCAAAATAATATCCTTTGTTAGAAAGGATAATATGGATGTTAGAAAGGATAGTGTGCACATAAATTTGCTCATTTTGTAGTTTCAATAACACTGTGAGCAGATTAGGGATGGCTTTAGTTAGGCATGGTTGGCATTGGTAGTTTAGCAACTTTGTTTGCTAGGATTATACAAGGGTTGGCTTAGGGGCGACTCACATTTGGGTCTACTTTGGATGGTTGGCTCCTGACAATTGTATGCTCGACCTCGGTACTATGGAGATGGCTGCATCCTGATTTGATGCTTGGATTAGTATGTTGTAGGAGGGGTTGGCTTGGGTATGTTGGTTGATCACCTCGGCAGTTTCCTAAGGTGTGTAGAGAGCAAAGTAGCTTAATAGGTCGGATAGGAGGAAGCATTGCTTCTCGGTGCTCAACTCACTTCGGATAGCTTAGCGAACTATTTGAGAAAGTCCTCAGGTTCGGGAGTACGTGGCTGGTCCTTGATCCCTATTATCCCCTTTAGGTTATTTGATATTTAAGATCAAATCTAGTTCAGCTCTAGGTTGCTTATTTTCGGGAATATAAGGTTGGAGATCGACAGTATTGAAGGAGTCTAAGACTCCATATCCTTCAAAGTAATTCAATCCTATAGGCATTAGGATTAATCATTTCAATTACTTTGAAAGGTCCGTTAGCTTTAAGAGATAACTTGCTCTTCCTCAAGTTTGGGAATCGCTCCTTATTAAGATGTAGCCAGACCAAATCACTTGGTTGAAACTCTCTCTTCTTCTGTCCTCAGTTTTGCTTCTTGAGCTTAGAATAAGCTTGGTTCATTTTCTTTACAACCTTTTGATGCATGGCTTTGATGGCCTCAACTCTTTCTGTAGCTGGTCGGTCATCATCAAGCCTCAATTTGGGTGCTTGGTACATCAAGAGCTCATGGTTAAACCCATAGGCGACCTCGAATGGAGACATGTTTGTTATGCTATGAGCAATCTTATTGTAGGCGAACTTAATGATTGGCAAACACAGATCCCAATAAGCTATGTTTCGTCCAATAGAAACCCTTAGCAAAGTTCCCATGGTTCTATTGACAACTTTGGTTTGTGCATCGGTCTATGGATGGTAGGATGTGCCATATACTAGTTTGATTCCCATTTGGCTCCATAGCGTCTTCCAAAAGTAGCTTATGAACTTTGGGTTTAAGTCTGAAACAATGGTTTTGGGAACTTCGCGAAGTTTGATTACTTCCTACAAGAAAAGAAAAGAGATGGCTGAAGCGTTGTTAGTTTTAGAATAAGGCACAAAATGTGCCATCTTGCTAAATCAATCTATGACTACCATGATGAAGTCCTTCCCTTAAGATGTCCACGGTAATCCTAATGTGAAATCCATACTTAGCTTAGACTACAATTTGGTCGGGATAGGCAAGGCAAGATAATGTCCTTGCTCAGCTTTGCTCTTTGCTTTTTGGCTGGTCGTACACCTTTCTAGTACGGATTAGATATCTCTCTTCATCTTTAGCCAAAAGAATTTAAAGGATAGTACCTTATAGGTGTGATGTTGGCTAAAGTGTCTTGTCAAACCTCCTCTATGTACCTCACGCACGAGTAATTCTCTTATGGAACAGGTTAGGATGCATAGCTACCTCTTCCTAAATAAGTATCTTTCCTCTCTGTGATAGTCATCTAGTATCCATGCTTCCTTATACTAAGTATAGATATGACCAAAATGTAGATCCTCAACATACATGTTCTTTCTTGTTAAAAAACTAAGTAGTCTTGTTAACAACTCGGTCAGGAGGGTATGTTGTCTCAATAGGGCATCAACCACAATGTTCTTCCTCCCATTCTTATATTTCATGACATAGGAAAAACCCTCCATGAACTCAACCCATTTGGCTTGCCTCCAGGACAACTTAGGTTGGCTCTTTAAATATCTCAAGGATTCATGATCAATATAGATTATAAATTCCTTAGGCAATAGATAATGTTGCTATACAGTTAGGGCTCGGATTAAGGAGTAGAACTCTTTGTCATAGACTTGATAGTTAAGTGTAGCTCTTCAAAGCTTCTCGCTGAAGTAAGCAATAAGTTAGTCTTCTTACATTAGCATAGCACCTATGCTTAGTTTGGATGCATTATACTCTACTTCAAACACTTTGTCAAAGCTTAGCAGAACTAAGATAAGGGCTATTGTCAGCTTATCCCTTACTTCTTCAAAACTCCTCTCCTTCTTCTCTCCCCATCTAAATTCAACATTCTTCTTTAGGAGTTCGATGAGTAGGGCCACAGTCGTACTAAAATTCTTTATAAATTTGCAATAGAACAATGCTAGACCGTGGAAACTTCTCACGTCCATAGAACAGGTCAACTCAGGCCATTTTATGATCGCCCTTATTTTCTCATCATTGACTTAGATACTACCTGCACTCACAACAAACCCCAAGAAAATCACCTCGGGTCGACAAAAGTCGCATTTCTTCAGATTGGTATAAAGTTGTTTAGCTCAAAGTTTTACAAAGACTCTTCCAAGATGCTCCTAGTAAGTCTCCAGGTTGGGGCTGTATACCAGAATGTCATCAAAATAAACCATGACAAACTTTCCTATTAGTTCTTGGAGCACATGCTTCATTAGGCACAAAAATGTGCTCAGTGCATTAGATAGTGCAAATGGCATTATAAGCCATTTATATAAACCATGTTATGTCTTGAATGTAGTCTTCCATTCATCACCCTTATGCATTCGAATCTGATGGTATCTAGATTTAAGGTTGATCTTAGAGAACACTCTTACTCCGCTTAATTTGTCTAGCATGTCATCAAGTCGAGGTATGGGGTACTTGTACTTGATGGTAATTTGATTGGTTGCTTGGTTATCTACACACATCCTCCAAGAACCACCTTTCTTTGGCACTAACAAGGCTTACATGACATAAGGGCTAAGGGACTCGTGTACATACCCCCTTCTTCATTAGCTCATTTACTTACTTCTGCAGTTTGGCAGCCTGTTTAGGATTTAACCTATAGGTAGGCTTATATGATAGTGTAACTCCGGGCTATAGGTCGATCGCATGCTCAATGCCTTAGATTATGGGAAGACCTTTCAGCATCTCCTTTGGTTCCTCTAGTAAGGTTTTTATCTTGGTAAGTAGGTCCTCCTCCTCGGTTCTTATCTCTAAAATTCTTTAAACAAGTAGATAGGTCAGTCCTTTGAGCTTTATCTCTCTTTTTAGTTTGGCTTGGGTCAATACCAAAGCCTCTTTCTTTAAGGTTCAGCTCAGTTGGGATTGCATGACCTTTACTTGATTAGTAGTCATAAGACTCAATTTCACACTCCTACCTTCATACTCTATGGAACAAGTATTCCTCCTTCCATTATATATCACTACTCGATCAAACATCTACGGTCGTCCAAGTAGAATGTAGGATGCACTCATGGGTATCATATCACAAAGTACTTCATCTCGATATTTGCCAATGTAGATCAACACAAACACTTGTTTGTTTACCTGTAAGGCTCCTTTATAATTAAGCCAATGAAGCTTATAAGGTCTTAGGTAGGGTTTGGTTAGCAATTTTAATTGTTGGACCATAAAGGCAGAGGTTGCATTGGTGCAGCTCCCACTATCAACTATTAGCGCATATAGGGACTCATTCACCTTACATCTATTATGGAAGAGATTTTCTCTCTATTCGTCTTCGGGTATAGGGCTAACACTCATTATCCTTCTCAATACTAGAGTGGTTAGCAAAAAGCTACCTTCCTCACTATAGATAACTTCCTCTTTGGGTAGTTTGGTTTATCTATCCTCCATTAGCTCCTCCACTTCCTTGTCAGTATTATCTACTTCGAGAGTTAGTATTTCGCCTTAAATCACCATAGTCCTTCTATTCAGACATTAGGTGACCATATATCTAAATCCTTAGAATTTGAAACACTTTATCTCACTTATCTTCATACCCGAACTCTGGCCTTTCTCAAACTTCCTCAAGACTTCCTTCTCCTTGACTCGAGTGGTCTAAGTAGGTTGCGTCTCAGTGACCTTACTTAGTTCCGTTCGCATAGGTCTATTTGGAATAGTTCGGCTATTGCTTGGTCGGCTAACTGGCAGTTAGAACCTTCCTGTTCGATGCCTTTCTATTCACTAGGTGGCTCAGATTGCATCATCAAGCATTCTAATATTCGGGGTTTCCAAGACATCCCCAATCTCATAATTCAATCTATTGATGAACTAAGATACAGTTCAATCCTCTAGCTTTACGACTTCACATCGAATCATTAACATTTGGAATTCCTTAACATAAGTGTCTACACTTGACCCTCTTCGTCTTAGCTCTTGTAGTCTTTTGAAGGCATCCTATAAATAATAGCTTGGCATAAACCTTCTCTATATAACCCTCTTCATTTCATCCCAATTACTAATCTCTCATTCTCCTTCCCTTCTTCAGGTAACTTCCAAGTTCTTCTACCATAAGGCGGCATAACTAGTGAACTCTAACACAGTAAGTCTAACCTTTGCATTATCAAGCACATTATGGCATTCAAACTTCTTTTCAATCCCATCTACCCAATCTAAGTAGTCCTTAGCATCAACATTTCCAGAAAAACTAGGGATTTGCATCCTCAATCCTTCATTTTTAGGGGCTTGTACATTTCTTTATTCAAGCTCATAGTACTCCTTTGCTTCGTCATCTCCTTTCGCTTCTTCCTTAATCTCTTTAAGCATTAGCCTTCGTCTCATGTCCCTATCAATTCCTTTAACTTAGGGTGGTCGAGCTGGGGCATTAACTCGGCTAAACTAACCATTGCCTCACCCTTGTTGCTCACGTTCTTTAGTGGGGCTATTCTTAGCTAGTTGTCTGTCTTCTTGGATAACAGTCACCAAACTAGCTACTAAGTCGATAAGCCTATCCAAGCGATTACCCACTGACTAAGGTGTGAAGCTTCCCCTTTGACCATGTCTTGTACCACTTTCTTGGTTTTCTAAAGTTCCTTGAATGCTTGAGTCTAACATTGATGGTCACTTCACAAAAATTAACGTCTAATAATATTACTTAAAGATCAATAATCGATAGTCCAATCACTACGACAATTATACAACAAACGAACAATTAACCACACTTTGTTTTGCATATCGAAAATAGGGGAAAACAAAGCACATAACTCTTCGCAACTACTAAACTCCAAGGTTAACAATAGAACTGTTATCATACGAAAGTAGTAACAAAGCACTGAAAGAACATAGTAGTAGAATCCAGCTTTAAACGTAGCCAGGCTCTGATACCAGGATGATATGGATTTGTAGATGAACACACGGACCCAATATTACGTGTAACCAAAAGGAGTGAGTCCAGGTTACAAGATGGCTCGAAAAGTGGATGATAGTAGAGGATGAGTAAGGGGGTTCCCATACAGTAACAATGGATATGATGTACCAATACCTCATATGCGCTTAAGTTACACTTGTTATGACATATAAGTATAACCAGAGGTCACTTGCTACTAGTCCATGCTCAAATAGGCTAGATAAAAGTAGCTTAAGAGTAAGTGGAAAGGACACTTAGCTCAAGAGAGAGTAAAAGTTCAATGTATTCTTCTCTGTATATTCATTGTTGTGGCTATTACAATATGCAAGTATTTATAGTAGCTAATTAGGGTAACTTCTAGGTTATAGGAAATTATAGAAAATGATTCCTACTAGCTAGGAAAAAGGGAAATAATTTACAAGGGCAGCAATGTAATCATGCTAAAAGAATATCCTTTGTCAAAAAGGATAGTATGGATGTCAAAAAGGATAGTACGCTTGTAAATTTGCTCATTCTGTAGTCTTAATAACACTACAAGTCAATCATGGGTGGCTTTCATTAGGTATGGTCAGCATTGGTAGTTTGGCAACTCTGTTTGTTGGGAGTAGACATGGGTTGGCTCCGAGAAGACTCATATTTGAGTCGGCCTCAAATGGTTAGCTCTTGACAATTGTTAGCTCTGCCTTGGTACTATGGAGATGGCTATATCCTAAGTTGATGCTTGGATTAGTTTGTTGTGGGAAGGGTTGGCTCAGTATATTAGCTAATCACCTTGGTAGTTTCTTAGAGGGCATGGAGAGCAAAGTAGCTCAACAATTTGGACTAGGGGAAACACTATTCTTCGGCGCTCAACTCAGCTCAAACAGCTCGATAAACCATTTGAGAAAGCCCTTAGGTTTGGGAGCACATGATTGGTCCTTGATCCCTATCAATTTCACCAACACTTTCTTGCAAGCAAGCTTCCTGTTAAGGATTCTTCCATCCTTAACAAAATAAAGCATAGATCAGATGAAACTATTAAGGACTATTTGGCCACGTTTATGGTAAAGATGGTCTATATCCCAGAGCTGGATATGAGCATTGCTCTCAATGTAGTAATTGATGGTGTTAAATGCCACAGATACTTTTTCAAGTCTCTTGCCAAAAACAAGTTGAGAACATTTGTTGAGTTTAAAGACATAGCCACATCTTACATCCACTAGAAAGACAACATTAAAGCTCGCTGAGACGTTGATTAAAGTAGAGGAGATCAGAAAGGCGATAAGAAGAAGAGTGCAAAAGATTTACTTGGAGCGAATGACAATCAGTGTTCTAAAAACTGAAAAAGGAAGCTAAGCATCCCTACATTTTCTGTTCATACACCACTCAATCATCGATTGTAGATATATTGATGGAGGTACAGGACAAAGAGGCGTATTGCACTGGCCAGAAAGGATGAGAGGAAATCCTTTAAGATAGAATTCGAATAAGTACTGCAATTTTCATCATGATAAAGGTCATAATACTAACGAGTGTATCTAACTCAAAAATGCGATTGAGGATGCAATCTAGCGAAGGTCTTTAAGCAAGTTTCTTGTACATGATGCTGAAAACATAGAACAACTAGGTTAAAGGAAATATGATGAGTAAGAGAATGTTACACATCCTTCTTATGTAGTAAAAGATACAAGAGACAAAAGTAGTAATAGAGCACCGAATGGTATAATAAATACTATCGTTAGTGGACCTTCTACCTTGGGTCGATCTAGCTCTTTGGGCTCGACTAATGCCATACATTATGTTTGTAATGTGTAGGGTAAGAAGGTTAAGTTAGACAATTCAATATCTTTCTCAAAAGAGGATTTCAAAGGTGGTTAAAGACCCTACGATGATGCATTGGTAATTAATGCGAGAATTGCCAACTTTGAGGTAAAAAGGATTTTGATTGACACCAAAAGTGAGGCAAACATCATTTTTCAGAATGCTTTTGATTAGATGCTACCAAAAATTAAGGTGCAATTGAGATCTTATGACTCTGATCTATATGCTTTCAATAATTAGCCTGTTTAGGTCAATGGAGTAATCTCTCTCCCAATCTAGATTGGAGACAACAAATTGTGGAAGACAAGGTATATTTCTTTGTAGTTAAGTGTTGGTTCCCATATAATATGATCATAGGTTGGTCATGTTAGCATTTATTAGGCATGGTCCCTTTTACTACCTATCTTAAAGCTAAGTTCCCTACTCTTACTAGAGTTGGTGTATGTAGAAGGGGCTAACAACTAGTGAGATCCCTTTATATAAGGGCACTATGCCGAGAAGAAATCTTTCAAGTTGAAATTTGCCTAAAACAAAAATCAATTGGCATAGACAATGCCGAGGAAGAGACAGAAGAGATTCTATTGGGAAATGAACTAGGGAGGACCGCCAAGATAGGGAAACCATTACCGGTAGACATTCGCTAAAGCTTGATTAATTTCTTATAAGATAATGCTGATATCTTTGCATGGTCCCCCTAAGATATGCTGGGTATTCCTAGAGATGTCATAACATACAAACTATAGATCAATCCTAATGTAAAGGTCATTCAACAAAGAAGAAGGCATTATCACTCCTGAATGGTAGGCAGCTATAAAAGAAGTAGTCCAAAAGCTACTCAAGGCAAGGTTCATTAGCAAAGAGCCTTATTTGACTTGGCTAGTCAATTGTGTGTTAGTTAAGAAATATAACAGCAAATGGTGTATGTGCATAGACTTTATGGATTTGAACAAGGCTTATCTTAAAATTGTTTCCCCTTACTAAGAATAGACTAACTAGTTGATTCAATTGCTAGACATGCCTTGCTATCTATTATGGATGCGATTTTTAGCTACAATCAAATCAAAATGGATGAGAAGGATGAGGTTTACACATCATTCATCACTAACTTTGGGACGTATTGTTATATGGTGATGCCTTTTAGGCTAAAAAATGCTGGTGTGACTTATCAACACCTTGTCACCAAAATGTTTAAGCCCTAAATTCATCATAACATCGAGGTATATGTTGATGACATGATAGTGAAAAGCATGTCAAGAAGCTGACATCTTATTGACCTCGAAGAGACATTTAGCACTCTCAGAAGATATAATATGAAGTTGAATCTGCAAAAATGTGTTTTTGGTGCAACCTCGGGAAATTTTTTAGGATATATGGTTACCTGACGTAGTATCGAAGTAAATCCAAGAAAAATTGATGTGATTAGAAACATGAAGTCTCCTTGCATGATTAAGGAAGTTTTGGAGCTGACTGGGTGGATAGCTACCCTTAATAGATTCATATTAAGAAGTGTAGACAAGTGTACAGAATTCTTTAAAATTTTAAAGAGTCTAAAAGATTTTAAGTGGACTGAAAGAGTTTTTTACATCATCACCAATACTCTCAACACCTAATCTAAAAGAGAATTTATATTTATATATGTCGGTTAGCCACTAAGCACTCTCCTTTGTCTTGGTTCGAATCGAAGGCAAAGAGTATTGGTTAATTTATTATATGAGTCATGTTTTATAAGAACCACAACACCAATATACAAAAATTGAGAAATTTGTATTGGTGGTGGTTTTCTTGGCAAGGAAGTTGAAACTTTACTTCAATGCTCATCAAGTCGTTGTCCTTACTAATCAGCCCTTACGGCAAGCTTTACAATAGCCTGATTCCTCGGGGAGGATAATGAAGTATGCCTTAAAGTTGAGTGTTTATGGTGTACAATACAAACCTATAACGGCATTAAAAGCTTAAGTGTTGGTAGATTTTTTGGCTAAGTACACTGGCGAAGAGGACAACATAGAGATTGCCGAGAAGCCGATATGGAATTTATATATCGATGGTTCTTCGACTAAGGAAGGAAGTGGTGTGGGTCTTATTCTACAAGCACCCTACAATGTTAAGGTTAATTATGCTTTGAAGTTTGGATTTGCAGCTAGCAACAATAAAGCTAAATATGAAGCTTTAATAGTTAAACTAAGATTAGAAAAGGAAGTTAGTACTGAGAAGATTGAAGTTTTTTCCAACTTGCAACTTGTTGTGAATTAGGTAAAGGGGAGTTATGTGGTAAAAGAAGAAGTAATGAACAAGTACTTACCAATAGTACAAACACTCATAGAAGAGTTTCAATCCTTTTTGATCTAGAAAATACCAAGGAGCAAGAACATTATAGTTGACAAATTGTCAAAGTTGGCTAACATGGCACTCCCTAACTTAAATGATAAGCTCTTTGTTTAGTTCCTCCCTAATAAGAGCTTATAAACTGTTTAGCAAAGCTATGAACTAGCTCCCTACTTAAAGGAGAGGTCTTGGATGGATCCAATCATAGATTATTTGAAGGATGGTATTCTCCCTAACGACAAAAATGAGGCTTGAAGGATGATTTATCAAGCCAAAAATTACACATTGATAGACGATAAATTGTACAAATGTGGCATTTCCCAACCTTACCTTCGATGCTTCCCTCTAAAAGATGCATAACAAGTATTATCTGAACTATATGGTGGTGTCTACGACAACCATGTAAGGGGTCAAACATTGTATGTCCGTATGCTATGACTTGTCTATTATTGGCTAACAATGAAGGATAATGTAAGAACTTCTATTCGGTAGTGTCCATAACATGAGGCGTTGAGTTATGTGCCACTTACTAAACTGTATAACCTTAGCAGTCCCTAATCCTTTGCCCATTGGGGGTTAGACATACTCATACTGTTTCCTAAGTCTATGGCTTAGTGGTAATTTGTCAATGTTGCCATGGATTATTTCACCAAGTAGGTGGAAGCTGAGGCATTCGCAAGAATCATTGAACAGAAGGTAAAGGCTTTTGTTTTCAACTTCATTAGATTGAGATTTGGGGTCCCATTTATGATAATCACTAATAATAAACCACAGTCTGATAACGATAAATTTTAGGTATTTTGTGAGAAACATGACATTCATCTTAATTACACATCCGTGACACATCTTCAAACTAATGAGTAAGTGGAAGTTATTAATAAGATCATCTTACATAGCTTAAAGAGGAAAGTTAATCTAGCCAAGGGTAAATGGGTTGATGAATTGCCAAATGTTTTGTGGGGATGTTGGATTACTCATAGGACTGTAATAGAAGAAACACCTTTTAGATTTGTGTATGGTACAAAAGCTGTATTGTTGATTAAATTGGACTTGCCCAATCTTCGCATGCAAAACTTCAACGTAATGGCCAACCAGGTTGGTCTTATGGCCAATTTAGACAATATTATAGAGATAAAAGATGTCGCAAGGGCAAGGGTTACTACGTGCCAACACAGAGTAGCCAAATATTATAATCAAAAGGTGAAATATAAGGTTTTTTAGCTTCGATATCTGGTTTATAGGAAGTTAAAGCGACTGGTGTACGAGATAAATAAGGGAAGCTTAATGTAAACTAGGACGATCCTATTAGGATCGGAGAAGTTGTAGGTGAGGGAGCTTATTAACTAGAAAGGTTAGATGGAACAATCATTCTTTGAGTGTCGAATGCTGAGAATTTTGTAGGGTAATAGATTACATCTTATCTTGATCATGAATGTTCATTTCGAGTTTTATTAGTATCACTATTTTCTATCATGTAAATTCTTGACTTATACATGATTATCAAATTAATAAAGTTCTTTTTATAGAGCGAACGAACTATTCAATTGTTGAAAAGTAGCAATGATCTTACATAACGAATCACATCCCTTCATGTCTTATTCGACTAATAAATTATATGTCTTCAACAAACATTTGAAGTGCACATGAAATGAAACATACAGAGAAACAATAATACACATAAAATAAAATGTGCCAAATATTATTAAGGCGCATGAAATAAAACGTACCGTAACTAACAAGTTGTGCATAAAAGAAAATGTATATGATATTAATAATATGCGGTATATGAAATGGTCAATGACCCGATCAAATCTTTTCATACAACTTGTATAAAAACATAGTACATTAACAAACTTAGGAGCTCATCTCTTTTTCAAAAATGGGGTTTGGAGCAAGTGGATGTTTCTTTCTGAACATAGGAGGTCTCTTTAGACAATTGTTCCTTATCATCATCAGGATCTTCAACATAAGCTTCATTATCATTACCCTACCCTTGAACCTCTATTCCTGCATCTTCACTAACTTCTTCATCATCACTAATGATGGTTTTGTCATCAACATTAGCAAAGTTTAAGAATGAGAGCTCATAGTCGAGGTGAATTTTCAAAATTTCTTTCTATGCTTGTTGGATTTTTTCCTTAGCAATTTCTCGTACTGTTGACTAGGAGTGACAATCTCCAAAGCTTCTTCAATTAAAGGCTTCTTCTTCACTACCTCCTCTAATTTGGCAATATGAGATCACAGTTCGGAGTCATTTATCTCCGACTCTTTTCTTCATATCCTAAGCTTATCCTCCTCATCGCTCATCAAGTTGAGTGTTTGACCTGATCCCCAGTACCCCTCTTGTTTCTTGCAAAGCTCCTCTTTCAGGTCCTCAATCTCTTTATACAACTCCATGCTTTTGGCTTAGAGGCTCGAGATTTCATTAGCCACCAACAAATACGCTAGCTTCTCAGCCTCTAGCTCTTCTTAATGTCTCTTAACCTCCATCTTGGCTTTAATCCTCATACTCTCAAGGCAGCAGTCTAAGCCTTCGAGGAATTATAGGCATCCTTAGCCTTTTGTATTAAGTTGACAAAGATAAAGTAAGGTTTAGTTCTAAACAGTTTAATGTCTACATGGAAATGTTACCTTCTTCATCTCCTTGTCAACTTCATCCAAAGTCGTCAAAACATGGTTGTTAATTTGCATACGAACATGATTGTCAGCAACAAAACATATGCTTCAAGTGAAAAGAGTTGTTTAGTACTCACATTGTATAGTTTAGCAACAATGCATACTTTATTACAACCACCTACCCTATCGGTGTCCTTCTTTGCAATCCCCTTATCCTTAGGGAGATTAACTTCTTCCATCAAAGCGAGGGATTTTGTTTTGTCACCTAAGGCCGAGTCAATGTACAAGACGTTATGGCTTCAACTCAAAACAAAGTACTTGCCCACCTCACAGTTAGGCACGAACTCAGCGCTACTAGTGCTAAGAGCCTTGTTCCTTATAGCTTCCTTAGTCTTTTTGTCTAAAGTTTTGGATTTCTTAGATGGAGGCTGACTAGTAAGCTCCTTCCCACTCCTCTTCATGGGAGTTGGTTCATTATTTGTCTAGGTTGATGGGCCTTTAGTTGCTTCATAATGAATGTCATTGAGGCCACTTTTATCATTAACTTCTCGGCATAAGTCACCTAGCGTTTCCTCCTAAGGATTGTTCTCAACTAGTAGAGTTAGCTTGTTTGTGGCCTCCACAACTTTGGTTTGTTCTACGCCTTAACTTACCTTAGTAGGATGAACAATCTTTTTATTAGCAGTAACCTTTTTTAATGCCATTAGTTGAGCTATAGGCACCTTGGTGGCTGCATGTTTCTTTAAGTTTAACTTTTTGGCCTTTGCTTAAGCTAGCAGCTTTGCGGGATCAACATCACTTGCACCCATATTTGCAATAAAGATAACAATATTAAGAATTGAATAAGGGAAAGTAAATGACTTACAAGATCCATGTCAAGCAAGGCCCTAAAGTGATTATTCTCTCCCTAAAGTCATGAGAATAGCTTTCTTCTTATAGCTCTACTCGGCATGGCAATTGCTTTAACACCTACCTTCTTTTTTAAAAAAAAATTGGCTCCTTATTCTCATAGCACTGTATTATATTCTTGGAATGCTAGAAGAACATCTTGCTCTTCCTTCTTTGTTGTATCTTTTTAGTGACAATGGCATCATTTAGCATCAAGTCAATACCATTGCATCATTCTGCATCAAGTTAATATCCTTTGTGTGGATAGGCTCGATCCATTGGGTCCAAAAATCCAGATCTTCATTTGATACAATAGAAACAACTTCTCATGGCACTTATGGATTTTGGATTCCAACCCATCCATAAACTTGCAGCCATCCAAGTAGCTGCAAAATACTAATCATTGGGTTACCTTATTTACATAAAGAAATACCTGAAAAGCTGGGGTGTAGCCTTAACCTCTACCTCCTCATAGATGAGCTAGAATGTTATGAGAAGTCGATATGTGTTTAGAGAAAACATACTCCATGTAACCTGGAAGTAATTAAAAAATTGTTTAATGAAAATTGAGAATGCGAAGTATACTCTGAAATCAAGATATTTCAAATATATGTGAAACTCACATTCCCTTGGAAAACATGCTCTCTCCTCTTCCCTTGGTCTACACAGATTCCATGCTTTAGGAAAATCTTGCTAGTATTTGTTGTACTTTGAGACTATCATCTTAATGGCACCACTTGCCACTCCACCTAGAGACTAGGTGAAATAAACTACATTCTTATACAGGTACCTAGCAATGAACGTTCCTTCCTTATCTTCAGGATAATTGTCCACTGAAAGAGCATTGATGTGAGCAAGTTTCTCTAAATACTCCATTATGCTGTCGGCTAAGCTACTTGAAGAATACGTCGAATTGTTCCCTGTTTAGAGAGGAAAAGTAGCCTCAGTCTTAGATGCCTTAGAATCTAAAAGAATAAGTCGATGAATAACACTTTGAACCATACTTGATTGAAGCTATATAAAAAAATCATAAACTTTTGGGAATTCGAACGATGAAGATGCGATGTTGAAAGTGGACAAGAACTTATTGATATAGATGAGAATAAAGTCAAGAAATCTATTCGGTAGGAAAAATCCTTTATATGTGAATGATTTTCCTTTGTAACCCCAACATGCTTTTAATGGAAGTGATATATTGGTTAGATGATTGAGTGTGGATTGATGATATGTGTTATGAACTAGAGATTTAAGGGTTATTATGTCTCTAACAGTTAATAGCTCCTGTAGTGTAATGATGTCTAGGATGACAACTGTCACATGTACTGCCATAGAAGAGTGGATAGGTAGGAAAATTGAAAAGTTGCGACCTATCAATTGGGATACAATTCGTTGTATTCTAAGATTAAAAACAAAACTTCCAACATTATTCAACACTTGGGAAACTCATCTATCTTTACTCCCATAGTCAAGTTCTCAACTATAAGAGTTGAGGGGCAAATGTTAACAATCGGTTTTCACCTCATAACATTATTCATCTACTCGGCTATCGAGAGGCTGAGTTACTTCTTTTTCAGTTAGTGCTAATTGAAGCATAATCCATTCAAGGGGCCTTGAAGCCTAGCCTGTTAAAGTGTTCAGTTTAAACCTAGGAAAGTGTTGTAAATAGTTATGACCCAGTACAATCTTATTACATAACTGCTTACTATTACTTTATCTTTAGCATGTGCTTGATTATGAGATCTCTACGTCTCCCATTATTGATGATTAACTATAGTTTCAAACACTCGATTTTCACCTATAAATATGAGGAGGAAGCATTGTAAGAACTCTCTTATGAAATTGAACTTTATACTTATATTACTTCTCTTAACATACTTACTGACTTAAACATCAGTGTGGCTGCAGCAGACTAGCCTTAGTACCACTTAGTTTTTTGTATTTTTACAGGAACTAGATCTTATCCTAAAATCACTTAACAATAGACTTGACCTATTAAGATCTCCTAGCTCAATATTGCCTTTTTGAGCCTCTTATAATGGACTTATTGAAATACTCCATAACCTCGACCTGCTAATTTTCTAGTATTTTATATCCTTTATAGAAAAATATATACTTATAAGTTAGGTCAAAGGTATAAAACGGTAAATATTAACATTACTAGTGATATGAGATAATATGTAAAAGTAATTTATATTTATTTACCATAATAAGATACATACCCATAAATCAATAAAATCACATATAGGTGTTAGAATTGCACCTAGATTTTGATATGCAATTATATAAATTAATTATGAATTAATTGAAAAGTTTAGTGCTTAGGATACACTTCAAAAATTATGATCTATAACAATATTCTTAAAGCTAAGTTGAACCCTTATGATTAGGTAATAAAAATTAAAAAAAAGGTAACTATATAATTTTAATATTTTAAATTAAGCTCATTTATATGCAATTTTCTTAGAAGTATTATGTTTATTGAGTTTGATCGCTATAACGTAGAGTTTTGCAATTTTAGATATAGTTTATGATAAATCCTTTAGAATCAATTATGTAATCTTAATAACTAATATTAATGAGTAAAATTATTTATAAAATTTGTATGAATAAGTCTCAAATAATTAAGAGAACCTATCTATATATACCATATATCAAAGCAAGAGTGTATTTAAGACGTTATCTTGGAACGTAAGACTAATGAAAAAATTAATTTCGAATGAGATCAAATGGTAATATGAGTCTTCCAAAAGTTATAAGAAATGGTCTTATAAGGTCGGATTCCAAAAATAAGTAAAAAGACAACCAATATAGATTATAACATAAAATTTATCGGGTTAAATTTTAATTAGTCTAAAAATAAAAATTTTAGATTAAGTGTATAATATAATGTTATGTTATTTTTGAAATACAATATGGAACTTTCTAAATAATAAATTATGATTGAATTATATTTGAAAAGTTATATAAAATTGAACCAACAAATATATATATATACAATAATCAAATCGCCTAACTAAAGTTAGGTGATAGAAAAAAGATTAGCTTATAAATATGGTCGTCATCATGCCACAACATGAGGAGATAAGAGAATTCGAGGGAGAAAGAGGCAGAAAGAAAGAGAGAAAAAGAGAGAGGGCGAAGATAACAGGGGTAGAGAAAAAGGAAGAAAAGAAAAGAAAAAAAAAATGAAAAAAGAAGAACATAAAAGAATAAGGAAAATAAAAAAAGAAGATTACATAATTTGATTTTTTTGGAATATGATATTTTCAAGTAATCCCGTTTCTATAGTTATAAATGTAATTTATTTTAATTGATGTCTAATAGTCATAAGAAAGATATATATGTAATTTCATTAATTTCCTAAATGGAGATCCGTACAATTTCATAAAATTCTCTTTTTTTAAGTTTTGAACTTAGAATATTGATAATATATTTCTATTACTTCTATCTAATAACTGGTAGAGGAGCTCCTTAATTATATGTTTATATGAACCATCTTTCCCGTATATATATGTATATATATATATGTTTTCAAAAATAAATTTGAATGTGTAACACTATGAAATAAAATGTAAGTAGCAGGCTACAAGCATAAAACTTTATAATTAACTCCATTGTAGTAAGCACCTATAACACGTATAGATAGTTAGGTGGACAATATATATATATATATAAGTCAAGTATACAAAGCAATATCTAATTAATCTTACTATTAGTACGTATGGTATATTTGATGCATTCACATATAAGATAAATTACATATTGTATAATATTTTAAACACAATTAGTGTTATTTGAAAAATATACACACATATGCTATAAACATATATACTTATTAAAATGATACTCACTAATTGTACATTACATTATTATATTACAATTATATATATTTATATATATATAACAAGGGTTATATAATGAGTAATATAAAAGGATTGCACATGTTTAACATGTATATCTATAATAGAATGATATATATATTTAATAATATTTTATATTAGCTATAGGGAAGAATTATTTAACTTAATAACCATAAGGTAAAAATATGATAATCACCAAAAGAAATATTTTAGCATCTTATTTATCCTTAGTTTTTACTCTATCTTATCCAAGATTAGCAATCTAAACCTATAAACCTATCAAAGACTTTTAAGGATAATTGGCTAAGAAACTAAGTAAATAGGATTAATATTTTATAACATTTTGAAGTATTATTTTAGAATACTTGGAGGCTTTGGCATGTTTTTGGCTTATGATTGTAATTTAGTTCTATGCGTGTATAAGGCATATATCACAACCTAATAGTATCGTTGTCGTGGTAGATCACTGTGTACTGTACAAAGGTATACTATCAACCCCCTTACTGATCACAAGCCTTTCATACGACACATAAGGCTCCTTCCATTATACATTACCATTAGGTCCATAGATAAGTAATATAGAGCAATTTTTACTAAAATTAACTTTTAAGACAAATTAATCAAGTAAACATGTGGACCCATTAAGTTCCACACCAAAAGAATATTACAAACAAATGTAGTTCATAATGGGAACTGCATCATGAACTTTAAACTATGTTATGAACAAAATAAAGGTCTTCTATGCTCCTTGATTACGCCAACCTGTCTCTACACAAGACTTACTACAGGTATGTTCAACCCAGATTAGTGAAGAGGTTTTCCTGTAACAAAAGGAATTTATTAGGGTATAAGCTTAAACTTAGTGAGATAAATACCCTCATCAATACTGCATGGCAAAAATTTATTAGATGTACAATCATATAAATGCATGAACAATCAGTATGCCAAACAATGTAGTAGTGGCCTAGGAACTGCAAATGACTCGGAATTACACCCCTTGTAGTCAGGGTTTAGAAATAATAAACCGACCCAAACTAAAATTTAGGTTCTAGCCCTTGGGTTTTTTTTTTTTCTTCATTTCATTTGCATTATTGTGCTTAAGTCAAAACAAAATTATATATATATATATATATATATACTTTCTTTATCGAATATCGAATCATATTTTCAAAATCCTAAGTCTAGTAATGTAGTAGCCTTTGCAATCTACAAACACACGCCCTAAGTAAAAGCCATAAGATACGCCTCCTCATTGACAATTGGCGTCTCTCGATGCCTAGTAAGCTCGTCAGCTTAGGATAAAGACTTAATAAAATGATGATATAGCTAGTGTCCAATCCTGCAGGAAGCCTTCCTCCTATGACTCCTTTCCCATTTTCTACGTGAAGTGGCAGTTAGTATTATCTGAATGCAATCATGGGGAATGCACGATCCATTTAATTTCTTAATTGTATATGTAGTTAACCTAATTTTCAAGGTGATCGGACAATTTCATTCTATACAATCGTACGTATAAATTATCACAATCAATACCGATTATTATATAATTAATAAGCCATAGCATTCAGTTCGCAAATGTATACACATGTACTTCCCCTATCTTATAAGCATCTATATTTATATATATAAGTTTAGGTACATCTATTTTACAAGCAAAATCAAGTAAAGAGTCATCGAGAATTTACTCACTCCACCCTGCGGGTTAGTTAAAGTAGTTTGGGGGTAGGTTATCTCCGAACGTGGGGTCTCTTGGTCATTGAAATCATGATACTATAAGGGATAGAAATAAAACTTAGGAAACTAAGCTAAAACTTCTTAAGTTATACTCTTGACTAGTTTTCGTGTTTTTCTTGGTTTTACTTAAAAGTTCAATCGCGTATAACTTTCTCGTTTTAAATCCGATTTTTATGATCTTATAGTCAATCTTCATCATTTTCAAGTGTACTTTAATGTAGTGAGGTTAGGTTTTTGAGATGAGGGATGAAAATTTATCCATAGGTCAGAATAGTAGCGGTTCTCATGATTTGGAGTGCTTTTGGGCTTTGTTTGGTTAATGGGCTTTTTGATAACTTGGGAATTCCTTTAGGCTTGGGCTTAAGATTTCATTCTTGGCTCAAAATACTCCTTAAGGTCAGACTTACAACTTTGATTTACACTCCTAAGGCTATCGCCCACTTCTTGGGCTCTTAAGTAGGTTTAAGTTGTCAAATGGGTTTGTTTTTTATTCAATTCAAATATGGTCACTTTCTTGGGCTTAGAGAGGGTCTTGTGGGCTTCTTAAGTCTTAAAAAAACCCTTATTGATGTGTCAAGTTGCTGGTTAGAAACTTAAGGGTGGTTCAACTTGACGTTTAAGGCCTGTTTTGGAAGTTTTAAACTCGGTTTTGAGTTATAGGCTTAATACACTTATCAAACTTGTCTTGGTTGGTCTTTTCACTTTGTTTTCTAACTTTTATCATATTTTTAGTGTCTTTTAAGGTTGTTCCAGATCTAGTCAATTTGAATATGAGGGCTTCCAACTTGATTTTCTAATTTATTTAATCATTTCCTTAAGTTTAGGTATTAGATCATGAACTTAAGCTACTTGTATTCAAATCTTAACTTGACTTCTTTTTTATGAAATGATTATTTGGCTCATACTTTACGTGAAAATAGAGGATCTCACTTTTATCATACCTCCCATATCATAGTTCATATCTTACAAAATTGGTTTCCTCATAAAACTTCATGTGATGGATTTTTATCTTTACCTAAGTCTAGCTTTGAGCATGTTTAACTTAATGAAAGTGTAAACAACATCCAAATGACTTCTAAACTCTCATATCCAGCATGCTTCTCTTTCATTCAAGTTCTCATTTCAAGATTTTCTCAACTTAAAATCTTCTATTCCGAGTGTTAAACAATTATCTTTACAAAACACTAACTTTACATGCTCATATTTCAACTTCCATATAAGGTTTTCATGAGTTTGCTTCTAAGGGTGGTCATTGATGTTATACCAACTTATGATTATACTCTTATCTTTAAGAAATTATAGTCTCCTAACATGAATACTAACCAACTAACACAATATATACTTACTCGTCCTTAAAGCAAAAAAATATGGTGGTTGTACATTAAGGTTCCACTTATGCTCTTTGTCTTACTTCCTCCTTCTTATACCCCTTTTGAAACCCAAGTTGTGATCTTTTGAAGTGGGGTTTAAGAAGTGTTCTAAGGATCTTAAAGGGCTTTGAATGTTGGCAAAAGCAAGATAAGAAGAAGTTGAAAGTGCCGTAAGTGTGTGCGTGCTTGGAATGTGGTAGCAAGTGAAGGATTTTATAGGGTATAGACGTTTCTTCTTTTGTGTTGTTTTCAAAGTGAGAGAAAAGGAAGTGAAAATGAAATTGAAATTGAAAGTGAGAGCAAATGGGAAAAGAGTGGCCAGTTGGAATGGGATGGGAAGTGTGTTTAATAGGCTTGATTTTGTTGTCTTGTAGCATGCACAAAAGTCAACAATTACAACTATTGATGATGTAAGCATTAAGGGGTAAATAGTAGAGTGTAAGATAAAGTGATTGATGGCTGAAAGACAATAATATGGCCCCCTTTAAAGCCATGTAAGAATTGGCCACTGGGTGTCCTTTTAGGCATGGAGTTGTCTTGTCTCATTTATTAAAGTTAAGCATGTGAAATCTTGTGATAATTTGTCCATATATAGTATAAGTGAAGGGGTGATAGAGAAAGTGTCTTATCACTAGATTTCGATAAGTTATCAAATGATAAATGACTCTAACTTTCAATTGATAAGTCATTTAGGGTGATTAGTTTGTCTATTTATTCAAGTAAAGCCATGTAAGAACTAGCCACTAGGTGTCCTTTTAGGCATGGAGTTGTTTTGTCTCATTTATTAAAGTTAAGCATGTGAAATCTTGTGATAATTTGTCTATATGTAGTATAAGCGAAGGGGTAATAAGGAAAGTGTCTTATCACTAGATTTTGATAAGTTATCAAATGATAAATGAATCTAACTTTCAATTGATAAGTTATTTAGGGTGATTAGTTGGTCTATTTATTCAAGTGAAAAGCTTAGGCATGAAGATAAAGGAATTGTTTTATAGGAAATTGTTTTAGGATTTACTTCTTGAATTGTTTTGTAAATGATGATTTAATTCTTAGAAAGTTATGAAATTTTCTAGAGTTGAATAAAATTATTCAAATTAAATTATCAATTAGTCACTTAGAGTTAAAAGTCCTTAATTGTTTTAGGACTTAGGGTTTTAGGTGACTTTAGAGTTTGCAGTTTTTTAAGTTCAGGTTTTATGAATAATAGGCTTTTAAATTGGAAAAGTAAGTTCATTTCTGATCATAAATTTGAGTTCTTAGTTTAGTTGACCCTTGGGAATGTTCGAGAAGTACTCTTAGTCAAATCATAAGCCCACTAAAAGTAAGGTTTACAACATATGCTTGGATAGTGGTCTACTATTGTAAGAATTTAGCTCTAGGTGATATTGTTTTATGATTATTACTTTGATTGTGTTGGTTGAAATTGTTTGATCACCTTGGAAATGATATAACTTAAACTTGACCTAACATCTAACCTGACATGCATCACAATCCACTAGGGGTAATGACTATGATTCTTAGGCCAAATATGGACCCCCTTTAACAAGGATAGCTAAAATGGTCTTTTCTCCATCTTAGTTGAGCTAAGTGATAGTACAGGAGGTTATGGCAAGGTTGGGGTCGTAGTTTGAAGGTGTTTATTGGAGGAGAGTGTTCTCCATTGCACAAGCCTTGTTTTAGTTCTATTCCACGAGTGCATGGCATTGAATACCTCAACTTGGATTATAATGGGCATAATTTCTCTAATTCATAATGGACCTGATAACATTGTGCAATGATGTTCTCTTGTACATACATTGCATCTAACAAATTTCATTGAAAACCCTATTTGTGATGTCTTGAGTGCATACTTCTACCTCCATCCCATTTACTAAGTAAGTCGTTGCTCATTTCCCTATAATTTGTTTTGCAGGTTCAAAGTGGAACTATAAGTATCGTACCTACAACTAGAACTTTAGCGAACGGGGTTGAGGAGTCAGGATCAAGAAGAATTTGGTTGAATTTCATTCTTATTATTGATTTTTTTCTAACTACTAAGGAAATTACCTAAGTCTTCTTAGGGGGCTTGCTAAGTTTCCATCTTTTGGTTTGTATACCGAATGATGTATACTTATGGGTTTTATCAGTACTCTTCTGCAAAGTCAAACCTATAAGTTTGCTTTATTAGTTATTTCAAAAGAATTCTTCCATAGGTTTATATCAAGTAGATATTAAATTGGATGCTTCAAAGTGGTAGAGTGAAATATGCTTGATGTGAACTAGGTCTATAATAGCAGTTGTAAGGTTAGTTTATATCTTAAGATGGTTCACACGGTAGGACTATTACAACTCCACCTTTTTAGGGCATGACACTTACCTTCTTCATGTCACTAAGTTTGAATTCAACTTTTGTAAATCCCTTACAATGACATCAACCTCTTTAGGTCCATAGACTAACCTTTTTAACATTAGCTAGGACTTGAACTCATTTAATCTAACAATTTGACTTTAATTACTCAAGTACATGATGCTTCGTCACTTTACCTAACATAGTCCATGTCAAGCTCAAACAACCTACCTGTTCTACCACTCCATTTAGCATGGATCATGTCTTGCTTAAACATCTTGCTTGCCGTACTATTCCATCTATGTTAATGCTCAAGCTCACCGTATCTTGAGTAAGGTTTGAAGTGCTAATGAGAAGCACCCTTTGCAGTCTTAGCTTACCTTCTCCACTTAGAGCCTTAGGGGTCAATCCATGTGCTTACTCTCCTTACTAAGCTTATTGCTAATGAGAGTGGAGGAAGGGGAATAGTGTTGATAGGCCTTTTTTAGACATGCTCCCCAAGCAAAACCAACCTATCCAAGACTTGGGTTAGGCTCCAATAACCTAGTTTAGTTATAGCTTGACCTTATCCCTTATAAATAAGGGATGAAGCCCTTATGTAAAGGGATTCTCTCTAAACATTCTCATGCTCCATTAGGGTTTTGACTCTCCATATTATTCTTGTTAACTTAAACATCAAATTGGCCATACTAAAGCACCCTCTAACGCCTCCAGTAGCTCTTTTTTGTCTTGCAAGTGATCTTACTATGGAACGAAGAAATAAATCAACATAGTTCAACTACGAACTCTATAGTGATTGTTGTAATGATTTGATCGCTTCAGCACTTAAAAAATTTATAATTATCAAGGGGTAAGCTAATACCCAGTATGTAATCACATAAGCACACATATATGCCTTGCAATCAATTTCATAAACATATATAATCTATGCTAATAATGTAACAATTGTAATCTTTTAATATGTTATTTAGCTGGCATAAGTAGTACTAACTTAAGTATCTATAGGTCAAGAGTAACTAGTGACCTTAGCAAACTATATGTAAATATATATATTTATTTGTGTGTGTATATATATATATATTTATACATATATATATACACCCATAATATTATATAATAGATAAAAAATGGAAACACTAGTCATCTAACCTCCCAAAGCAATACCAAGTTTGTCATTAGCATGCTAGTACTATAGTGCATTCATTAACGTACCTCATAAAAATGAAAATGATCTGACTTAGCTTAATCCTAGCACACTAACTTAGTTTACGATATCACTAACGTCGATAACCTACAGAGAACATTAATGACTAAATATGAGGTTAGGTTGATAAAGTCTTCATGATGGGAAAATAAATCATATAATGATCTAATTGAAATGTGGCTTCTTTAGATCTTTTTTGCATCAAGCCAAATATAAGCAACAATCAAACTACTTTTTACTTTTCCTTGAGTCCATTTTGTACTAAAGCTTAACAAGTATGTAACAACAACTAAGTAATCATATGTTCGACTCCTAAGCAACCATACTCAATAAATTACAATTATTAACAACACCTGATATGGTATATATAAACATACTCATAATGTTTCAATACTTAAATAAATGGTTTTGAATAAATACTTATAGTGTCCCATCTTGGCATTGCTCAGATTTAACATCACAACTACTAACTTGCTTACATTCAATAACAATATTATTTATAACAAAGAAGTATTATAATGGAATTCAACTTTATACCTATTTACATCACGTATGTACAATCTCAAACATACTTAAAATCAAAATACAAATTTTTTTTTTTTTTTTTACATCACATATGCTCAAATCCTTCCTAAAACTATATCCTTAAATCAAAATACAATAGTTTTTTTTTTCCATCACGTATGTTTACATCCTTCTTGAAACTATAGCTAAAGCATTGTAAAGCTCTTCTTAAAAGTAGTTAACTTCATCTTACGTACCCTTAAAAGTTTTCCCCTAATTGATGGTGGTACCCTTTTAAGTTTATTCCTGACTTGAGGATACACTAGTATGCCCTCAGCTCTCTATGAGCTAAGTGAGAATAAATAAATCAAAACACAAGTATAGTACATATTTACAAGCATATTTACCATAAGGCATTTAATCTCATATCGAGAACTATGAAGATAGGAATTCTATGTAGAGAATGTATGCAATGCTTATGTACGTAACATGCATTAATATCGATATTGCAGCCTAGCTAAGATTTCATTCAGTTAGTCCATACTCCTAGGCATCTAGATATAAAGTCTAAAAACTGAGGGCAACAAGGAGTTTCCATACCTAGTGTAGCTGAAACCACATAAAGTGGCTAGATTTGTTTGAGCAATGCAATTTTATATGCTTAAAACCCAACTTATCAATATTTCAATTTTTAGGAAACTTAATTCATAAGTCCTTCCATCCCTTGCTATGAATGTACCATGCAATATAATAGTTTTAACTTTGTGTCCTAGCTTTATAGTTTAACCCTTTACATAGGGTTCACTTAGATGAACATACAAAAGGATCTGTTTTCTAAGTCTTCTAATAATAAAGCATCTCAACAGGTCATTCATATAGGAACAAAGCATCTCACTCAAATAGTACATATTTAAGAAAATCACATACACAATTCGTCAAACACATAATTGTAGTTCACTACACAACTAACTACAAGTCAAGTAAACATAAGTTGACTTGTTCAAAAACACAAATATCTACTTACCAAGGCTTGATAGTAGCATAAATCCTATTCTTTAAGATGTGGTCTTTCTTCACCTAACGCGCTTGAGGAAAATACATAGAATCCTTTACTACGAGTCGAAACCAAACCCTAATAAGTTAGCTTTTACTTACCTTTTCGATATTATATTTCTAAACTTCAAATAATCGTCTTTTCTTCATTTCTTATCAAATTTTAATAAACTTTATATTATTGCAATTGTTATTTCGAGTACTATTCAAAGTTCTTAAAAAGTAAAACTGACCAACATGATGATAATGTCAAAAATGCCACTTTTCCAATACTGGCTTGATTGTACATTATTGCAACTTGGTGACTGATCTAAATGAGATGTGTGTGCTAAGTCAGCCTAGCGTAAAACCAACCTTATGTAGTTGGTTTGGTTTTTTTTTTTTTTGGAATTTTCGTACTTTTTAAAAAATGTTTTATGGACTTCTCATCTTTTTTTTTTCCCAATTCAATCAAAAACTTTATGTTATTACTCATAAATCAAAAATTTTATTTTTAGTTCATTTTTTTCAATCTTAAGATAATTTGTTTGGTACGTGTGATGCTATATTATAATATTGAATAAGAATGGCTAAAGCAATGGAAATTGCAAAACACTAGGATTTCTTATTTGAATTTTGGAATACATTATCAAGAAGAAATTAGCAATAGTAGGGAAAAAAATTTTTGTTGTTCATAAGCTCGCTGCGAAGGTTCATATGTATTTGTTAGTCTAAATTAGACCATTATAGTTCAGCATGATTTTTTAAAAAGTCTTCAATGTGTTGGTCAATTTTAAATTAGGTAAAAAAGATAGTTTATGTGATGATCCATTTATATTCTTTTTAAGGAAAAGACCTTCGTTAGTGTTGATTTGAAATGCTTAAGAGTGAATCTCTAATTTTGAAAAAACCATACCAATTTTCTTTTTTCTTTTCTTTTTGGTATTTTCGAAAACAATTTTTTTAGGTGACAAAATATTTCTAAATGACACAAAAAAGAATAGTTAGTCCGTCTCATCTTACGATGGTGTATGCTTGAGAGTAGGCTATGCTTAAGCTTGAGCTTCCATCCGATCTATTTAAATCATTAAACTACTCATCCTCTTCTATTGATGTATCACATGGCTTTTGTTCTCTATAGGTTGTCTTATACCAATCTTCAGTGTATATGCTTGCTTTGACACTAACAATGCAAAGGGAGGCTCACTAATGGTCAAGGATGAGGCTTGTCGTACTTAATGCTTGTTTGACAACCACCGTTGATGCGAGGGCAGTGAGAACCTGACAAGCAATGCGAGATAGGATAGAGTAGCTCTTTGCATATATCCTCCACCACTTTAAAATGTCGAAATCTCTCATGGTGACATTTTAGAGAACTTAAAATTCATAGCCATCTAATGTTGAAGCTTGGTTAGTGGCACCCCTAGATTGTTATTGTTTCAATTTTTAAGCCAACAACTATTCACCTGCAAATGAGTAATGGTGTTTGGTCGGGGGTGGTGAGGAAGAAACTGATAACTAGCCACCATGCATGCATTAGTAACACATGAAGAGTTTTTCTAAGTCCGTTGTGGCTCATGAAACCTTCTTCTATGCTTCTAAGCTGTACATGTATTAGGAATCATTAGTGAATCAATTTAATCATAATGAGTTTTCAAATATATTTGCAATATTTCAATTATACAAGGAGGGTTCGAAATTGTAGCTAGAAGATAGATATGAGGAATTTTTTTTTAGTATGTTAACACTTGTACGTCATATCAAATGCATAGTCATGGAGGTTTGGGTCCACATGTGCTTTTAGTAAAGTGCCAAGAATGTTGATGGATGACATCATGAATATATGGCTACTTTGCCTATATACTTGAGAAAAAATTTTCATTACAACATGAAAACCATTAAAAACCTTGCATAATTAGATGCATATGTCCTAATCACTTGGGTAAATTTCAACTTCCAATAGATTGTATAACACAAAGTCATAGAGAAGTTCGTTATAAGGAACGATGCTTTACAACATAAGTTGAATTCCAACGATGAACCACATCTATCTTAAATTTTCAAGGTCTCTTCTCATGTTCAATGTAGTAGTTACTTCACTTCTTGTGTAGAGATGGCCTCTTGATTATTAGTTCCTCCTTTATAAAATTGTCAATTTTTGTCAATCCAGTGACAAGTTATTCCCATATATGAATTATTACGAAAAAGGATCAATCCATATATTGACACATATAGACATGAATGTATATAAGGAAACAAACTTGTAAGCTCTTGCTTATCTTTATGGTAGAGTTCCTAAGTTGCTCTTCTCAACGTACTGTAGCTTACCTAGTGTACATTGGGGTTGAACGTATCCTACTTATATTCGCTTTACCATGGGGATGTACTTGTGTTGAAGGACAAGTGCATGTTTGTGAGATACCATATAAGATTATACTTGTGCTTTTCCTTATCGTACAACATTAACATTGGTTTGAATGAACCATTGCGTCATGTAATTTGTTGTTGCATCAAATCTCTCTTGATCTCTCTAGGATGCTTCGATTTTCAGATGTTTGTTTGGAGTATCATAATCCTCATTGGATTTCTACATATAATGCACGTTACAATAGTTACAAAATGTCTATGAGTTCCCTTACTCATCTATACCTTTACGAAAATTATTAGTGAACATTTCAAATTTACTAAGTTTAGGGGGCTTACATGAGCCTAAAGGTCTTGAACCACTTGATTGGTAACTTATCAATTGTTCCTCTAACTCTAGAATTATTTTAATGTCCTCTTCCTGCTCCTCCTCCAAGATGTTGTATGGCAACTCTTGCGTACAAATTGAAATATCGGTGGTGATGGAGGAGGTGTAAGGCTAATGTTTAGCATCTTGTTGTGTAGTCTCTCTTGGATGTATTCATACTCCATGTACGGTGGTACGTCTTCAAAGTGTTATAGTGAAGACAATGTGGTTGTAGCTTTTCCCTTTACTTTCCACTTAATGGGTAAGTTTGCTTCCTTCCAAAAGAGCAATGTTATAAGAAATGACCCATGGTGATATTTAGATTTTTCTTACTAAAATGGAATTTATGCGTAGCAAAAAGAAAAAAAAAAAAAAAGAAATCTATCGAAGGCAACAAAAAATGCTTGAGTGAAATATAAAGATTTTGGATACTATGTAAGTTAGTTACACTAAAATAATGAATTATTTTTCAAGCAATAGACCCATAGTTACTTTAACAAATTAAAATTTTAGAAACAAAATAAACTGAAATGAGTAAAATGAAGATTTAGAATGAGGGCAAAATGGGGATAGAAAATATTGAAGGTAGGCAAGTAGTATGTATGTATGTATGCAAGCTTGGTGATTTTCTAAAGGAAAGTGTATGCATTGATTTATATGAAACTTTAGGCAAATTGAAATGTGCATAAGTGCAATTGAAATTTGAATGTTTAAATTTTTTGTGCATCACTTGAGCTTGGGCCTTGAATTTGAATCTGTGTGTTCGACTTTTGTTGCCAAAGCCTATAAAATTTCCAACATAAAATATGTTGTACTCCCACTTGAATTTAAATGAATTCATATATGTGCTTGACCTTTTCTTGTTTATGCATTTGTGCAATGTGCTAATGTAGTGTACGTTATGAAATGTTTTGTGAAAAAATCTAAAATCATGAATGAAAATGAATGAGGATGTGAATCATTTCTAAAATGAAAAAAGCGAAAGTTGGTGACTTGATGTTTTGTTGTGTTTTTAGTATGATATGGATCCATGGATGAACATACGGGCCCAATATCAAGCGTAACGAAGAGGGGTAGATTTGGGCTTTGAGATGGCTTGAAAAGTGGATGATAGTCGAGGATGAGTAGGGGGTTCCTATGTATCGATAATGGATATGATGCACCAACGCCTTGCACGAGCTTGGGTCACACTTGATATGATGCACAAGTATGGCTAAAGGTCACCCGCCACTAGTCCATACTCAATTGGGCTAGATAAGAGTAGCTTAAGAGTTAGCGAAAATGACACTTAGCTTAAGAGGGAGAAAAAGTTTAGTGTGTCCTTCTCTATATATTTATTATTGTAGCTACTACAATATGCAAGTATTTATAGTATCCAATTAGGATAAATTCTAGGTTACAGGAAATTCCAGAAAAGGATTCCTATTAGTTAGGAAAAGGGGAAATAATTTACAGGGGTAGTAATGTAATCATGCGAAAAGAATATCCTTTGTCAAAAAGGACAATATGGATGTTAGAAAGGACATCGTACGCATAAATTTACTCATTTTAGGGTAACAATAACACTATGAGCTGATCAGGGATGACTTTGGTTAAGTATAGTCGGCATTAGTAGTTCGATAGCTTTATTTGCTAGGACTAGACAAGGGTTGGCTTAGGAACGACTGACATTCGAGTTAACCTCGGATGGTTGGCTCCTGACAATTGTTGTCATAGCCTCGGTACTATGGAGACGACTGTATCCTAATTTGATGCTTAAACTAGTATATAGTGGGAGGGGTCAACTCGAAATGTTAACTAATCACCTTGGTAGTTTCTTGGAGGTTATAGAGAGCAAAGTAGCTCAGTAGGTCAGATTGGGGGAAACATTGGTCCTTAGTGCTCAACTTACCTCTAATAGCTCGATGAACCATCTAGCAAGGCCTTCGGGTTTGGGAGTGCATGATCGGTCCTTAATCCCTATCATCTCCTCTAAATTATTTGAGATTTGGGATTAAATCTGGTCTAGCTTTAAGCTGCTCGTCCTCGAGAGTGTAAGGCTGGAGATTAGTAATGATGAAGGAGTCCGAGACTCCATATCCTTTGGGTAATTCAATCCTATAGGTATTAGGATTGATCTTTTCAATCACTTTAAAAGGTCGATTATGAAGCAACCTTAGGAAGGGGCTCAGTAATATTGCCTAAAATTTCCATATCACGTATGCACCCATGATAAGAAAATCTCCTTGCAAGTTAGAGATTACGAGACTCTAAATAGTTATTTACTAGAGTCTTCAATTTTAGTTCATTGACTCATTATAGAATATAAATAATTATGGATATCCATTTTTCTACAATTCCTCAAAACCGTAGAGAATCGGTATCCCCTACCAAAATAGTGAAATAAGATAGACAATTCCAAAAAAAATTCTAAACTTACTAAAGATACTAAACTTAATTGAAATATTAGTCATTTTCCGAAGCATTCTGGAGTAACTACATAAGCTTTTCACCATATTGTTTCAATGGTAGCACTTTGCACTCAATTCCTATCCCTGTCCCAACTATCGATCAACTTGCAAGGAAAAGAACTATTGAGATGTAAGCTTACGCTTAGTGAGATAAATACCTTCGTCAGGACTACATGGCAAAAATTTATTAGATGTACAATCATATGAATAAATGACTAATTAGTATGCCAAACAACACATGCAGTGACCTAAGAACTGTATACTACTCAGAATTAAATCCCCTATAGTTGGGGTTTGGAGATAATTAACCGACCCAAACCAAAATTCGAGTTCTAGACCTTGGGTTTAATTCCATTTGCACTATTGTGCTTAAGCCAAAACAAAACTATATATATATATACTTCATTTAACAAATCATGTTTTTAAATCCTAAGTCTAGTGGTGTGGTGGCCTCCGCAATCCATAAACACATACCCTAAGCAAAAGCCACAAAACTCGACCCCTTACCGATGGTTAGTGTCTCCTAGTGCTTAGTAAGTCCATCAGCTTAGCATAGAGACTCAATATATATGATGACATAGCTATTGCCCAATCCTACAAGAGGCACGTCCTCCTATGAGTCCCTTCCCATCTTCTGTGTGAAGCGGCAGTCTGTGTTATCCATATGCAATATGGGGAATGCATGATTCATTTTGATTTCTTAATCCTATAAGTGATTAACTTGATTTTCAAGGTGATCAAACAATTTTATTCCATATAATTCGCATGTATATATAGTGCAAACAATTACCATTATTATATATAATTAACAAGTCATTGCATTCATCTATAAATTCATACACATGTATTTCCCATATCCCACAAACATCCAAATATATATATATAAGTTTAGGTGCATCTATTTTTTAAGCAAAATCAAGTAAAGAGTCATCGGGAATTTACTCACTCAGCCATGCGGATCAATCAAAATAATCCAGGATAGGTCGTCTCCCAAAAGCCGGGTCCCCTGGATATCGCAAATACAACACTTTAAGGATTTGAAATAAAATCTAGAAAACTAAGCTAAAACCCTTTAAGTTATACTTTTGACTTGGTTTCATAATTTTTCCCGATTTTACTTAAAAGTTCAATCGCGTATAACTTTCTCGTTTTAGATCCGATTTTTATGATCTTATAGTCAATCTTCATCATTTTTTAGTGTACTTTAACATGGTGAGGTTAGATTTTTGAAATGAGGTACACAAATCTATCCATGGGCCAGAATAGTAGCGATCCTCATGTTTTGGAGTGCTTTTGGGCCTTGTTTAGTAAATAGGCTTTTTGGTAACTTAAGAAATTCTTTAGGCTTGGTCTTAAGATTTTATCCTAAGCTTAAAATACTCCTTGAGATCAGATTTACAACTTTGATTTATACTCCTAAGGCTAACAACCGCTTCATGGGCTCTTTAGTGGGCTTAAGTTATCAAATGGGCTTGTTTTTAGTTCAAACTAAAGTTAGTGACTTTGTTGGACCTGTTAAGTCTTAGGTGGATTTCTTATGGGCTTCAAAACAACCTCTCTTAATGTTTTAAAGTGATGATTAGAATTTTATTGAAGGCCCAACTTTGAGTTCTAGGCTCGGTTTTGAGAGTTTTAGGCTCGGTTTTAAGTTTTAGGCTTTGTATACTTACTATTCTTGCTTTAGTTGATCTTTTCACTTTGTTCACTTACTTTTATCATATTTTTAAGTGTCTTTTACCCATGTTTTAGATCTGATCAGGATGATTCCAAGGGGTTCTCACTTAGTTTTTCAACTTGTTTCATTATTTCCTTAAATCTAGGTGTTAGATCATGCATTTAAACTACTCGTATCCAAATCTTAACTTAACTTTTCTTCTGAAAGATGATTCTTTAACTCATGCTTTACTCAAAGAAATAGAAGATCTTACACTTATTACAACTTCCATATCATAGCTCATATCATACAAAGTTGGTTTCTTTATAAAACTTCATGTGATAAATTTTTCTTTAAGTCTAGATTTGAGCATGTTTAACTTAATGGAAATAAAATCAACATCCAAATGACTATTGAACCCTCACGTCCAGCATGCTCATCTTCCATTCAAGTTCTTGTTTCAAGATTTTCTCAACTTAAAATCTTCCATTCAATGTCTTGAACAAATTTCTTTACAAAACACTAACTTTATATGCTCATATTTCAACTTCATGTAAGGGTTTCATGAGTTTGTTTCTTAGAATGGTCTTTAGTGTTATAACAGCTTAAATCATACTTATATCTTTAATAAATCAAAGTCTCCTAACGTAAATACTAACCCACTAATCACAAGAAATACTTACTTGTCCTTAAAGCAAAATACAGTGGTTGTGCACAAAGGTTCCACTTAAGCTCTTAACTTTACTTCCTCTTTTTGCAACCTTTTGGAAACCCGAATTGTTTGATCTTTTGGAATTGGGTTTGTGGAAGGTTCTAATGGTTCTATAAGATCTTAGATGTTGGAAGAAAATGACACAAGAAAAAGAGAAGGAAATGCCGTGAGTGAAGCTTGGAAAAATGGGGGCAAAGTTGATTTTGTAGGTTAAGGTTGTTTCTCCTTTTTATGTTTGTTTCAAATGAGAGAAAGAAGATGTGAAAGTGAAATTGAAAGTGAGAGAAGTAAGGGAGAGAGTGGTCAGTTGGAATTGAGAGAGAATGAGTATTTAAAATGTTTTGAAAGTATTGTCTTGTAGCTTACACAAAAGTCAACAATTGCAACTATTGATGATGTAAGTATTAAGGGTTGAAAGTGGTGTGTAAGAGAAAGTGATTGATGGTTGAAAAACAAGAGCATGACCCCCCTTTCCTCCTTATTTAAATCTTCCATTTAATGTCCTTTGTGGTCATGGAATGGTCGTCTCATTTAATGAAGTTAAGCATGTGAAATCTTATAATAAATTGTCCATATGTAGTATAAATGAAGGGGTGATAAGGAAAATGTCTTATCACTAGATCTTGATAAGTTATCAATTGATAAATGATTCCAACTCTCAATTGATAAGTCATCTAAGGTGATTGGTTAGTCTACTTATTGATGTGTAAGGCTTAGACATGAAGATAAGAGCATGGTCTTATAAAAAATTATTTTAGGGTTTTCATCTTACATTGTTTTATAATTTATGATTTGATTGTTATAAAATTATGAAATTTTCTAAACTTGAATAAAATTATTCAAATTAAATTATTGATTAATTACTTAGGGTTAAAATTCCTTAATGGTTTTAGGTTTTAAGGTTTTAAGTGACTTTAGAGCTCGCAGTTCTTCAAGCTCGGGTTTTATCGATAATTGGCTTTTGAATTGAAAAAAATTAATTTGTTTCTAAATATAAACTTAAGTTTTCAGTTTCGTTGATCCTTGGGAACGTTCGGACAATGCTTTTAATTGAATCATGGGCTCACTAAAAGTAAGGTTTATATTTATCAATTGATAAGTTATTTAGGATGATTAGTTGGTTTACTTATTCATGTGCACAAATCTTATGCATAAAGATAAGAAGATTCTCTTATATGAAATTCTTTTGGAGTTTGTCTCTTAAATTAATTTATAAGATATGATTTAATTCTTATAAAATTATGAAAATTTATAGAGTTGAATAAAATTATTCAAATTAAATTCTTAATTAGCTGCTTAGGGTTACGAGTCCTTAATTATTTTAAGGTATTAGGTTTAGAGTCTATGGTTCTCGTATTCGAGTTTTATCGATAATAGGGTTTCGAATTGGAAAAATTAAATTCGTTTTTAAATGTAAACTTGAATTTTTAGCCTAGTTTATCCTTGGGATCAATTGGGAAGTGCTCTTAGTTGAATCAGAAGTCCGCTAAAAAGTAGAGTTTACAACTTATCCATAAATAACATGGCTTATAAGTGAAAATAAGGGAATTGTCTTATATGAAATTCTTTTAGGGTTTGGTTCTCAAATTAATCTATAGCTTGTGATTTGTTTCTTAAGAAATTTTAAGGTTTTCTAGAGTTGAATAAAATTTATTCAAATTATATTTTTAATTATTTATTTAGGGCTATAAGTCCTTAATTATCCCAAGGTTTAGGGTTTGAGTGAGTTTATGTATGTTTTAGAGTTCGAGTGAGATTATATATATTTTAGGGTTTTTCAGCAACTCGGGAATAATTTAATTACACTTAGGAGCTTAAGAATCAATTAGCTTAATTATTTAGGAACACCGCTTTATTATGAACCATATATATATATATGTATGTATGATATGATATGATAGATTAAGAAAAGGAAATTGCTTAATAATATATTTATTTATATATATATATATACATATTGTAGAGCTACTTATGTACACAAGTAAAATAATTTTTGTAAATTTATTAATTTATTCCTTTAACTAGCTTAGTTTTGTTGTTTATTATTATTTAAAATAGTCTTTAATTTGTTTGTTATCGGTTTTATATGATTTCATAAAATTATTGATAATTTTATTGATTTATGGCTTTTTAAGCATTAAGATAATTTTATAGAGTTTTAAAAATTTTTATGATTTGATATTTACGGTTTCTATTAAGTTTAGGTTTACATTTTTTTTTAAAGTACACGTATGTAGGGATTGGGGTTTTCTTGCATGATAAGGGTTTCCCAATTGTATCATTGGGTCTTTCAAGTTCGTTTTAAGTTTCAAGTTCAAAATTTTAGTCGGTTTTCATTTTATATGATTTTGTCGACTTAGGGAAATGTCTACGACACTCAAGTTCGACACTATGTTTAGAAGGTTAAATTTATAGAGTCTACAAATTGGCTTTAGGAGACAACTTGCTTTTCCTTAAGTTTGGGAATCGCTCCTTGCTGAGATGTAGCTAGACCAAATCACTTGGTTGAGACTCTCTCTTCCTCTATCCTCATTTTCACTTCTTGAGCTTAGTATAAGCTCAGCTCATTTGCTTTACAATCTTCTGATGCATAGCTTTAATGGCCTCAACTCTTTCTGCAGAGAGCCATTCATCATTAAGCCTTGGTTAGGGTGCTTAGTATATCAGGAGCTCAGGGTTAAACCTATAGGCGACCTCGAATGGAGACATGTTTGTTACATTTTGGGCGGTCTTATTGTAGGTGAACTTAATGATTAGCAAACATAGATCCCAATTGGCTATGTTTCGTCCGACAAAAACTTGTAGCAAAGTTCCTACATTTCTATTGACAACCTTGATTTGTCCATCGGTCTGTGGATGGTAAGACATGCTATACACTAGTTTGGTTCCTATTTGTCCCCATAGCGTCTTCCAAAAGTGGCTCATGAACTTTGGGTTTCAGTTCAAAACAATGGTTTACGTGAAGTTTGATTACTTCCTACTAAAAAAGAAAAGAGATAACCAAAGCATTGTTAGTTTTGGAATAGGGCACAAAATGTGCCATCTTACTAAATTGATCTACGACCACCTTGATGGAGACCTTCCCTTAGGATGTCCTTGGCAATCCTCATATGAAATCTATACTTAGCTCATACTACGGTTTAGTCGAGATAGGCAAGGGTAGATAGTGTCCTTATCCTATTTGGCTCTTTGCTTTTTGGTAGGTTGTATATCTTTCCAATATGAATTTGACATTTCTCTTCATCCTTAGCCAAGAGAATTTGGAGGATAATACCTCATAGGTACAATGTTAGCCAAAGTGTCTTGTTAATCCTCCTCCATGTACCCCATGCATGAGTAATTCTCTCATGGACCAAGTCAGGATACATAGCCTCCTCTTCCTAAATAAATATCCATCCTCCTTATGATAGTCATCCAATGTCCATCCTTCCTCACATTGGGCATAAATAGGACTAAAATGTGAATCCTTAGCAAACATATTCTTTATTGTTGAAAAACTAAGTAGTCTTGTCTACAACTCAGTCAAGAGGGTATGTCATCTTGATAGGGCATCGGCCATTACATTGCTCTTCCCATTCTTATATTTCATGACATAGGAAAAACCCTCCAGAACTCGACCCATTTGGCTTGCCTCCAGGATAAATTGGGTTGGCTCTTTAAATATCTCGAGGATTCATGATCATTATAAATCACAAATTCCTTAGGCCATAGATAGTGTTGCTATATTATTGGGCTCAGATTAAGAAATAGAACTCGCCATCATAAACATAATAATTGAGTATAGCACCTTGAAGTTTCTCGCTAAAGTAAGCAATAGGTCAGCCTTCTTGCATCAATTTAGCACTTATGCCCAGTCTAAATGTATCACACTCTACTTCAAACACTTTGTCAAAGCTCAGTAGAGCTACTCAAAACTCCTTTGCTCCTTCTCTCCCCTTCTAAATTCAACATTCTTCTTTAAGAGTTCAGTGAGTGGGGCCGCAATCGTACTAAATTCTTTATAAATTTGTGATAAAATGATGCCAAATTGTAGAAACTTCTCATGTCTATAGAATAGGTCAGGTAGGCCATTCTATGATTGCACTTATTTTCTCAACATTGACTTACATGCCACCTGCACTTATAACAAACCCTAAGAAGATCACCTTGGGTTAGCAAAAGTTGCATTTCTGCATATTGTCATATAGTTGTTCAACTTGAAGTTTTGCAAAGACTCTTTAGAGATGCTCTTGGTGAGTCTCTAAGTCAGGGGTTGTATACTAGAATATCATTAAAATAAACCATGACAAACTTTCCTATTAGTAATTGGAGCACATGATTCATCAGATGCATAAATGTGCTTAGCACATTAGACAGTCCAAATTGCATTTTAAGCAATTCATATAAACCATGTCGTGTCTTGAATGTTATCTTCCATTTATCACCCTCGCGTATTCGAATTTGATGGTATCCGGATTTAAGGTTGATCTTGGAGAACACTCTTGCTTTGCTTAATTCATTTAGCATGTCATTAAGTCTGGGTATAGGGTACTTGTACTTGATTGTAATTTAATTGATTGCTCAACTATCTACACACATCCTTTAAGAACCATCTTTCTTCAATACTATCAAGGTCGGTATGGTACAGGGACTAAGGGACTCATGCATATACCCTTTCTTCATTAACACATCTACATGCTTTTGTAGTTTGATGGCTTGTTTAGGATCTAGCCTGTAGGTAAGCTTGTTCAGTAATGTGGCTCCTAGTAATAGGTTGATTGCATGCTTGATGCCTTGGATTAGAGGTAGACCTTTTGGTAACTCCTCTAGAAACAAGTTAGCAAATTCCTCTAGTAAGGTTTTTACCTCGATAGGCATCTCCTTCTCCTTGGGTTTGATCTCTAGAATTCTTCGGACAAGCAGATAGGTTGGTCATTCAAGCTCCATCTCTCTTTTCAGTTCAACTTGGGTTAATACTAAAGCTTCTTTCTTTAAGGTTTAGCTCAATTAGGACTGCATGACCTTTAATTGCTCTGTAATCATAAGACTCAATTTCACCCTCTTACCTTCATACTTTAGGGAACAAGTATTCCTCCTTCGATCTTATATCATTACTCGATCAAACATCCATGATCATCTAAGTAGAATGTGAGACACACTCATGGTCAATGCATCATAGAGTACTTTATCTCGATATTTGCTAATGTAAATCGATACAAACACTTGTTTGTTTACCTATAGGGCTCCTTTATCATTGAGCTAATGAAACTTATAAGGTTTTAGGTAGGGTTTGGTTGGTAATTTCAATTGTTAGACCATAAATGCAGAGGTTGCATTGGTACAGCTCCTACCATCAACTATCAGCACATATAGGGACTCATTCACCTCACATCCAATATGGAAGAGATTTTCTCTTTATCTATTTTCGAGCATAGGGCTAACACTCATTATCCTCCTCAATACTAGAGTGGTCGATAAAAAGCTACATTCCTCATTGTAGATAACTTCCTCCTTAGATAGTTCAGTCTATCCATCCTCCTTCAACTCCTTTACTTCCCTGTCAGTACTATCCACTTCGAGAGTCGACATCTTGCCTCAAATCACCATAGTCCTTTTATTCGGATACTAGGCAGCCATATGTCCAAATCCTTGGCATTTGAAACATTTGTTCTCACTCGTCTTCTTGCCTAAACTCTAGCCTTTCTCAAACTTCCTAGGGACTTCCTTCTCCTCGACTTGGGTAGTCTGAGCAGGTTAGGTTTCAGCAACCTTACTTGGTTCTATTTGCACAAGTCTACTCAGAATAGTTTGGCTATTGCCTGGTTAGCTAACTGGTGGTTGGAACCTTACTGTTCAATGCCTTTCTATCCTATAAGTGGCTCGAATTATGTCATCAAGTGTTCCAATATCTAGGGCTTCTAAGATATCCTCAATCTCATACTTCAATCCACCAATGAATCGAGATACAGTTTGATCCTTTAGCTTTACAACTTTACATTAAATTATTAACATTTGGAATTCCTTAACATAAGTGTCTATACTTGAGCCTCCTTACCTTAGCTCTTGTAGTCTTTTAAAGGCAACTTGCAAATAATAGCTCAGCACAAACCTTCTCCCCATAACCCTCTACATTTTATCCTAACTCTTATTCTCTCAATCTCCTCCTCTTCTTGATGTGATGATAAGGATTAAGGATCGATCACTTGCTCTCGAACTTGAAGGCTTTCTTAAATGATTTGTTGAGCTATTCAAGGTGAGTTGAGTGCCAAGGAGCAATGTTTCTCCTAGTACGACCTGCCAAGCTACTTCATTCTCTATACCCTCTAAGAAACTGTTGAAGTGATCAGCTAACATGCTTAGCCGACCCCTTCTGCAATACACCATTCTAAGCATCAAATTAGGATACAACTATGTCTATAGTATTGAGGCCAAGCTAACAATTGTCAAGAGTTGACCATTTGAGGCTAACTTAAATATGAGTTGTCCCTAAGCCAACCCTTGTCTAGTCTTAGTAAACAAAGCTATTAAACTATTAATGCCGACCATACCTAACCAAAGCTACCCTTGATCGACTCATAATGTTTTTGGGACCATAACATGAGCTAATTTACTTATGCACTGTCCTTTTTAACATCCGTACTATCCTTTCTAACAAAGGATATTCTTTTGGCACAATTACATTGCTACCCCTATAAATTATTTCCCTTTCTCCTAGCCAGTAGGGATCCTTTTCTGTAATTTCCTATAACCTAGGACTTACCCTAATTGGGTACTATAAATACTTTCATATTGTAATAGCTACAATAATAAATATATAGAGAAGAACACACTGAACTTTTACTCCCACTTAAGCTAAGTGTCCTTTTTGCTTACTCTTAAGCTATTCTTGTCTAGCTCATTTGAGCATAGACTAGTGGTAAGTAACTTCCGGTTATACCTATACATTATGTCAAATGTGACTTGAGCTTGTGTGAGGCATTGGTGTGTCATATCTATCATTAGTGCATGGGAACACCCTGTTCATCCATGACTATCATCTACTTTTTGAGCCATCTCATGGCTCGAACCTACCCCCTTTGGTTACACATGATGTTGGGTCCGTATGTTCATCCACTAATTCATATCATCTTAGTATTAGAGCTTGGCTATGTTTGATGTTGAATTCTACTACTGTGTTCTTTGAGTGGTTTGTTGCTGCTCTCGTATGATAACAATTCTATCGTTAACCTTGGAGTTTAATAGTTAAGAAGTGTTTTGTTATCTGTTTTCCCTTATTTCTGATATGTAAAACAGAGTGTGGTTAACTATTCGTTTATTGTGTAATTGTCATGGTGATTGGAGTATTGGTTGTTGATCTTCAAGTGGTATTATTAGACGTCAATTTTTGTGAAATAACCATCAATGTCAAACTCAAGTGTTTAAAGAACTTTAGGAAACAAGAAAGTGGTACTCAACTTGGCTAAGGGTAAGAAGGAAGCTTTACACCTCTATCATTGGGTAATCACTTAGATAAGCTTACTGACTGGTAGTTAGTTTGGTGGTTGTTATCTAAGAAGATAGGCAGCGAGCTAGGAATATCCCCACTAAAGAATGTAAACAATAAGGGCAAAGCAATGGTCAGTTTAGCCGAGTTAATGCTCAGATCGACTACCCTAAGTTGAAGGAATTGGAATGTATGTGAGATCAAGGCCAACGCTTAAAGAGATTAAGGAAGAAGTGGAAGGAGATGATGAAGGAGTACTATGAACCTAAAGAAAGAAATGTACGAGCCCCAAAAAAGAAATGTATAAGCCCCTAGAGTTGAAGGATTAGGGATGTATATCTCGAGTTTTACTAGAAGTGGTGATGCTAAGGACTAATTAGATTAGGTAGATGGGATTAAAGTGTAACTTGAATGCCATGATGTACCTAACAAAGCAAAGGTTAAACTTACTGTATTGGAGTTCATTGGTTATGTCGTCTTATGGTGGAAGAACTTATAAGCCACCCGAAGAAGGGAAGGAGAATGAGAGATTAAGAGTTAGGATAAAATGAAGAGGGTTATGCGGAGAAGGTTTGTGTTGAGCTATAATTTGTAGGATGCCTTCAAAAGACTACAAGAGATAAGGCAAGGAGGGTCAAGTGTAGACACTTATGTTAAGGAATTTCAAATGTTAATGATTCGATGTGAAGTTGTGGAGCTAGAGGATCGAATTGTATCTCGATTCATCAGTAGATTAAAGTATGAGATTAGGGATGTCTTGGAAACCTTAGATATTAGAACGCTTGATGACATAATCCAAGTCACTTAGAGGATAGAAAGGCACTAAACAGTAAGGTTCCAAACACCAGTTAGCTGACTAGGCAATAGCAAAACTATTCTGAGTAGACTTGTGTGAATAGAACTAAGTAAGGTTATTGAAACTTGACTTGCTCAAACTACCCAAGTCAAGGAGAAGGAAGTCTCGAGGAAGTTTGAGAAAGGCTAGAGTTTGGGCAAGAAGATGAGTGAGATCAAGTGTTTTAAATGCCAAGGATTTGGACATATGGCACCCCAATGTTCGAATAGAAGGACTATGGTGATTCGAGGCAAGATGCTGACTCTTGAAGTGGATAGCACTGATAAGGAAGTAGAGGAGCTAAAGGAGGATGGACAGACCAAACTATCCAAGGAGGAAGTTATCTATAATAAAGAAGGCAACTTTTTATTGACCACTTTAGTGCTGAGGAGGACAATGAGTGTCGGCCCTGTGCTCGAAGACAAATAAAGAGAAAATCTCTTCCATATTGGATGTAAGGGGAATGAGTCCTTATGTGCACTAATAGTTGATAGTGGGAGCTACAACAATGCAGCCTCTACCTTTATGGTCTAACAATTAAAATTGCTAACCAAAACCCATCAAAAATCCTATAAGCTTTATTGGCTTAGTGATAAAGTAGCCCTACGAGTGAACAAATAAGTATTCGTGCCGATCTACATTGGCAAATATTAAGAACAAGTACTTTGTGATGTACTGCCCATGAGTGTATCCCACATTCTACTTAGTTGACCATGGATGTTTGATTGAGTAGTGATATATGATGGAAGGAGAAATACTTATTCCCTAGAGTATAAAGGTAGGAGGGTGAAATTAAGTCTTATGATTGCCAAGCAAGTAAAGGTCATGCAGTCCCAATTTGTCAGAAGAATTTTAGAGATAAGACCTAAGGAAGAGGAGTTGCTTACCGAGGTAAAAACCTTACTAGAGGAATTTGCTGACTAGTTTCAAAACGAGCTGACAAAAGGTTTAACCCTAATCTGAGGCATTGAGTATACGATCGACTATAGCCAAGAGCTGTACTATTGGATAAGTCTGTCTATAGGCTGAATCCTAAATAGGCCGTCGAACTGCAGAAGCAAGTAGATGAGCTAATGAAGAAGGGGTATATGCGTGAGTCCCTTAGCCCTTGTACCGTACTAGCTTTGTTAATGCCAAAGAAAGATAGTTCTTAGAGGATGTGTGTAGTTAGTCAAGTGATCAATCGAATTACCATCAAGTATAGGTACCTCATACCTAAACTTGATGACATGCTAGATGAATTAAGCGAAGCAAGAGTGTTCTTTAAGATCGACCTTAAATTTGTATACCATTAGATTCGAATGCACAAGGGTGATGAATGGAAGGCTACATTCAAGATACGACATGGTTTATATGAATGGCTTGTAATTCCATTTGAATTGTCCAATGCGCTAAGAACATTTATGTGCCTAATGATTCATGTGCTTTGAGAACTAATAGGAAAGTTTGTCATAGTTTATTTTGATGATATTCTAGTATACAACCTCGACTTAAAGACTCACTAGGAGCATCTCTGAAGAGTCTTTCCAAAACTCTGAGCTCAATAGCTTTACGCTAATTTGAAGAAATGCAACATTTGCTAACTCGAAGTGATCTTCTTGGGGTTTGTTGTGAGTGCAGGTAGCATCCATGTTGATGGTGAGAAAATAAGCGCAATCATAGAAAGGCCTGAGTTGACCTGTTTTGCAAACTTAAGAAGTTTCTATGATTTGGCATCATTCTATCGCAGATTTATAATGAATTTTAGTACGATTGCGGCCCTATTCACTAAACTCTCAAAGAAGAATGTTAAATTCAGATGGGGAGAGAAAGAGCAAAGGACTTTTGAGGAAGTAAAGGATAGGCTGATTATAACCCCTATCTTAGCTTTACTAAGCTTTGACAAAGTGTCTTAAGTAAAGTGTGATGTATTTGGATTAGGCATAGGTGCAATGCTAATATAGCAACCTATTGCTTACTTCAATGAGAAACTTCGAGGAGCTACACTCAACTATTCTATCTATTTTAAGGAGTTTTCGTCCTTAATTCGAGCCCTAACAATATGGCAATACTATTTTTTGCCTAAGGTATTTGTCATCTACACTAATCATGAATCCTTAAGATATTTAAAGAGCCAACCCAAGTTATCCCGAAGGTAAACCAAATGGGTCGAGTTCATGGAGGGTTTTTCCTATGTCGTGAAATATAAGAATGGGAAGAACAACGTAGTAGCTAATACCCCATCAAGACGACATACCCTCCTGACTGAGCTACAAATAAGACTACTTGGTTTTTCAACAATAAAGAATATTTATTCTAAGGATCCATATTTTAGTCCTATTTATGCCTAGTATGAGGAAGGACAAACACTGTATGACTATCACAAGGAGAACAGATACTTATTTTGGAAGAAGAGGCTATGTATCTCGACTTGTTCCATGAGAGAATTACTTATGCATAAGGTGCATGGAGGAGGATTAACAAGACACTTTAGTTAGTGCCACACCCATGAGGTACTATCCTCTAGATTCTTTTAGCCAAGGATGAAGAGAGATTTCCAATCCGTACTAGAAAGTTGTCATCCTGTTGAAAAGCGAAAAGCTAAGTCGAGTTGAGCAAGGACACTATTTACCCTTGCCTATCCCAACCAAACTGTAGTCCTAGCTAAGTATAGATTTCATGTTAGGATTGCTGAGGACGTCCCAAGGGAAGGACTCCATCATGGTAGTTGTGGATTGATTTAGTAAGATGGAACATTCCATGCCCTGTTCTAAAACTATTGACTCTTCGACTACCTCTTTTCTTTTATTGTAGGAAGTAATCAAACTTCATAGAGTTCCTAAAACCGTTACTCTGGACTAAGACCAAAAAGTTCATGGGCTACTTTTGGAAAATGCTATGGAGGTGAATGGGAACCAAACTAATGTATAGCATTTGTTGCCATCCATAGATCGAGGTTGTCAATAGAACCATGGGAACTTTGCTGCAAGTTGCTGTTGGACGAAAAATGGCTGATTGGGATCTATGTTTTCCAATCGTTGAGTTTGCCTACAATAGGACTACCCACAGCATAACAAACATGTCTCAATTCGAGGTCACCTATGGGTTTAACTGTCAGGACCCTAAAGGGGGCCTAGTAGGATTACCTAAAATTTCCATAACATGTGTGCACCCATGATATAAAAACCGTCTTGCAAGTCAAAGATTGCAATACTCTAAATAATAAATCACTAAGATTACTGATTTTCAAGTAATTAATTTATTGTAACATAACATAACATAACATAACATATGATTATAAATAACTATGGATGTTTGATATCCCATAATTCCTCAGAACCGTAGAGAATCGGTATCCCCTACCAAATAATAGGACAGGATATGCCAACATTATAAAACTGCATGAAAAATTAAATTATATTAAATTCTAACATGTGAATATTTTATACAAAGAGTGTTTATGTATCACCTATAAAGATCTCAACTAACTCTAACACTAATGTATATATCCTCATCTCATACTAAACACTCGAGACTTATCCCAATCCCATCGTAAGTAAACCTGCAAAAGAAAGACTATTGGGAACTAAGCTACAAGAGCTTAGTGAACTATCCCTCATACCATACTGGTAAACAAGTTATCAAACAAATTGTTACAACCATATGAATGCATGCACACATAGTATGCTAAACAATATATGCAATTGACCAGTATTACATATAATATTAGATTTTAACGCCCTATGAGATAAGGGTTGGAGATTCATCGGCACCAATTACGACCGGGCTTTAGCACCTGGGTTTTTACCCATAACTTTGAATATCATATTTTGTAAAATATATTTCCATTTCTAAGTCGTCTAATAGTATAGAAAATCCCAAGCCTAGTGGTGAGGTAGCCCTCGTAGTCCACACTTACACCCTATAGCAGAGATCTCTAAACTTGACCCTCAACCATACGGTTGGCGTCTCCATCGCCTAGTAAGCCCGTAGGTTTAGGTAAGGTCATGTTGTACGAGTGCACCATACAGAAACACTTTAATATATATAAACAACCCCTGTAAGGCCTCTCTTTATCTCCACGTAAAGTGACGGCCGGAATAAGTAAATCCAATGCATGGATAATGCATAACCTTTTAATTTAAGATAAGCTAAATATAATTAGGTCAACTTATGAGGTGATCAATCAATATCAGTAAACCATCCAAATCATATAAAAATCAATCATACCATCAAATCATCAACTATCGTATTTAATAATATTTCTCACAATAATCAATCAATATGAAGCACACATATCCCAAAACCCCATGCATCAAGTTATTGATATTCAATTTAAGCGTACTAACTACAATTACAAACAAGTGTAGAGTCATCGGGAATACTCACTTGACTATAACGACTTGCTCTAGTCGTAATAACCGATCGGAAGATCCTCGCCCTTGTCGGGATAACCTGATCATTACGAGATAACAGGGATAATAAGTAGTTGACTCAACTAATAGTTCTAGATATCTATCTACCTAATTCTACTTAGATTACTATCAGACTTTATTCAATTAAACCTAATTGCTAATCATACGTAACTTTTTCATTCTATTTTGAATATTTACAAATTTATAGTCGTTTTTCATCGTTTTTTGACGTACGTTCACACGGTGATGTCCATTTTGGACGTTAAGACCCGTGTTTTATGATGTACACTAAATTTATTGAAATTCTAACTATTGAAGCTTAATTATTCATATTGTCTAGTTTTATGTTCCATTTTAGTAGTTAATGATTTAATAGCCATTTATTCTTATACTTAGGGAATTTTACATTAGTATTACTAATTTATGTCCTTGATTAAGTTTGATTCAATTTAGGAAGTGTATTAAGGTTTACTAATTTATGTACCTAATTCTTATGCACTCTTCTTATTTCTTATATTATAAACCTCTGCTTATGTTATCGCATACATCATCAATCGCTTATATCATTGCTTGCTTATGTTATCGCTTATGTTATCGCCTATGTCATCTTTTAATTGCATCATTACTTACCTTATCATTTAATTACATATGCCTTACTTCATACTTATGTCATACCTAAGTGTCTTATGTACACTTTACTTATACTAACTATAAACTTATACCATTACCCTACTTATATGTATACTAGTATACTCATACATATACTTATACTTATACCATATTTATACTTATACATATACCCATATACCTATACGGTCATATACATATTTTTATACAAATTTCGTATGCCAAATTTTCCTCTTAAGAAAGCTTCTCTAATTTCATTCTTTTTGTGTTTTAAGAGTGTATTTAGCATGGTATAGGTATGTATAGTTAGTATTTGTCTTAGTTTAGGTTATGTACTTACTGAATACTTATGTACAAAGGTCTCCATACTTGTATTCCTCTAGTATATCCTTATGTATATATACTTAAAGACATATACACATGCATCTCCTTCCTCTTCACCATGATTTCTATCCTTCTACACCTAAAGATAGAAACTTTATGCCTTCTTCAACATGGATACATATAAAACTTAACTACTCATCTAATCTACCTTTTCACCTAACTAATAAGTAATATAAAGCAATACATAATAACATACTTTAATTTGTTCTTGAAATATGGAGACAAAGTTGGAAAAATTTGGAAAGTGAAAGGGAAAGGGAAGGTTACGGCAATGGAGGAAGAAGAAGGGACTTGATTTTATGTTGTTTTGTGTTTTTTTGAATGTGCAAGCAAGTGGGGTCCTAAGGGAAAAGGAATGGACGGCAAAAGAAGAGGAGAAAAGGAAGAAAAGTCTAAAAGAAAGGAAAAGAAAAGTAATCATTAGAAGACTTAGATATTTTCTTAAGTGAAAGTGACTTTTGTTGACTTTTTTAAATGTTGACTTAGTTAACCTTTTGACTTTGGTCAATATGTGTTGACTTGGTCAAGTTTCTAAAAATAAATGCCATTTTGTGTACATAATGAAGTAATTAGGGAAAATTCAGAGAAAGATTAAGGAAATGAAAGGAAATAAGAAGTTTAGTGAATTGATTAGTAAAAATAGATAATGAGATCTTCCATTAAGTATTTATATCCTATATACACTATTTGGTAAGCTACTTAGTATAATTAAGATGAAAAATGTCATTTAGGGTATTAATGTTCACTACATGTAACTTAAGCATCAACTAAACCCTTAACTCTATGTAATACTAACCTAGTTATATACTTAGAAGATGAATGTGATCTATGATGTAATATCTTAGTTTCTAATTGATTACTTTTGGTATTGTATGTATTTATAAGTGATTGAAAGTTATCTTTAATATTTTACCAATGATTTGGTATAATACTAAGGTTATATTATCAATTAGGGTTTTAGGGTAAATTATAGTGAGTTAGTGCTTTTATATCCTTAAAGTTATAGTTTTAGGGCTTTATCACTTTCGAGCGCAATCTCTAGTATTTATACACATTTAAGGTATAAAAATTTTCTATGTGATTAAATCTTCAATTGTTATATTAGGGTTTTTATTTTAACTAGCTTTGTCAACTCTTAGAGTCTTCAAGTACACTAAGGTCTACTTTAGGTATTAGGTTGAAAATTTTAGGGGTTTACATTAACCCTAAGCTCCTGATGGACCAAGCACCCCAACTAAGGCTTGTTGATGACTAGCCAGTTGTAGAAAGAGTAGAACAAATGAGTTGAGCTTATACTAAGCTTGAGAAGTGAAACTAAGGATAGAGGAAGAGAGAGTTTCAACCGAGTGATTTGGTTTAGCTACATCTCAACAAGGAGAAATTCCCAAACAAGAGGAAGAGTAAGTTATCTCCTAGAGCCGATGGACCTTTCAAAGTTCTTGAAAAAATCAATCCTAATGCCTATAGGATTGAATTACCTAAAGGATATGGAGTCTTAGACTCCTTCAACATTGTTGATCTTTAGCCTTACACTGTCAAGGATGAGCAACCAAGAGTTGAAACATATTTGATCCCAAATCTCAAATAACCCAAAAGAATGATAGGGATTAAGGACCAATTATGCGCTCCTAAACTTAAGGGCTTTCTTAGATGGTTCGTTGAGTTGTCAAAGGAGAGTTTAGCACTAAGGAGCAATGTTTCCCCTAATCTAACCTATCGATCTACTTTGCTCTCTACACCCTCTAGGAAACTGCCAAGTTGATCGGCCAACATTCCAAGTCGACCCTTCCTATAACACACCATTCCAAGCTTCAAATCAGGACACAGCCATCTCTATAGTATCGAGGCTAAGCTAACTATGCCAGGAGCCAATCATTCAAGGACGACCCTGAATGTGAGTCATCCCTAAGCCAACCCTTGTCCAGTCCTAGCAAATAGAGCTACTAAATTGTTGGTGCTGACCATACCTAACCAAAGCCACCCCGAATTGGCTCGTAGTGTTATTAGGACCATTGAATGAGTAAATTTATACGCATGCTATCCTTTCTAACATCTGTACTATCCTTTCTAACAATGGATATTCTTTTGGCATGATTATATTGCTACTCATGTAAATTATTTCCCTTTTTCCTAGCTAGTAAGAATCCTTTTCTGTAATTTCTTGTAACTTAGGACTTACCCTAATTAGGTACTATAAATACTTACATATTGTAATAACTACAACAATGAATATATGGAGAATAATACATTGAACGTTTACTCCCTCTTGAGCTAAGTGTCCTTTCCGCTTACTCTTATATAGCTCATTTGAGCAAGGAGTAGTGGCAAATGACTTCTAGCTATACTTATACGTCATATCAAGTGTGACTTGAGTTCATGTGAGGCACTGATGCATCATATCCATCATTGGTACATGGGAAGCCCCTGCTCATCCTTGACTATCATCCACTTTTTGAGCCATCCCATGGCCTAGACCTACCTTCTTTGGTTATGCGTGATATTAGGCTTATGTGTTCATCTACGGATCCGAGTGGCTTACAAGTTCTTCTACCATAAAGTGGCATAACTAGTGAACTCTAACACAACAAGTCTAACCTTTGCATTACTGGCTATGTTATGGCACTCAAACTGCTTTTCAATCCCATTTACCTAATTTAGGTAATCCTCAACATCATTACTTCTAAAAAAAGTTAGGACACCTATCCTTAATCCTTTGACTCTAGGGGCTCGTATATTTCTTCTTTTAGGTTTGTAGTACTCCTCTAATTTGTCGTCTCCTTCCGCTTCTTCCTTAATCTCTTTAAGTGCTAGCCTTCCTCTCGCATCCTTACCAATTCCTTCAGCTTGAGGTGGTCGAGCTATGGCGTTAGCTCGACCAAACTAACCATTACCTCACCCTTCTTGCTTATGCTCTCTAGTAGGGCTATTCTTAGCTTGTTGCCTGTCTTCTTGGATAACAATCACTAAATTAGCTACTAAGTTGGTAAGTCTATTGTAAACCTTGTGAATTTAGCTATCTAAGTATAAAATCAAATGCTCAAACTATAAATGATTTCCTAAAATCAATAAAGCTAGTGAGATTTAAAACTGATTAAAATTTTCGTTTCAAAACCTAAAATGAATATGAAAAACTTTAAATTATCAATTAAACCTCTAATCACATATGAAGACCCTAAAACCTCAAGTATATGTAACTGCAAAAGTTAACCTCGAACCTCATTAAAACTCTAAGATAACAATCGAAGACTTAATCGCGTATGAATATATTAAACCCTAAATGTGTAAAAACACTAGAGATTGTGCTCGAAAGTAATAAAAACCCTAAAACTATTACTTTAAGGATATAAAAGCACTAATTCACCATAATTTACCCTAAAACCTTAAGTGATAATACATCCTCCATATTTTGCCATTTCATTAGTAGATGACTAAAGATAACTCTCAATCATACATAAATATTTAAGATACTTAAGTGATCCCTTAGAAACTAAGATATTGTATCATAGATCACATTTATCTTCTAAGTAATAATTAGAATAGTAATACATAGAGTTAGGGATTTAGTTGATATTTAGGCTACATATAGTAAACCTTAATACCTTAAATGATATTTTTCATCTTAATTATACTAAATAGTTTGCCAAATGATGTATATATGATATAAATACCTAAAGTAAGATCTCATCATCTATTTTTACTAATCAATTCACCAAATGTCTCATTTCCTTAATTTTTCTCTTAATTTTCCTTAATTACTACATTATGTATACTAAATGTTTTATGCTTTTGGAAAGTTAACCAAATAAACATATATTGACCAAGGTCAAAAGGTTGACTAAGTCAACACATATTGAATAAAGTCAACATTTAGAAAAGTCAACAAAAGTCATTTTCACTTAAGAAAATATCTAAGTCATGTAATGATTTCTTTTTCTTTTCTTCTCTTTAGATTTTTCTTCCTTCTTCCTTCTTCCTACTTCTTTGTCGTCCATTCTTCTCCCTCTTCTAGACTTTGCTTTTCTCATTTATAAAACACAATTTGAGACAAGAACAACTCCCTTTTCTTCTTCCATTTCAAATTGTAAACTCCCCTTTGCTTTATCATCTTCACTTTTCCAAAATTTCACTTTCACAATCTTAAATACCACCACACACCAATCTACTATATCTACTTGCTTTCCTTTTCAAATTATAATGGAGAAAAAGGTATGTTTTATATGATTTCTTATCTTAATTAGTGAGTTAGTTATCTATCTAAGATTGGTATGGGAACTTTATGTAAATTGTGCTTTTGTGTTATGGAAGGAAAGAAATCCGTATACTTATGTTTAAAGTATAGAAATACCCATGTACATACAACAAGTGAGTATATATGGAGTGTACATATTGGGGTTTTAGTGAAACCCATAGTATAAGCGTATAAATCCTTAGCTAAATGGAAAGAAGAACACTTGTACATAGGCTTAAATATGTGTATATAAGAGTATACTTAACAAATACATGTGTGGGAACTCTTGTACATGAAGAACCATTATGTACATAACCTAAAAGGAGGTTTATACTAGTTATACATACATATGCCATGCCAAATACATCCTTAAAATACAAAAAGAATGAAATTGTGAAAATTTCTTAAGAGGGTAAATAAGGCATACGAAAATACATATAAAAATATGTATGCCACCATATGTGTATATGGGTATATGTATAAGCACATAAGTATACATATTAGTATGTTATAAGTGTAGGTAGGTATATAACATATGTATATGTATGAGTATGTAAGGATATCTATTTATATGTAATGAATGAATTACATAAGCCATGACATCATCAAATGATTGCATAAGCCATGACATCATCAAAAGATTACATAAACTATGACATAAGCAAATGATGACATAAGCGATGACACAAGTGATTAATGACCTAAGCGATGACATAAGCATAAGCTTGTGAAATAATAAATTATAAGATTATATAAGAATATAACCTATATATGTATACATATACTTAGGAGTCGAAGATCCTTTAAACCCTAATATACTTCCTAGATTGAATTAAACTTAATCAAGCTCATATCGTAAAATACGGGTCTTAACATCTAAAACGGACATCACCGTGTAAACGTGCATTTGAAAACGATGAAAAACGACTCTAAGTTCACAAATATCGAAATTAGAGTGAAAAAATTACAAAATACATAAAGGAAGTCTCATGACTTACAAATATAAGAAAATACTTACTATTAACCCCATTGAGTATGATAAACCCTATATACATTATACTTAGGTTATATTGGGGGAAATTAGATAAACTACAATAGACTTTTCGTTAACTAAGGAGTTTGACTTTTAGAATACTTATAAGTTTTACTATTTTGATTTAGGCGTTCAATATTGAGTTTTAGAAACCCCAAAGGCTTAGAGAATGAGCAATAATCTAGGTGAGAGAGTTCTACTGACTTGCTGCTTGCTTATGCATGTTACTTGTATGATGTTTTGTTGCTTGCTGTTGCTTATATGTTTGAATGACTGTTCTGCTTGTATGCCATCATCTGTATGATTACTTTTTTTTTAAATTAATAAATATAAATATCTGACCCAAATAATCGGTTATATTCATCGCATGTCTATGACCTAGTAAATATATGGATGGAAAGTGTTAGCTTTGCAAAATGTTGAAAAGGGTATTTTTGAAAAAAGTTTTCCTATTCTTAAACGTATTTTATAGGATTTTGATAAGGGCTGCAGTGCCGGAAATGATATTTTATCGTTAAGGCAAAGGTAACATGGGTTCTCCACTTGATAGCGAGAGGGCTCGCTTTATTGTGCCTGTAAGGCCTTGGTTAATTTTGGTTGCGAGAGGACTCACATGTTTATGCTTAAGAGGCCTTAGAGGGTGGATAGTCCTAGTTTGGAATCCCCTTATTTGGATTGAAACTCTTTTCTTAACTAAGGTAATAGTCGAGTGTTGTCTAGAGGGGTAGTGCCCCTAGGTAGCCTCATGCAAGTAAGCTGAGGTGCCCTATGCGGGTAAGTTGAGGTACCCTATGTAGGTAAGTACAAGAGATAATCAAAGTGCAGACAACGTAATTCTACACCTTCCATAGTTCTAGACTCCTATGGATGTGTTGCTTATGTTCATCGCATATGCATTCATGTTGTATGTAGATAACTTACCTGTATATGTGATAATAATGTGTAATAACTTGCTTAACCGGTAATGGTGAGGAACAAACTCACTAAGCTATTATATGCTCACTCCCTCATAGTTTCTCTTGCAGGTTTACTTACATTGGGATTAGGATAAGTCTCGAGTGCCTAGTGTGAGATGAAGATATGTATCTTAGTATTAGAAATAGTTGAGTACTCTTTAGATGATACATAAACATCCTTTGTAAATAATTTAATTTTTCTTGTATTTCTTTTATAATGTTGGTATATCCTGTCTTATTATTTGGTAGGGGAAACCAATTCTCTACGGTTTTGAGGAATTGTGGGATATCGGATATCTACAGTTATTTATATTTATATGTTGTGTTATGTTATAATAAATTAATTACTTGAAAATCAGTAATCTTAGTGATTTATTATTTAGAGTCTTGTAATCTTTGACTTGCAAGACGATTTTCATATCATGGGTACACACATGTTATGGAAATTTTAGGTAGTCCTACTAGGCCCCCTTTAGGGTCCTAACACCTATCTAAGCAGTCACCCACTGACTTAGGTGTGAAGCTTCCTTCTTACCCTTGGCTATGTCAAGTAACATTATCTTGGTTTCCCAAAGTTCCTTGAACACTTGAGTTTGACATTGATGATTACTTCACAAAAATTGACGTCTAATAATACCACTTGAAGATCAATAACTGATATTCCAATTACCACAACATTTATACAACAAATAAACAGTTAACCACACTCGATTTTATTTATTGAAATAGGGGAAAATAGAGCACATAACACTTCTCAACTACTAAACTCCAAGGTTAACCATAGAACCGTTATCACACGAGAGTAGTAACAAACCACTCAAAGAACATAGTAGCAGAATACAGCTTCAAACGTAGCTAAGCTTTGACACTAGGATGATAGGGATCCATAGACGAACACATAGGCCCAATATCACGCGTAACCAATGGAGGTAGGTTTCGGCTGCGAGATGGCTCGAAAAGTGGATGATAATTGAGGATGAGTAGGGGGTTCCCATGCACCAACAATGGATATGATGCACCAATACCTCATATGAGCTTAGGTTACACTTGATATGATGCATAAGTATGGTCGAAGGTTACTCATTACTAATCCACGCTCAAATGGGCTAGATAAGAGTAGCTCAAGAGTAAGTAGAAATGACACTTAGCACAAGAGGGAATAAAAGTTCAGTATGTTCTTCTCTTTATATTCATTGTTGCGGCTATGAAAATAAGCAAGTATTTATAGTACCTAATTTGGGTAAGTCTAAGGTTATAGTAAATTACAGAAAAGGATTCCTACTAGCTAAGAAAAAGGGAAACAATTTATAGGGTTAGTAATGTAATCATGCCAAAAGAATATCCTTTGTTAGAAAGGATAATATGGATGTTAGAAAGGACAGTATGGATGTTAGAAAGGATAGTATGGATTTCAAGAAGGACAACGTATGGGTAAATTTGGTCATTTTGTAGTCCCAATAATACTGCAAGTTGATTGGGGGTAGCTTTGGTTAAGTATGGTTAGTGTTGGCAGTTCAGTAGCTTCATTTGTTGGGATTAGATAAGGGTTGGCTCAAGGACAACTCACATTTGAGTCAACCTTAGATGGTCAACTCCTGACAATTGTTAGCTCAGCCTCAATACTATGGAGATGGCTGTATCCCGATTTGATGCTTGGACTGGTATGTTATAGGAAGTGTTGGCTTAACATGTTAGCTAATCACCTTGGTAGTTTCCTAGAGGGTGTAGAGAGCGAAGTAGTTTAGTTGGTCGGATTGGGGGAAACACTGCTCCTCGGTGCTCAACTCACCTCGAATAGATCGACGAACCATTTGAGAAAGCCATTTGGTTTAGGAGCACATGATCGATCCTCAATCCTTGATCCTTGATCCTTATCAAAGTTTATATAGTGTAAAGTGTAGTACATGACTCATGAATAGTGTAGTGTGTAATGTGTTTAACAAAAGGAAAAGTGAAGTCAAATGTAGGAGACAAAGGCTCATTTTTGTACTACCCTAGCTTTTCTTTTTTTTCTTCTTCTAGTCACAAGCTCAATCCCATGGAATTGAGCCCTTAGGGCCTGATGGTTCACCCACAAGTATAGTTTTGAGCCAATACCAGCCTATGCATACATCTAAATAAGCTTTAATTGTAAACTAAATACCCTAAAAATGGTATTTCCTAAAACTAACCAATTTATATTATGGACCAAAAATGCCAATTTCAACATGAACTTAGCAAACATCTTAATAATATTAATTACTATTTTACTTTTTAGGCTACTATATAGGTTTATACTAAGAAATTACATAATAAATAGTATGAGTTTGATTAATTTAACAAAAACATACCATATACTCACAAAAATATATATTTTAAAATCTAGTAATTACTAATATCAAGCTATTGTATCACATTTATTTCTAAAATATTGATTTTTGGCTTTATTTAATTAAAAGTTAACTTAAATTATATAAAAAAAGAAAAATTAATTACAAGGTTAGACTTAAATAGTCCTAGTATCATGATAAAGTTTTGGGAATATTTTGAAGTTGAATTGTACAATTTATTTTTAAGAAAAACCATTATATCATTGATTTAGAAAACAAGATAGATGATCCCAAATAATTATAATACATACCAAACATATACTTTATGAAGAATACTTTACATATAAATTAAATATAAGTTACTAGGAGTCTATAAACCAAGAATTACATTGAAATACATCTTTTTGCTATTTCAAAATTTAATATAATTTTTACCTAACAGAGGATTTTCTTTAGGACCTTATATTTCCACTCATGGTTTTATCAAAATAAAATTACTAAATTAATCTATACCTAAAATAACCGTAGAATACATTGTTTCATAATTAATTATGAAGATTTAATGTTTTTATAAACTAGGGAAACTTATGGGAAAAAAATAGAGCAAATTGAATTATTGGTCTCTAACTACCCTTTGACCATTGCACCATATTTGAAACAATCTTCCCACCGCTAGCCTTTGGACCTTAAAGTGGTTAAGTGTTAGGTTATTGGTAGTGCTATGAACCGTATGTGACCAGATTTTCCCTTATGTTTTGTCCTATTTATCAAATATATTGTTGAATTTTTCCTTATTTTTCCTAACCTCTTTTCCTATGTTTTTAGGCTTCGAAGATGTTGTTAATGACGTACGGTTGGTGTATTTATAGAGTTAGGGTCGGTTAAATGGGAAAAAGTTAGTGTGTCATTTTCCTAGTATTACACCATTTAAGTAGGTGATAGGTGTTATTTTCTTGTAATTTGGTTGATGAGCTCATCCTTTTAATCCATTTGTATGCTACCATGCTTATAATGGATGAGTTTGATGACATATCAAGAAATTTTGGATAATTACAACTATTTTTGTATTAATTTACCTATATCTTATGTTTTTATATTAATATATGCACATATTTAGTACATATTATCTATATTCTATATAAATAAATCTATATTATGTACAATTTCACTCCATTTTATTATTTTTATAAGCTAAATAACTTATTTATAAGATCTCATTATATCTCAAAACTTGAATTTTAAGTTTTCTATAAATGACACTTTATCAATAAACTTACGTTTTTATTAAATTAAACCTTTTATATACTTTATTTTGAGAAAATAAATTTATTGGGTTATTACTTCTAACTTTTCTAGTCTTATTGTGAAGCTTAACCAAAATGGACAACGTTGCCTAATGTCTTAAATTTAATGGCTTATAACTTAAAATATTACATCCTATCACCTATCCTTAAACGTACACCCCCCTCCCCCCCACCCCCCTTAAAAAGTTTCATCTTTGAAACTTAACTACAAGTTGGATAACATATATTCATAACCTTTTCCTAACAAAGGGAATGATTGATGATAAGATTAATAGCCTTACGTAAATAGTATTGAACTCTCATTGACTAAGTAGACTAACATGTTGCTTCCTTAATGGTATATTTGCTTTGTTTGACCTTCACATATCAATATCTATATATGTAAGATTTTCCTTTAACTCCAACAGAGGTATATCCAATAATCTTGTTAGATCACCTACAAACTTTCTTAAAGTTGAAACATAAAGTACATTATATAGATGTACTTTCTTAACTCTTTTTATAATTTGATACAGTCCAACATATCGAGGACTTAATTTTCCTTTTTTTTATGCCAAATTGCCTTATACCTTTCATTTGGGATATCTTTAAGAACACCCAATTGCCCATATAGAATTTTAGCAACTTCCTTTTAATGTTTGCATAACTTTTCCATCAGCCTTGGGCAATTTGCATTTGTTTTCTAATTACTTACACTTTCTCCATAAGATCTTGTAACATTGACCATCCAATAGTTTGGTTGTTCCCCACTTCATCCTAATAAATTGGGGACTTCACTTATGTCCATATAGTACTTCATATAGAGCCATCTAGATGGTAGTATGGTAACTATTATTGTAAGCAAATTTTACTAATAGTAGGTGATCATCACAATTTCCCCTAAAATCCATTATACATGCTCTTAACATATCTTCCAAAGTTTGTATTGTTTGTTAAGATTGCCCATTGCTTTAAAGATGATATGTTGATGAACTGCCAACCATCGGTCCCATTACTCGTACATGATTCGAGGCCTCCAATCCCTTACCCGAAGAATCCTCTCTCAACAACCTGCTGATGACGAGAAACTTTACATCGAAAGAAGGTGGTTGAACTCCTTGAGCTCCTTACATTGTTATATGTTGATCCATACTCTCAGTTGTGATGATGTCCACCATTCCCTTACCAAGGACCTTATGTTGAGTAATCCGATCAACTACTGCCGAAAGATTCTTACCAAGTGACGAGAGACTCACTTACCGGCTAAGTAGTTTTCTTTTGGCTTATTATCATTTCTCTCATCACCCTCTTCTCGTCTTAGCCCCTTTATTGCTGCAACATCTTGATCCCTCTCACCTACTGTATTTAAACAATCTTCGTACAGGACTAATGTTACACTGTCACCTGTTCACCTCATCTGACATTGTACTACTTTTCCATTTTTGTCTTTTGTCCTTTTTACCCTTTTTCGTATATACTAGGAATCCACTTTTTGTAATTACTTTATTTGTAATGTTACCTTAAGGACTTACTATAAATAGTCCCTTTACCTTGTAAGCTGTAAATAACTGGACAGATAGACATTGAATTTCCTGTTCTTGTAAGATAACCCTCTCCAAGTCTATTCTTATACACTCTTATCTAATCTTACCACATAACTCAAGATTAGTAGCGGGTGAACCTTGACATCAACTTATGCATCATATTAAGTAAACTATCAAGTCGTGTTATGTTTGTTAGTGAGTCACATCTTATAAGCAGCTTCACGTTAGCTACTCTAACTCATCCATGGACCAATTCTCTCTATTTTCTTTGATATTTCGGAGGACTCATTTTGTTTAGATTTGCTATGGTACGTTCTAATGATAACTAAACTCCTAGGCACTCCATATAATCCTAGTATTAGAGCTTGAGATTGAGATCGAGGGCTATGTAGTGATAGTTAGTCTATTATTCGAGATACTTGTATGTGTATTGAAGGCATCTGTATGAAGTGTAATTACTGAAGCTTTGTCATGAGAATGTTGAACCGTAGTATACAGGGAGAGATTAACGATGTCAAGAGTAATGCTTATGGTTGTGATCGAGTTACCCAACAAACACCATGTATAATTGATGAGTAGATACAAGATCTTGCTACTATTGTATCCAACTTAGCTATCTCAATAAACAGAGTCCTAGAGACTGGACTACGTAATAGAGTTGTTGAGTAAGGCCAAGAGATGAGAGACAGGCCGAGAAGACAAATGAACGAACAAGCTCCAGAGGCTTTGCTAGTAAACCAAGCACCATCGTGATGTGTCGACAGAGTTACAAGAAGAAGATTGGAGTTAGATGAAGTAGAAGAGTATGAAGAAGAAGAAGACCACTATGTTAGGATTGATGAGCATAAGTTTAGAGTGCTAAGAGGTGCCAAACATCTTAAGGTACAGATTCCAAGCTTTAATGGGTTTGGTAGTACTAATGACTACCTAGATTGGGAAGAGAAGATCAAAAAGATATTCGACTTCTACGATTATGAAGATACTATCTATATTCGAATAGCCGCATTAGAATTTTCTGGATATACAACAATGTGGTGGAAGAAACTATAGAATTTTCACTTGAGGGCCTGATGTGAAGTTCGAACATAGAATGAGATGAAGAGAGTTCTAAGAAGTAGGTTTGTTCCTGAACACTATGAATAAGATACTTTCCAGCAACTCCAAGACTTAAGGCAAGGTAACAGATCTGTAGACGACTATGTTTGAGAGTTTCAGTTGCTCATGATACAATGCGATGTCGACAAACCTGAGACACGAACTATAGCATGGTTTATCTCTGGACTATAGGATGAGATTGGTAACATCATGGAGCTGTAGAACCTTGCAACACTAGATGAAACCATCCGTATAGCTTAGAGAGTTGAAAGGTAATGACGGAACTAGGTTAGTCAGATGTCAAGTAGTTGAACAATGCTGTTGAATAGGAGTGGCCTACTGAGCTGAACAAGGAATGATAAAGCATCAAACAATTCCGAGGTGGAATGCTGAGGTCAGATGCTAAGCCAACTAGAAGAAAGCCGAGGTAAGCTTAAGATCCAAAGAGACCTAAGTTAGAGTTCAGGAAGGAAAACCTGAGAAATCAAATGTTTTAAATGCCTTGGTTATGGACATATGGCTACTCAATGTCCGCACCGCCGAGTCATGACCATAAAGGGAGTTAAGCCCTAGTTTGAAGTAAGAAGTGCAAGTGAAGAAGAGGAAGAAGTGGCAACCGTTCAGATGCTGGAAGAATTTCAGGAAGACCTCAATGTTGAGATACCTCCTAAGGGCGAAGCCGAGTATTTCTTTGTTGTTCGACAATCTCTCAATGCTTTTGTAGCTAACGAGAATGAACAAAGAGAGAACCTCTTCGATATGAATTGCCAGGTGAATGGCGAGCTATGCACCGTGATCATTGACGGAGGGAGTTGTACTAATGTTATTGTGCAAGGGGTAGTTAAGGCCATGAAATTGCCAACCTTTCTATACCCAAAGCTATACAAGATTCATTGGCTAAATGAAAAAGGACGGCTATACGTTGCTGAGCAAGTTAGAGTGCCGATCACCATTAGTGATAGGTATAGGGATGAGGTCCTATGTGATGTCCTTCCTATGTGTGCTTCTCACATATTATTCGATCGACTGTGCCTATTTGATTTGAGAGTATTATACAATGGGTATAGAAATACCTAAATGTTCTTGAAGGATGACAAGAAAATTATATTGATACCTATGAGTTCTAAGAAAGTGCAAGAAGCCTAAGAAAAGGTTGTTAAATCTCTACAATGGAAGTCCTTGATGATTTCTTGAGCTTAGTTTGCACAAGAAGTCAAGATTGAGGATTATGTACTCCTTTTAGTTAGGAGATTCTTAAAGGTTAGAGAAGCCGAGAACTTGCCAAAGTGCAATAGTTACTTTAGGACTTTGTCGACCTATTCCCTACCGAGATGCCAAAAGGTTTACCTCCCTTAAGAGGTATTAAGTATTGCATTGACCTCTAACCCACTTGTAGGCTCAATCTAGAATAGGTAGCTGAATTGAAGAAACAAGTAGATAAGTTAATGGATCATGGATATGTCTATAAGAGCATAAGCCCTTGTATTGTACCTATTGTGCTCGTACCAAAAAAGGATGGAACGTGGTGAATGTGCATTGATATCTGAGTTATCAATAAGATCACTATCAAATACCGATACTTGATCCCGAAGCTTAATGATATGCTTGACAAGTTACATGGCGCCTACATCTTTTCTAAGATTAACTTGAAGAGTGGCTACCACTAGATATGAATGAGACTTGAAGATGAACGGAAGACAGCCTTTAAGACAAGGGATGGTCTATTCGAATGGTTAGTGATGCCATTTGGTCTAACTAATTGTTGATGGTTGATTTTCATTTTGATGCGTGAACACTTGCAATGAAAACTACTTCGAGGGGTACTGGAGAGTGTTGCAGTGTAGCTACTCTGATGCCTAAGTCAGCACTTTTATGATGAGAGTAAAATTGTTCAATGATTGTGAGAGTTAAAGAATGGAGAAGAGCCCCCTTACTTAGGAGTTTTGCCTGGTAATTATAATGAGTCAATGGAAATTGTACCCAGACTAGATTATTGGACCGGGTTCAAGTGTTGGGCCAACTAATATAAGCTTACATAATAATTATCTAAAAATGCCTATCAACACCTGCCCCCCGCTCTCTTTGATGACAAAGTTGGAAAAGAGAGTATTTAGGGAGGTTAATTTTGTGGGAATTTTGGAAAGGTTTGTAATCCTAGCCTAAAGAGGTTAAAGTGCTTGAAGAAGCAAAGGCTTGAAAAGGCGAAAACTGGGAGTCACCAAAGCGAAGCCTAGAGAATCGATATGCCTAAAGAGGCCACTGTGCTTAAAAAGTAAAGAGCACCTAAAGAGGCCAAAGTGCCTAAAAAAGTAAGTATGCTTAAAGAAGCTAATGTGCTTGAAGAGGCTAATGGGCTTAAAGAGGTGAGGACCTAAAGAGGCTAAAGTACCTGAAGAGCTAATGGCCTAAAGAAGCTAATGTGCCTAAAAGCATGAAAGTCACCCAAGTTGGGCATGACCTATGCTAAGTTGTAAGATAGGTTGACTCACTTCTAGTCCATTAAAGTATAGGGCATTAGCTTGCTTTCTTGTCATCCATATCAATTGTAGGACTTAGAGCCGTTAAGGAGTATCCCATTAGCAAATTATGTTTACGTTGGCATAGAACGAAGGGCATTTATTTTGCCTTCACTTGCTTTGAAGTTCTCACACTTATCCCTAAAGAAAGTTAAGTTAGTAAACAACCAAGCAAGTCACTATAAGTGTCGAATAGGCGACAATTAATATTATCCAACTTGTTGAAGTTTAAATGATGAAGCGACTTATGGATAGATGTACCTTAATGCATAGTCAAACGAAAGCATTAACAATAGGTTAACATGAAGCTTAGCATAATACTCAAATTTTTAATGCATTGAAAAATGAATAATAACTTACAAATGGTAGGAGTAAAGCTTTACTCATCTATTAACGATGGGGTTGGTATGTATAGCTCAAACACAATTTTGTGTAGCTTAAGATGTTGTTGATTTTGTAGTAATTCAAGAAAATAATCTAAACTTGAGATAGCCATTTGACTTTGGTGTGAAGGAGCTTGACATTTTGAGCTTTTGAAACTTAGTAAAAGATAGAACTCGGCTAGTGGAGTTCAGTTTTCGGAGTCATCACCGATGTTAATGAAGCATTTTACTCTAGCTTGAAAAAGATCCAACTCAGCACTATCGTCATAGCATAGCTGGTCACCGACCTAAGCGTTATGTGCCCTTTCATGATTAAGGTTAGAAGATATTCTCTCTATAGAGCTTGACGTATTGAGAAAATTCTTAGAAATTCAAGTCGTACATAGAAATTTTATGAAAACTTTGCTACCAACTTATGGTAATGCAATATGAAAGAAACACAACAACGATGGAGTGAAGAGCAAATCCATTCTAGGATGTTTTGTCTAAGCAAAGCTTAGATTTTGATTAAAAGAAGAGAAGCTTAAGTCATTATCTAATATGCTGTTCATAAGGTGCTTAGTCTTATCAGGATTTGACTCGGCCAAAGATAACTCGGCATCGGTTTGTCGAAGTAACTCAACATTTAGCTCAGATCCCCTGACTCGGCATTTATAAAAATAGTGTCATTCTACTATCATAGTGGATTACACTCCATAAAGGGGACTGCTCACTTGCACTCCTTGCTTCCTTGGAAATTAAGTTGATATAATTGCTCGAAACTAAGTACGTATAGTAGCTTCTCAGCTACTTGGCATGGAGCATGATGACCTATTTTGATGAACAAACTCAGCTATGAAGAGCTCTACGTTCAGAAGGTGTAGCTCAACTTAAAGCATAAACTATATTAGAGCACTTCTAATGTGAGCTTAGCATTGCATTAAGAATTTGGTCAGTTGAGTATCATTTCGCCATTATTATAGCATAATAGTGAACTTAAATGAATGGCTCGCAATGAGAGGCCCAGTAATTTAAATAGTCTCCTACTCGATTTCTCGGCTGGTGCATCCATGAGCTATGATGACATGCTAAGTGATGGTAGGGTCCATCACACTCATCTGATCATTATTGGATGAGCCTAGGCACTTCTGAGCTCTTTTCAATTAAAGTAATGCTCAGAATTTTTCCTTAATACTGGAGTTGTAGTTTGCATGGTTTGATGGAAAAATTATTACATGCTATTTGGCCAATGAACAGGTCAGCCATGCTTAGAAAATGTAAAGCTTGGATAGGTTCTATACAAAGGATCAAGGCCATATAACATGCTTAGCTTCTCGAAGCTTAGAAGTCTATCATTTTCGAAGTAAGCAGCTTGGTCATATCCTTAGGAGTTCAAGTCAGATACCATTAGGGAGTTTATCTCAGCTTTGAAATGTCGAAATACTTGGAGTACTGACCAAATGCTCAACTTTTGCAAGGCTCGTCTAGTAGGAACAGCTCTTAGCAAGGAGAAGTACAATTACTTGGCATATGAATAAATAACACGGCTTCCCAGCTATTGTCAAAGGTAGAGAGCACTTACTCAATAAGTTTGGAGTATAAGTTGGCCATGTTTTTGCTTTGACCTCGTGTAGGCAACTATTATGTGGAATAGTACGACTGTAGTTGTTGTTAAAGCTTCGTAAAGAAAAGAGCTCAGCCCTAACTTGGTATTTGTAGTACTCGGCCTATTAGAAAATCGGCCTTTGCTTTGCCGAGATTGTGCTTGTTCGACATTTGCTATCTTGGAGCACGAGCAGACATTATGCCAAAGTGCTTGACATGGATTCAATTGTGACTTAGTAGAGCAAGTTGCTATGAGCATAATGGGTGTACTGCAAGCCTAATGCTACTCTTTATTTGTAGAAAATGTTTAGGTTGCCTCTTGTACAACTTGGGTTGATGAACTATTGGGCTTAGACAATTTCTCGATTCTTATTCAAATAGTAGATATACTATTCGAAATTCAGTTTGCAATGAAATTTGCATGTGGATTTGATAGCCCGATTAGGTGTTTTAACCTTAATTGGTGTATTCATCTCTATTATAGAGAGCTTGGGTTTTGAACTTGTGTATGAGTTAATTAGTTATTTAGCCTAAGTCGATTACTTGGCCCTTGATCATTGGACTCGGTGACTCGGTGTCTATGTTTCTTGGCATCATTGGTCTTAGCGACTTGAAATGACATAGATAAAATGCACTCATCCATTTGGCATGGACTTGGACAAAGCTTTCGACAATCAGCATGTTAAGTTACTAGAACTCGACTCCTCTCAAGATCAGCATAGGAGTGTTCAAAATGTACTAGCTCGGTGAATTGGCAATTGTTGATAAGAAAAGTCAAAAGTGTGGATTCTCAAGTCAGAATTATGCTTATCGAGTTCAAAATTCAGAGTACATGTGAGACACAACGGTTATATGGCAGTTACATAGTCATTACATGGAAGTTTTCAACTCTTTCAATGAAAGCAAGTATTGAAAAAATGCAAAAAAAGAAAAAGAAATGTATCCACAATTATCAGGAAAAAAAACAATATCATCTTCCAATAGCCTTTATCTATGAATAAAGTAGAAATCACCAGGCATCAAGATACTTAAAGTGCATCACTTGAAGAATTGCCAAAAGTTGTGATGATGTTCGAAACGTATGCAAGATATGATTACATGTAATCTGGACTAACTTGATATGCTTTATTAGTGGCCATATGTAAATTCATAGTCCCTTGTTAAACCACAAAAAGGTCAGACTACCAGTAGAGAAGAAATCTAAACCAAAGATAATCAATAAATTTAGAAAAATTGAAAGTGAAAAGGAGTACAAACCATTCCAAAACTTCGATAATCCATTTAAAAATCAATTCCCACAAACAGTGCCAATTGTTGATGGTTGATTTTCGTTCTCATGCGCAAACACTTACAAAACATGAAAATGGCTTCGAGGAGTGCTAAAGAGTGTTCCAACGCAGTCACTCTGATGCTTAAGTTAGCACTCTTGTGATGAGAGTAAAATTGTTCAATGATTGTGAGAGTAAAAGAATGGAGAAGAGCCCCCTTACCTAAGAGTCTTACCTGGTATTTATAATGAGTCAATGAAAATTATACCTAGACTGGATTATTGGACTAGGTTCAAGTATTGAGTTGACTAATATAAGCTTAGATAATAATTATCTAAAAATGCCTATCAACACTAATGTGCCAAGTACATTTATGCAGTTCATGAATCATGCACTCAGATCGTTGATTGGTAAATGCATTGTAGTTTATTTTGATGATATTCTAGTCTACAGTACCGACTTCCTCGTTCATGTCTAACATTTGAGATTAGTGTTTAATATACTCCGCGCCGAGCAATTATTTAGCAACTTGAAGAAATGCGCGTTCTATAAAAGTGAGGTTGTATTCATTAGATATGTTGTTTCAAGGAAGGGAGTTTAACTTGACGAGGAAAAAGTTAGAGCTATTAATGAGTGGCCTACGCTAACTAGTGCTGTTGAAGTTAGGAGTTTCCATGGTCTAGCCTCGTTCTATTAGAGATTTATGCGAAACTTCAGTTCCATAACTATGCCGTTAACTAAATTGACCAAGAAGAACGTTGAGTTTAGATGGATAGAAAAGGCCCATAGGAGTTTTGAAGACGTAAAGTCTAAGCTAGCATTTGCTCTAGTACTTATCGTACTAGATTTCGAAAGGGTTTTTGTGGTTGAATGTGATCTATCTGATGTCGGCATTGGTGCTGTCCTTATGCAGGAGCACCGACTCATTGCCTACTTTAACTAAAATCTCCGAGGTGCTACCCTAAATTACTCAACCTACGATAGGGAGTTCTATACCTTTATCTGAACACTCTAGAAATGGAAGCATTATCTATTACTGAGAGAATTCATCATTTATTTAGATCAGGAATCTCTCAAGCATCTTCACGGGCAACAGAAGCTTTCTCGGCATCACGCCAAAATGAGTTGAGTTCTTGGAGACCTTTTGTTATGTCATTAAATGTAAGAAGAGAAGCACCCACATAGTAGCCGATCCACTTTCTCATCGTCATAACCTCATCACAATGTTATAAGCTAAGGTACTTACATTCAACACTTTACCTAATCGGTATGAGCATGACCCACATTTTAGACCTTTAGTAGCCAAGTGCAGTGCTAGAGGAGCTGTAGAAGGGTTCTACTTTAGTGTGGGGTTCTTGATGAAGGGTAAGCAGATTTGTGTGCCGAGTGCTTATGCAAGGGAGCTACTCATTCAAGTAGCTCATGCCAGGGGTTTAGCCAGTCATTTTAGGGAAAAAGGACAATTGAGATATGGAAGGAGCATTTTTACTAGCTTTGGATGATGAAGGATGTGCATCGAATACTTGAGAGGTGTAAGGTGTGTAAATATGCAAAGGGGAGGAGAGAGTCGAATGGAAAATATACACCCTTACCAATTCTAGAGCGATCGTAGACCAATATAAGCATGGACTTCATGCTCGGCCTTCCCTATACGCCAAGAAGACATGACTCAATCATGGTAGTAGTTGATCAATTCAGCAAGATGGGTAACTCCATTCCCTACCGTAGAACTAATGATGCTTTATTCATCACTAACCTTTTTTTGCAGGAAATTGTGTGATGACATGGATTGCTAAGGAGTATTGTGTTTGATTGTGATTCAAAATTTATGAGCTTCTTTTAGAAGATCTTATGGAGGAAGCTTGGCACTAAGCTGCTATTAAGTACCTCTTGTCACCCCCAAACAAACTATTAAACTGAAGTAGTGAACAAAACCATCGATAATCTCTTACACACTACTATTGGAAAGAACTCTCACGATTGGGATTTATGCCTGCTCATCATTGAATTTACTTACAATCATTCAACCTATAGCTATAATACCCTAGCACTTCGAGCTAGTTTAATAACCTTAAGATCTAAGCCCTTAAATTTAGGGCACCGAGCTAAGTTATCAGTTTTATTTCAAACTTCACAGTAAAGTTAAAAAAGTTAAACAAAGTAATTTAAGTAAAGTCAATTTCTCAAAATAAGCTATATAAAAATATTAATTTGAGAAAAATGTCAATTTATTGATAAAGCTGATAATTATAAAATCCAAGCTTTTAGATATAGTGAGATGTTAGAGATAAGTTAATTAACTATAAAAAATAATAAATGAAGTTGAATTATACATAATATACATGTATTATATGTGATATACATTATATGTATTAAATATATACATATAATAATAATAATAAATTATCAAAATTACGTAAAATAATGGAAAATTAATAAAAAAATTGCATGGATGAATCACCAAATAATGTGTCAAGTTAGGATTAATTGCAAATGATGAGTCAATATTTGGTTAAGGAGAGAATGATATATAATACCTAGGAAAATGTGAAATTAACATGTATAATTTTACTTTTTTATATGCAAAAATCTTAAAACCTATAAATAGGGCTCCAGACATTATTTACAATATTTTGGAAACTTGAAAACACAAGAACATAATTTTCAAAAATTAAAAAAAAATTAGAAAAGAATATAGAAAAAATGAAAGAAAATAGTGAGAAAATAGGGTGAATTATTGTTCCTAAGGCTATAGGCAACCTAACAAGGAGCCACTTAGGACATAAAGTTGTGGTAGAGAGAGAAAGTGAGCCGACATAGGGTAGTAGTCGGAGCACCGTGTACTAGTAAGCTAAATTTTACTGTCTGATTTTCATTAATTCACTAAAAATATTAAATTAGCTTAGAAAATTATAAAATTTGGTTTCCCTAGGTTATTTTACATATGCTTTCACATGGTCATTTTATTTTCTTAAAATAGCATTGATTTATGATACTTGCTTAAGAACATGCCCTATTTAGACGAATTTTAAATAAATTTTTCAAAATATTATATAATGTTACTTCGACCTGAAAATTTTTATATAACACACTTATATAATGTATTAAATTTCAGTAATAATAAATTTTGAAAATCTCCATGTTTACTATTTTTTATAATTATTTTGAATAAAAATGCTAATTTTACTCAATTATTGAAATAATTAGTTTTTGATGAAATTAATGAATAAGCCCTACATGTTTAGACTTCTGGATGTTTATAATGATGTTTGGAATATTTAATTTATATCTCACTCAAAAATTTATTTATTTTCCTTAATTTTCTATAATTTTGAGCTAAATTGTTATTTTTGTAAAAATATATAATAATTAGTTTAGTATAATTCATGGTTAATAATTAAACTACATATTTTTTTAAGTCCATAGGATTTTTCATGAAATTAATCAGGCTCGTATACTATTTATTACATATTTTCCTAGTATAAGCTTATATATTAGCTTAATATGTAACATAATAATTAGTACTAGTTAAATGCTTGTCAAATTCACATAAAATGAACACTTTGGGGTATATTAAGGGCTACTAGATAAGTTTGGAAGGTGTGATTTTTGGGGTTTTTATTTATGTACTAAAGCTAACTCGGGTTAATTTCAAAGTTAGGATAGCATACAGTCGAGTTATAATATGAAAGGGTATTTTTGGGTTTTTGAAAATATTGATTAATCTTGTTTCTTAATATATATTAATAGTACTCAAAATAATGATTGTGATGATATAAAGTTTACTGAAATCAGATGAGAAATGAGTAAAATATGACTAAATGAAGTTTCAAAACACGAAAATGAAAACTTATAACAGTTCGGATTCAACCTATACTTAATTTGAAGATTGTGTTATATTTTCATAAGAGTAAGATGTAAGGAAGGACCACATCGTAAAGTTTAGGATTTTACGCTATTACTAAGACCAGGTAAGTGGATCTAACCCATGCTTGAAGTAGATATATTGATACTCATAACATTACATGTTGTTTAGTGCTGTATTGATATAATATGAGTATATCTTGGGTGAACTGATATGCTACTATAGTGAATGCTAATATGGTGATTATAAATGATAGTAATTGTACCTTGGTCAAATTTTTATGTTGCTATGTTAGGTGATGAATTATGTTTATGATTGATTTTGCTAACCAAGGAAGTTGAGTGATCTAACTTGATCTTTTAGGTGTTCACCTAAGTGAACTCTAAGTAAGATACTAAAATTTTGCTAGGGAGAATTCAAAAACTAGAATCAAATTACTAAGTGAAATAAAACTAAAAGATTGATTGTATTAATTGATATTCTTAAGTTGCTAATGCATATCATGGCATGTCATGGCATAAAAAGGGACCTATGGGTCAGAACTTTTAGAATATGGCTTCCAAGTGACCATAGAAAAAGCATGGCTTTATGAACATAGTTTTTGAAAGCATATAGAATGCATTGCCTAAATATTGTGACTATTTTGATAGTCAAATTTAGTAGACTACAGTGTGTGGTCTAATTTGATAATGTTGCCACTTTGATTTGGTGAACTACAGTATGTAGTCTAATTTTGTAAAGTTAGGGGCCTTACTCTCAAACTACTCGTTGTTGCCCTTTTTGAAAATGGTAGGCTACAGTGTGTAGTCTAATTTGGTAGGGGCCCTACTCCCAAGCAGCTCCTTGTTGCTTTAGTTTCTTAGCTGTTATATCCAAATGCCCGGCTATATCGATTAACCGAAAGAAGTTTGGAAGGCATAGGATATCAGTATCAATGCATGCCATATACATGAGCATAGCATGCTGCATTGTTAGCAATAAATGCTTGGTTGTGTGAATGCATATGTGAAGTTGAACCTACAAGTTATGATTGAAATGTTTTATTTGTGATATGTAATCTTGTCTATCATATTGTCTATATTGTATTGTTTGTTATTTACTCTCACTCAGCTTTAGTACCTAAGAGCATAAAATGTTTTATCCTAAGTTAATAGCATCGTAAAGGGCACAACGCTAAGGGAAGATATATATACTAAAAGCATGAGTCAAAGTTAGTGACTTTTATATGGAGATTGTACTAAGTCAAGGATCCTATTATTGTAAAGATGATAAAGGAAAAAGCTAGTTCATGCTTTGATGTAAATATTATATTATATACATAGGTTGTAACGGGAATATCCAGTTGAACTCCAATGTAGTAACCCCTTTATTATGTAAACAAAGTTGTCTTTGGATGAATGAGAAGGTTGAGTTAAGTTTTCAATAGATATTCTTATGTGATGATGTATCCTGTGCTATGTCGGGATGTGACAACAACTCAACTAGAACATCACTATTTGAGATTGTTTATGGACATAACCCGAATCTACCCTTAGATTTAATTAACAGTCCAACTATATAAGGGGAAAGTCAATCTAGCCTATAGCATGCTAAGGAGTTCTAGAGGTTATATCGGAAGATTGTCGAGTAATTGGCCAAAACTGTAGCCTGATAGAAGGAAGTGGGAAACCATGGAAAAAGACGAGTTGTTTATACCCCTAAGGACCTTGTATGGGTCCATCTTAGCAAGGAACGCTTCCCTACCAAGAGGACAAATAAACTATCTCCTAGAATGAATGGACCTTATAGGATCCTAGGGCGCATTAATGATAATGCCTATGAGATTGAGCTACCTGAAGGTTTTGGCGTGTCTATTACATTTAACATCACCAATCTAACTCCTTATGTGCTCAATGATGATGAAGACCAAGATTTGAGGGCAAATCTTTAGTATCCCTAAGGAACTGATGAATTACCAACCATCGATCCCATTACTTGCAAACGGCTTTGAGGCTTCCACTCCTTCACTCGAAGAATGCTCTCTCGGTAACCTGCTGATGACAAGAAACTTTACGTCAAAGGAAGGTAGCTGAACTCCTTGAGCTCCCTGCATTGTTATACGTTGATCTATACTCTCGGTTGTGATGATATCGACCATTCCCTTACCAAAGACCTTATATTGAATAATTTGACTAACTACTATTGAGAGGTTCTAGCCAAGTGACGAGAGACCCACTTATCAGCCGAGTAGTTTTCTCTTGGCCTATTACCATATCTCTCGTCACCCTCTTCTTGTCTCAGCCCCTTTATTGCTGTAACATCTTGATCCCTCTCGCCTACTGTGTTTAGAGAATCTTCATACGGGACCAATGTTACATTACCATCTATCCACCTCATCTGATACTGTACTACTTTTCCATTTTTGTCTTTTGTCCTTTTTACCCTTTTTCGTATGTATTAGGAATTACCTTTTTGTATATATTTTCTTGTATTTTCTTTATTTATAATGTTGTCCTAGGGACTTATTATAAGTAGTCCCTTTCCCTTGTAAGCCACAGATAACTGGACAAATAGACATTGAATTTCTTACTCTTGTGAGATAACCCTCTCTAAGTTCATTCTTATACACTCTTATCTAATCTTACCAAGTAGCTCAAGTTAGTGGTAGGTAGACCTTGTCATCAACTAGTGCGTCATATCAAGTGAAGTGTGAAGTCATGTTATGTTCGTTAGAAGTTACATCCTCTGAGCAGCTTCATGTCAACTACTCCAATTCATCCATAGACCAATTCCCTCTATTTTCGTTGATATTTCGAAGGACTCATTTAATTCAGATTTGCTAAGGCAAGTCCTAGTGATAACTAACTCTTAAACATACCATATGCAATACTAAATTTTAGCTTAGTTCCCATCTTTGCTTGCAAAGATTGCTAGAATTGAGACAAAAAACAAGAGTCACAATATAAGATTATTAACATTAAAAGCCCATGTATACAAACTCTTTCCTTAACATAAGTTTAACACACATTTATGCTAGTTAGGAGAAAATTGCCGTTTGCCTTACAATTATGAAATGTGATGATTTCATGATTCTATCCACAATGACCCAAATCACATCATGGTGTCTCTTCATTTTTGGTAAAACCACTCACAAAATCCATCGTTATATATTCCCCCTTCCACTTGGGTATAGGTAAAGGTTGCAACAATCCTTTTAACCTTTATTGTTCGACTTTCACTTTTTGGTAAGTCATACAATGTAATATATATTGTGTCACATCTCCTTTCATTCTTGTACATCTTATTATTTCTATGGTATATGGAATATCTTGTACTATGTGTTTCTTCTAAAATTATCTTCTTAACTTCTGAATTATTTAGTATACAAAGTCTTTCTTTAAACCTCAATATTCGTTTGTCATTGATATTAAAGTCAAGATGTTGTTCAATACTATCCTTAATCTCTTCTAGCTCTACATCTCCCTCCTAAGATTCCTTCATCAGCTCAAGTAATGTAGGTTGTCCTTTCTGATTAGTCAACATACAACTCTCTTCCCTTATTACAACTTCTAAGCTTAACTTCTCTATTTCTTCAATCAGTTCATGTTTATTCGTAATGAGTGCAACAATACTATTAAACTTCTCCCTAATTAATGCGTCAGCCACTACATCAGCGTTCTCGAGGTGGTTATGAATTGTAAGATCATAATCCTTTAATAATTCCAACTACCACCTTTTTCTCAAATTCAATTCCCTTTGTGTAAAAATATACTTAAGGCTCTTCTAATTAGTGAATACCTTACATTTTTCAACATATAGGTAATGCCTCTAGATCATTAGAAGAAATATTACAATTGCAAGCACCAAATTATAAGTCAAATAGGTTATCAAAATCATGATTCTACTATTCATTTGAATATGTAAACTAATAAAATCGTAATATTGTCAATTCATACATGAAAGTTCATCATTTTATTAAAAGTCTACACATAAACAATTTTGCATCCATTTTAACTAAGGAAAACATTATAAAATCATAAACTCGCAGAATTGTTTTTTTGACTCATGATTTTAACAACTATGTTAAATAGTTTTGCTCATGTTGTTCGAGTTGTCTTGAAGAGTAGGCAATTACCTTATCATTTTGCATCAATACACATCCTAACCTACTACTTAAGGCATTTCAATAGATTACATACTCTCCCGTTCCATCAAGTACCGTTAATACTGGAACAATTACCAACTTTCTCTTAAGTTCCTTTAAACTCTCTTCACATTTATTGTTCTATTTAAATTTAGCACCCTTTTATGTTAGTTAGGTCAATGGCATGAATATTTTAGAGAAGTCCTATATAGATCTTCTACAATAACCAATTATTCTCAAGAAACTCCTAACTTCAATTATTGTGGTCGATCTTACCCACTTCGTCACTTTTTTCACCTTTGTAGGGTCAACTATTATTCTTGCACCAAACACTATATGTTTGAGGAGCACTACTTACTCAAACCAAAACTCATATTTCTTTGGCTTTACATATAGTTGATTGTCCTTAAGGGTTTGAAGCATGATCTATAAGTATTCTGCATGTTCCTCCTTGCTCCTTGAGTATATCAAAATGTCATCTACAAACACAATTGCGAACTCATCTAAGAATATTTTAAAGACATGATTCATCATGTTAATGAATGTAGTAGGGGCATTCATTAATCCGAATGACATTGCTAAGAATTCGTAATGCCTCTACCTAGCCTTAGGTCCACTTAAATGCCCATGACTAGTAGGCATGCCATATGAATAAGCCTTAGTGAAGAAGCCTACTAAACTTATTAAGTGATTTGGAGAGCTTATAATAGGCCTAGATATAAATTAAGACCATAACTAGCTAAAAAGACTAGCATGAGCCCTAAAACCATAAGGGCTAGCCAATTTAGTTGCCTATTAACTTAAAATAGGGCTTAGGTCTAAAATGAAACCTAAATACCCTTAAGTTAAGACTTGAAAAGACTAAGTAAATTAATAGAAGGCTCATAGGCAAAGATTTAAATAAAATTTGAATATTTTAGGCCTAATAACAACATAAGAGCCTAACTAATAATAATAAATGACTACAACAAGGCCTTTTACACATAAACACGTAATTAAACTAGAAAACCAACTAAGTTAAGAAGAGAACACATAAAATTTGAATTTGACCCCTACCTAAGCTTATGGTTATGGGCCCTAAATCCTAAAATTGATTCCTCATGTGAAAGTACATCTAAAATCGTATGAAATCAATTATAAGAAAGCAAAAAGATGGACTTAAAATGAAGAAGTTACAGTGAATACAAGTTTTAAACATACTCGGGATTTATGGCAAACTTTAGTAATTAAGTAGACTCTTAGGTTCTTGGAGAAAACCCCTTCTAATTACTTACATAGATTTCATAATTATGTTTTACTAACTTAATTTCTATTTCAAGAGCCCTAAAGGCTAAGACAAGTAGACAAACATGCCAAGTGAGAGAGTTCTAATGAACTGGTGCTTACTTATCTTTGATAATTGCCTGATGTTGTATTTTTTTCCCTTGTTTGTCTATTTGAGTGACTAGGACCATCTTCAGTTGATTGATGGCAAGTAGCTTGAGTCGGGATTTGTATAGTTTAGCTCGTAAGGCATTCTATAGATGTGCTAATAGTAAACCCATGGGGCATTATATTGACTGTTGATATTGGATAGCCCTAGTTGAGGTCCACCTGATTGATCGATATGGTATTCTTTCTTAACTAGGGTAATAGTTGAGTTCCATCTATTGAGACGATGACTATGAACAACCTCATGCAAGTAAAGTGAGTTACCTTGGTAGTTAAGCATCAAGGATGATTTACATGTAAATGACGTAAATCTACACCATGGCTTCAAAGCCCTATAAACATATTGTTTGCATTCATTGCATATGCATTTATTTTGTATCTAGTTAGGTTGCATGTTTGTTAATAATACTTAATAATTTTCTTAAACGGTTCTAACCAGAGACAAACATACTAACTTGTGGTTTGCTTACCTCCCAACATTTGCTTTTTGTAAGTAACCAAAAGCTAAGAATGGGGTTAGATTTGAGTGCAAAGTGTTCCTCCAACCATTTGGATTAGGTGGACAAGATTACTTTAGCTATTTATATTGGTTAAGATAGATCATAAAATTTAGTGATTTGTGATATTATTGAAGTTTAATTATCCTATCTTATTGAATGGTATATAATTCAAACTCTTTGCCATCTTGGTGGATTGTGAATTGTTCGGTCATCCCTAATTGCTTATATGAATAAGTAAATATATGTAAAATGAATAAATATCATTAGAAACTTACTAATTAGAGTTTTGCAACTTCTAACTTGCAGAGCGATCTTCATATCATGGGTGTGCATAAGATATGAAGATTATAGACAAAAGTATTGGACCCCCTTTTTGGGTATTACAATGTTATTCAAATAAAAAAAAAATGTACTAGTAAAATATTGAGTAGATGAAATTGCTTTTGAAATTAATAATTAGAATAACATGATGTTGGTGGCAAATTGACCATCTTATGAATAATAAATGAGAGCACAAATATCAAACGATTTTGAATTAAAATAGGAGATAAGGAAAAAAAAGGAATTAATAAATAACGAAAGCTTTTATTAATGGAGGCATATTTGAGAAATGTAGATTAATTAAAAGAGGAATGAGTAGCACTTGTAAGGGGAATTCCACTTCAGTAAGACCAAGAAGGAGAGAAAGAGTGAAAAAATAAAACTATCTTCCATTTAAAAGTTTGGTGGTAAAACCTAGTTTAGAAATCTACTCAATCTTCACGAGGTTATCAACCTTTCAATACCTACTTCGATCCAAAAAATCACCCACATGTAAGCTTAAGATCAACATCATCAACAATAACTAAGGTAATTTCAAGTGAAATTTAGTGAATTAATGTAAAATTAAAGTTGAAATTAGAGTAACTTTCTGGTCATGTTTAGTTTAGAGGGAAAACAAGAACCTAAATTTTGTGTGTAGATTCTATCCATGTTGTACTAAATTCAAATGTTAAGAACTTTAAATTTTGGTGCGCAAAATATTTATTTTAAAATTTTTCTACAAATTTACATTGTTTTTGAGGTAGAGGATTTAATAGGCTTTTCTAATGAATTATTTGTTAATCTAAGATAAAATGATTCTTAAAACTTAATCTATAACATAGGATTGATTTGAATGAATATAACATGTAACCTTAGTTCATTAGGTGATTCCTATATTAGCAATATTGATGAATTACAAAATATTTTCATAGTGTTTAGAATCATTATACGATTATGACTTGATGATTTAATGGAATCACTAAACTTGTCAATTATATTTTGTGGTAAAAGGGTGGTTAATGACTTAACCTTAAGCATAATTTGAGTTTGTTGTTGATTATTTACATGAATATGACATATTAAGAGTAAGTTGATGCTTTTAGGAGAACAATAATTTTCCCACCTTATGACATCAATGAAGTTTGAAGATTTTGTTATAGTTGACAAGTATTTTCAATGTCATTTATTACCATATATCTCATGCTGAATTGATTAAGAGATGAGTAAATCATAGGCACTTTGAAACTAATCAAGTAAATGTAAGAGTTAGATTTTATGAACCTTATTATGTGTAATTACATTTATACTAATTTATGGAAGTGCACTTAGGTAGCTTTATCCTAGTAGAATAACATCTATAAGGTTTGTTGTAAGATCTACTTATCCAAGTTATTGCTCTTTCCATGTTTGCTTTGCTTGTTTTTCATTATAGTTAAGAATGTTGACCATATGCTTTTTGGTTGTTTGATTCTTTATGATATTATGTGAATGAAAGTTGTAGGTAATATCGAGCTATAGTTTGGTTGTAATGTGTTGATGTTATTTGACTATTAGATGGAACTCTTTTATAGCTGGATTGCTAAACTGCAACTATTAAGGTTTGCCTTATGTAACTTTATGGCATGTACATCATTATTATGATTTGATTACAACATGTGTACAAATTTTGTCTACAAATGTAGTTTTAAGAAGGTGCTGCCAATAGGTTTTGAGTGCTATCTAAGCTACTTAAACAAACTAAGTCTTGATCACCACTCAACGAGTATGTAGTCTAATCTTTGAATTTATCAAGTCTATAGCATGGTTGACAATTTAGCTTAGATTAGTAACTTATCAAAAATTAGGTTCACCAAATATTGTATGTAGTGGTATAAGGTACACTTAAGCATCTTGTAATAGTAGAGAAAAGTTTGGGAAAGAGGTAGCGTATGCCAAGTTCAAGCTCAAGAGCTATTCATTGGTGTTGAAAGAGGCAAGAATTGCTTAAAGGTAAGCTAATGAGTTGTTTGATGGTTACCTTACTTTTAATTGACTAAGTACAAGTATAAGCTTGAAAATTTAATAAGTTTTGGCTAAAGAATATTGAGGTAAGTGCATCGTCACATCATATGTATAGCATTACATGTTTTGGCATATTAATGAAGTAATTGTGTAATATTATGTTACTTCTCATTTATGTTGCTTTTATATAATCACTTAGCTCAATAAGGAGCTAAGGGGTTATTGTTTTATTGACCTCAAGTGCAAGTGAAGACTCTTGAAGTGTTAGGATGGGATTTTGGAAAAAGACTTTAAGAGTGCTAGATTCAAAAGTTGAAACTTAATGCTCTTAGTTATTACATGTGTAATTATACATAAATATGTTTGTGTTGTTTTTGACTTAGAAGAGTACACATGTGTGATGTGCACAACTGTGCTGTTTTTTGGCATGGTGCAACTAGATTATATGAGGTAGAGCGTAAAGAATGTTGACACACTCAGGGCAGTATTAGGCAAATGCACCTAATTAAGTTATATTATAAATACAGATTTTGAGTTCTAGTTGTCGATTTCATAGGGAACCATGAATATGAGTGAACCCTAGATTATTATCAATTTTCCTTATAATCTCCAGGTATCTAACTTTGCAATTAAGAATATATTTGAATGAACAATAAAATGAAGAACAATAGTAAGAAAAAATAAAATAAAACAACAAAAATAACTATAATTACGAGAACAACTAAAAATATATGAATGATTAAAATAACAAAATTGATTAAATTAAGAAAGATGCATAATCCTTAGTAAATCTTGTGTTATTTACTACTAAGTTTTATGTAACTTTTTAATCTCAATTCCAATTTTAGACCATGTAGATTCCTAGAATGAACTAATCAGACTTACGTATCTGATTAAATCCTAACTTGATGTATACCCTACCCAAATCACTTCTGAAATAGAGTAACTCAAGAATGCATTATGACCTTAAATCCCTCTATTAGGTTATCCTAATATAGAGAACCAAAGAGTTAAACCTCAATTAGATTTATTACTTCTAGTTGTATCAGTTAATTATACTATTAGATCTCAGGAACTTTATAGCAAACTCTCTCATTAATTCAATAAATGGTAAAATTGAATGAAAGAACAATACAATCTAATATAATTAGATCACAAAATACAAAATCATAAATTAAATAAATAATATATCAATAGTTACATAGAAAAGTAGGGTTTAATAACAATTTACTAAGAACAAATAGAATTATGACATAGTAATTAAAAGAGAGAAGGAGAAATAAAAGAGTTAATCCCATACAAATTTTACCCTTGAGCTCTTCTCAAAGGGGCTCTCTTTGCAACCTAAACCTAAACAACTATTTATAGAAACCAAATTTAGGTTTATAAAGAAAACTTGCTAAAACTATAAGATTTACAAATCATGGAATCACCATGCCCTAAGATCATGGTCGTAGTCACTAGGTGTGATCTTATTCTTCATGTAGAAATTCCTCTAATTCCATGGAAATTCTTGACAAGAGATACATGGCTAAGAACATAGCCGTGATAATTGTACACGGTCCTTTCTAAACTTCATTTGTTGTACAGTTTCTTCACTTCAATTATCCAATTAATGCATTTCTTCAATTAAGCTCTAGAATATCATAAAAATCTACAAAAGTTCATCAAAAACCTTCCAAAACTCCTACAAATGAAATATTAACCAATTAAGCTCTAAATTACAATATAACTAACACATGTAATAAATGAAATCATGCAAAACTCCCCTAAAATACATTTGTTAAATGAGTATTATCAAGCTTGTCTACACTTAAACTTTTGTTTGTTCTCGAGCAAAATAATCGAATCATCAAAACAAATATATCTTAAGGACAAAATCATCAATTTTTTACTTAAAATAGTGCACCCTCAAATTGAAAAGGTTTGCAATTTCTTTCAAAATCACCTTGCTTCTTTTACATTATATTGCCCTTAGAACACTTAGATAATAACACTTGAGAACTTCTAAAATTCAACATTCAATTCAAATAGTCTAGAGTTAGCCTTATCGCTTAAGTAGAAACTGAACTAAAGATTAAAACAAATATTTACAAATTTAGAAAGAGTTATGGGAATTTCACCACTCTAACTCAAGAGGAGAGAAATCCTTCTTAACTTATTTTTATTATGAAATCTCAAACTAGGTGCTTATTACATTAACTCATCCTTTAATTGTCTCCTTACTTTTTTTAGTTTTCTAGTTTTCATTCGGAGGCTTTTTAATTCACCTTAATTCAATTATTGAAGCTCATTAGTATTAGGAAAAAACCTTGTATTCTGATGAACCAAGACCAAACCTTGTTAATTTAGCCCTTATTTTTGTATTGACAACAAGAAAGTACATTGCTCTTTTGAGAGACTAATATCTATCATTGACAATTTTTAATCTATTTCCTTTTTGTAGTGACAGGGAGAAAGAATCTTGCTCTTTTGAGGAACCAAGATCAATCTTTACCAATTTTTTTTTTTTTCAGTTACTTTTCTTATACCTCCAATAACTTTGGTTTTTTAAGAAACTTTCAAAGGGCAAATCTCATTTGTTCATCCAATTTAAACTTTTTTTTTTAAAAATAGAGATAGATGACTATCCTTTCAAATAAGCTTAGACATAACAGTAACTAGTCTTTAATCTATCAATATCTATTGTAATCTTGAGTCTAAAGGAACTCTAGACTATAGAGATTTAACTATTCAAATTTAGCAAAGTTGACTAAGATCATAGAGAATTATGGACAAATTTCAAAAAAAAAAATGGCTTTCTTATATACATATAGAGTTGTAAATTTCCAAAGTTATTCTTTCAAGAACTAAAAAGCTTAAGTGTACGGTATTTAATCAACTCATGCTCATGAATACATAATTCCTATTCTTCTCTACCCCTTCACCCCCCATCCCTCCCAAACACTTAAATTGTATATTGTCCTCAATGTGTATTACCATAAAGCACAATAAAAATACAAGGGAAAAAAAAAAAAAAGAAAGCAAAAGAAACTAGAACTTATCTCATTTGATGGCATTGACCATGAAAATTTTCAAGTCTAGATCCATGAATTCCATTCGATCTATTCAAACCTAAAGTTTCCTTTGTAAAAAAGAAAAAAAAAAGAACTAACTATAAAAGAAAAAGAAGTTAACTAAACAAAGCTAAATAATTACTAATCTATTAAATCGAGCATGTCATATCAATCCTTGGAAAACTATTAGTAAGTGAAGTCAAACAGTCAATAGAAAATCAAAGGTAAAGTGTTAAGGATTATAGTATCCAAATCTAAAAATAAGTAATTGTGTCTTTCAAAAAGAACATGAAGAGAAAAGGAAAGGGAAGTTAATCTTCTTCCTCCTCCTCACTATCCTCCTCTTAAATAGTCATTTTCAGAATCTTAGGCTGATGGTAGTGGTAGAGGTAAGGGTGCAAACGCATGGTGAGTTAGTAGTACCTTAACAACTGTACAAGTATGTCACATCTCTTGCTCAAGATTCTTTTTCCTCTTTATAAGCTTACCTACCATCATCTTGATTTTGCTTAGCACGAAAGATGATCAGGCTACTAAGATGAAGTGGATAGCTTGTCATGATGTAGGTTAGGTAATGGTTTTTAGGATGGAAGAAGGAGCTTCATTTATGAAATCGACTCAAAACTGATTATGGGTAAGGGGATCTATTCTTTACATGGGTAAGAGATCTTGAAATAGAACCATATTCTTCATGACATGTATAATAAAAGGACCTATGAGAATATGTTTAGCTCTTCTCTTTATGGCTTAGTTTATGAAAAAGAAGGCCATGTGAACAGCTAGATTTATCTAGCAGTGCTTTGCTATACTGTGCAAATATACAATATCCCTCTCATTAACAATCCTTATACTATACTTTTCACTTTGTAGCAATGCTAATAGTAACCTAATAAATAATCTTGAGAGCAAGATCTCTCAAATTTGAAGCCTTTGATTTCCCTTAATCATATATTGATCTACTAGAACTAAACCTTACCCATACTTGAGCATCACTTAACTCTCTTAACAACTTGATTGGTGAGTTCCTATACTTATCATTATGCACAAAACCTTCGAGATATATTCCTAATGCCACTATTATCCCATCAAAATGTATGCTCACCATGTGTGTATTACATTTGAAACACATGGTATTCTATGTCCCATTGTCAATTGTGTTAGTTGCTAACATAAGATACTAAGGAACTTCAAGGTCATTCCTTTTGCATACATTTTCTATGGTTATTTTATGTTATTTTAGATATTAATTTAGTTAATTTTACAATACTTTGAGCTTACTTTATTTAAATTTCATTTTTAGGGACTTTAGGAGCAATCTATGAAGTTTCAAGGTTTTTAACAAGTTTTAGAACATTTTGGAGTAAAAGCGTTGATCAAGAATTGAAACGAAAGAATTTCGAATGAGAAATGAAGTCTAGATGAGAATATGGTTGAAGACCATAGGCATAGTTTATGCTCATGTTCCCCTCATCAACTACTTTCATTGAATTTTGAAGATTTCAAGCAAAATGCAAGTACACACCCCAATTCTACGATCATGTACCTTCTTGTAGACTTGCAATTGTTTTATAATCTTCTATTTTTTCTAGGTTTTCTTTGTAAACCTAGTCTTCCTCTTATAAATAGAAGTCTAAGCCTCAGTTTGTAGAGACAACCCCTTTAGGAGAAGTTATAAGTTACAATAATATTGGGGTCTACTAATTTCTCTTTCTTTTAATTATCTTTTTACTTTGAATCATTCTTAGCAAATTATTATTGAACCTTAGTTCTTATTGCAAAAATATCTCTTTATTCAATCTATGATATTATTTTTTGAAGATCTGACTACAATGCTTATGTTGTTGTCGAATTAGTATTTACTCGGGTTATTAGTTTGATGTCTAAGTTAGCTTTTTGAGATGCTAGTCCTTCAATGAACAGACTAGTATAATTAGAAGGAATTGAGTATGTTAAGAGATTAGGTACTAATTTCTCCAAATTAAGGCAACCTAGAATGGCCAACCTAATAGTAGGATCTAAGTTCTTAATGCGATCTTACGATGCCTAATGACTCTTATTTTCAATATTATTTACTTAGTGATTTTATTGTATTTCCCTTATTTTTTTGTTTTTTTTAAAGAAATTAATACTTAGTTAAGTAAAATTTTTATTTTAAGGTTTGAACACATTCTTGGCTTGAAAAAGAAGAAAAGGAATCGAGTTTCACTCAATTCAGAGTTCAAATGAATGTGTTATGAAATTTTAAAATTACACAACCTAAGACACAACCGTATCCCCAGGCCATGTTTGTATAATAAGAGAAAGTGGCAATTTTTTGTCAAAAAATTATATAGTCTAGGATGCAACCGTATCCTTAGGCTGTGTCCCACGTAAGATGATTTTTGCACCCAAGGTTAGTGAGTCACATAACTTGGGAACACAACTGTGTCCTAGGCTATGTCTAGTGATGAAAAAGGAAACTTCCTTATATATAATATAGAGACTTGCAAGGGTTTTGGATATAACTTTTGACATTCAAAGTTTAGAAGAGAATTAAAGAGAAGAAGGAGAAAAAGGCAGAAACAACACCCAACTTCAAGATTGTAGAGATTTCTCAACGAAAGAAGGGGTTTTTCATGTTTTACTTCTTAATTTTGCTATAATTTTCTTTTAATTTCATCATGATAGCTTAAGATTCTTGTATTTAAGATTGTGGAATCTAAGGTTTCATGTAACTATTGGATTTATTGATAATTTTCAAAATAGTTTCTATCTTTCTTCATTTAATTATGTATTTTTTTTGTTAGTTGATATTTCCAGGGTATCAATATAAGATATTATGCATGATAATTGAGAAATCACATGGGTAATGAGATCTTAACATAATTGGAGAGAATTACATGTGTACTTAGAGATAAGATGCATAATTCTTTCTGAAAGTTCTTATTTTTGTGTGGGAATTTATTGTATATTAATACGATTGTAAATTATATTACTAAGTGAAGAGATTCCAGTAAATAATTTAAGGTTAGGGTTATTATGCTTGAGAAAGGTGTTAACTTTAATTACGAATCCTAATAATCAAGAATGATAGAGATGGAATTGGAAACATTTTAAGCAGTCACATGTTAAATACTAAGGGAAACAATTCCTAAATATGTTATTTGCCTTCTTGAAGTCATTCTTAATTTTATCACTTCCAAAATTGTTTTGATAAGTCTTATAATTAGATTAGTTTGTTAATTTTAGTATTTTTAATTCACTCAACTTATAAAAAATTTCTGATTAGATAATAAGGCTAAGGCTAGTATTAGTACTTGGGGTATTTGAGGGATAAACTCAGACTCACATCTGCTATATTAAAACTGATAGGAACACTTGCCTTATATTAAGTTCTTAGCTTTTCATTATTTTCTTTTAATTGTTTTAAGTTGTAACTAATCTTTATATTTTTCCCCTTTGCAACACATGACAATAAGCTGATCAAAAGATTTGATTGAAATCGATCTTGAAATTAAGAGGACGACTTTGTGAAATTTACTTGATTTTGCATTTTAGTTTATCTTTTCTTTATATTTGCATATTTTATTTTATTGTTTGTAAATTAGGGTTAAGGATATTTTAATTTATTGATTTGAATTGACTTTGCTATTAAGATTAATATGGAGTATGGTTGGTGGAATCAAGGTGATAGCTATTGGAATTCTTCTTATAGCAACTATGTAGAACTTGTACCCATGGATTATGGGGATATTTATCGGTATTGCGAGTATCATTATTATTCTTGTCAATGTTTTAATCTTGATACACAATATATACATTATTCTAATTTCCAAGAAGAGAAATAAACAGAGAGATCTGTAGAGAAAATTCTTACTAATTTCCTAGAAAATTATGAAACCAATGACCCTTACACTTTTAGCAACCCAATTTGTACCTAAGTTGCTTTTCCACATCAACCTATTATACATGTAGGTGTAGTTGAGTAGCCATAAGGAAAAACTATGGCAAAGTTAGCTAATGAACATTGGGAGAATTATGGCACCTTTGACCTTAGTAGCTTTGCCCCTTTACCACCCTCAACTACCTTATTATACCACTTTAGGTCTTCAAAGAATGAGTTTTTTTAACTACCTTTCAAAGAGTAGTCATTTAGGATACATGGAAGAGTTTCTAAGTAATGGACAGAGTGAGCTGGTGGATGTAGGAGAAAAGGTGTTGGAAAATCTAGAAGATCCTATCAGCCATGAATTTAAAGTAAAGTGTTTTGTGAGTAGAGAGGAGTTGGGGGAGGACATTGATGTGACCTTTAGTTCCCATAATCTAGAAGTGCTTCATAACATGAGTGAAGAGTGTAAGAATGTTTTAACCCTAGTTAATGACATTAAAGAGGTTAACAAATAAGTAAATGCAATTGATATGGAGCCCTCTTTATTTTCTTATTATGAATCTTTTGTAGAGGGAGTAGTACTTGAGATGGAATGCTTAGAATTTTGCAAGATATGTTGTTGAGTTTAAGGACACAACTATCGTTAAATCTTCTCCTATTGGTAAACCCACCATAAGTGATTTTAGGGGAACAAAGCCACATTTAAGTATATATTTGTTAAGAAAAGAGTTCCTTACATCTTCTTTAGCTTTGTGGAAATGGGTTACTTTCCCATAGGACCTTGGTGGAGGTAATTTAAGTTTTTGACTTTTAGGAGCAATTCCAGTTTTAGTTTTCACTTTATTTTTCTTTGATGCATTTCATTTTCTTTGATTTGCAAGGTCTTTAGGCATTCAATGGAAGAAATCTCGTAGTATGGCAATTTCGAGGAATTTGGTGTCAAAGTGCTCAAACTGAGGAAGTTTCAGCTTTCCCTTTATCCTTTATTTTTGTTTCTTTCCCCTTTTCGCTTTTGATTTTTATGCTTTGATTGTTAAATATACATTGGGGATAATGTACATTATTAAGTGTGGAGAAGGGATATATATGAATTTGTTATAATTTAGGCGACCAATTATTCACATTTAACTCAATTAATTTTTTAGTCAACTTGCAATAGGTGATTAACAAGCGTTAGAATTTGAAATGTTGGGCCATATTAACTATTTCATCTCGATCATTATTGATCTCATTATACTTTACCAGAATTGATTGGTCGAATCTTTAGAGGGAAAAGTTACAAGTTATTTAGCTCGGGACTCTAGCACTTGAGATTGGAGCAACATCATTAGTTGAGAGCTAGTTATAGTTATTTTTAAATTTACTTCATTGTATACCTTTCTCTTAAAAATTTTTAGAGTCCTATAATCCTTAGCAAGCAAACAAATGAAATTATTCTTTTGAAAAACCCTTGAGGTAGATAAAATTGAGATTAAGCATCTCCATAGTCCAAAGAATAATTGAGATTAAATAAAATTGCATAGAATTAGGTAGTAAATAACAATAGTTTGCTAAGGATTATATGCTCCTTATTGTAACTGAATCATGCTTGTTTATGTTAATTAGTTTTGTTTATTTAGTTTGGTTATTTTATTTATTCTTATTCAATTTATCATTCCTCATTCATCTTTACTTCTTAATCATAATTATCCTCCATTGTTAAGTTAGATAATTGGTGTATTAGGGTAAATTGCTAGTGAACTAGGATTCTCATGCATATGGTTCCTTATTGGATTGACAGTCAAAGTTACCATCCTTTTTATCTATATTATAACTTAACAAGTGTACTCACTTCTCATTACCTATCCTTTGAACTCTAAATACTCTCTTAGTTGAGAATCATAACTGGCTCAAGCTAAAGCCTCCAATCCTATAATAGCATTAGTTTGGAACTCCTTCGTAGATAGCTTGGTGTATTGTTTCCTTTGCCATTCTTCATTAAATCTTTGCATGGAGTGGGTTGAGGTAGAACTAGAATTATTATTTCTAGTAGTGTGCTTATAGCAAAGCATGGTTGAAATAAATAAAACAAAAGAAAGGTCAATTTGGTATCAATTTTTTTTTTTTTAATCTTTAATATAGTGCTAAAAAAAAAAAAATTCCAACCAATTTAACCAATCAAGGGTCTTCATAATGCAATGTTGATAATTTGCCAACATAAATTAATGAAACACTAAGAACATGATGAAATCTTAGCCTAGTTTATAATCTCTTTCAATGACAAATTGTATCATTTCCTAGACATTTATATTAGAAGCTTAAATATGGTATAATTGTAGTGATTTGAATTTATTCAACAAGTCTTACATGAATAATGTGAGTTCATAGAAAACATGTACAAACACTTCTTAATCACTTCATAATATTCCCTTCTTCTTCATTACTTCCATGACATTCTTCATAATATTTTCTCTTCACAACCTCACAAATCACGATCTTTCACTAATCGCTCCTAAAATTAACAATCTTGCAATCACTGCATTATCTAATTAAACCCTTAATAAAGATCTAGTTTTTACTCAAACAAACAATAAATCAACAAATCCAAGGGAAGAATAAGGTTGTCCATATGTTTGATTTTTTTATTTGCAAGAAAAATCTACAAAAATTGTAAGGTTTAGTTGTTTGATAGTGAGAGAAAGTAGGAGAAAGTGAGAGAAAGTAGTGTATTAAAGAGAGAATGGATGTTTAGAATGAGAGGAAGAAGGAATACCCATGATACTTGAATTCATGGATCAACTATAGTTAAGAATTATGATTGTAGTCTTTGGTCACAGTTCTCCCCTTATCTGCATATTTTATCTAAGGTGTGATCATGAGTAAGGATTACAAGCATGATCTTCTTTACTCGCAATTTCTACCTTCCTTTTTTATTTTTGCTTCCGAAGGGAACACGGGCAAGTTTACTAGTGTAAGCTTTGGTCGTAATCCTCTTTTACTCTTGAATCCAACTTTTGTTGGTTTTATTGGTTTCTTTACCTTTAATCATTTCATAAAGCCATAGAAACAAAATAGATTGAGTCTTAAATTCAATTAAGGAACTACTCAATTGGATGATAGACAATTCTTAAACAACATTGCATAAAAGAAAATTTTCCATGAACTATTGGATAAAATAAAAGTGTCCATGTAAGGGAAGACTAACTAATCTCAAAAGACATATTACATGATCTAACTATGAAATTACAATAAATATAATTAAAAGAGAAACTTAATAAATAAAAATAAGCTTGTGTTGCCTCTTAAGACCACTATTGTTTTACATCGTTATCTTGATGATTCAACCCTTCCTTCAGTTTTGTTCCGACCCTAATGGCCTGGGATTCAATTTAATATTTCTTAGCAAACTTCCTTATTGCCTCTCTATAATAGTCCTAGCTAACTATCCTAACTGACTCTCTAAATTCCTAAGGGATGCTTTAAGATTCTTGAGCGTTACTTTGTAACTTGGACTCAAGAATCTAAGTTATGCATAACCTTGTTCAGTACTTCCTCAAAATTATGATTCCTGTTTTGAGCTTTTACATTGCTATTTTACTTCTACTACTGGCTTCCCTAAGAGAAATTCATGTGATTTCTCCATCTTAGGTTAAAAGTATTATTGAAAGGGTTACTTTAAGTTTTGTTAACAATAAAATTAACATCTTCCATATCATTCGATCTTTTTTCCTACACTACATTTACTGGGTTCATCCATCCTTAAATTTTCAACTTAGGTTATCAGTACAATGACTAAATCCAATTTAAATTTTCTTCTTATCTTAACCTTAGCTCTCACATTATCCCATTGCAAATTATTCATAGCTATGCTGTCTATCAACTTTTGGGCTTCATATATTTTCTTAGCACTTAGAGTACCTCCAACTACAACGTCAATCATCTATCATGCAAAATAATTAAGACCATTATAAAAGGTCTAGATCTACATCCATAAAGGTAACACTTGAGTAACTCCTTAAATCTCTGCTTAATACCATATAGTGTCTCACCATCGATTTGGATGTAAGATGATATGTCATTACTAAATATGGTTGTCTTAGTTGGTGGAAAGTATTATCCTATAATATTTTAACTAAGTCTCACTAGGTGGTGATTAATCCTTTGGGAAGTGAATTAAGCTATTATTTAGCCTTACCTCTAAGTAAAAGCAGGAATAACCTAAGTCTCACCATGTTGTTTGCGACTCTATTAATTTTGATGTTGTTGTAGTTTTCTAGAAAGCTTAAGATATGATTGTTTTGATCTTTATCAGCCAACCCATCAAATGAGGCAAACTATTGTACCATCGAGATTACATTTGGCTAGATTTGAAAGTTAATTGACTATACTATTGGTTTAGTGGTACCAAACTCAACTCTAGTTACTTTAAGCTTAGCAAATTCCATCAAGGTTTTGTCGGCATCATCATCATTTACTACCATGTTTTCAATTTCCTCTTCTTCTTCTTCTAACTCTTCCATAAGTCGAAGCAATGAACCTTGATTAATTAGATCTATTACTTCACTTACTTTCTTATCTCGGTAGTGAGAAGTCCCTTCAATTCCCAAATCAAATTAAACAAGACTTTTACCATTATTCCTAGTCATAAATTGAATAGTCCAAAAGCTAAAAGCAAGCCAATAAAGAAAATACCAAAAAGAAACTATAGGAAGGATATAGTATGTTGCAATCATGTTAAAATAATTGGAAAAACTAAGGTTTTGCTAGTATCCTAATTAGTTTCACTCTATTGGCTCCCTTGCAACAGCACCAAAAACTTGACAAGCTTCAAGCGATATTAGGTAAGTGCATCTAGTCAAGTTATTGTATAAACACATATTTTGAGTCTAAGTCATCAATCCCATAGGGAACCATAAATATAAATGATCCCTAAATTATTCGCAATTTTCCCTACAATCTCTAATTATCTAACTTTGAAATTAAGATTGAATGAACAATAAAACAAAGAACAATAATAAGAAGAAATAAAATTAAACATTGAAATTAACTAAAATTATGAGTGTTGATTCTCAATTCTCACTCAGCCTTAAGGCCCAACAATTAAAGCCCATCATAAGGTATGCCTAATGAGTACCCAAGTAGGCAGCAGTTCTACGTGTTGCACCACAACTCCCTCTTTAGTCTATAGGCCTGCACTAATGAAAAATGCCAAGCTAAGGTGAGCCGATTCCTTGCATCACTACATGCCCAGCAAGCTAAATGACAATTGATAGAAAAAACAATCCTTGACCGATGAGAAAATGCCCGGCAATCATCTAGGGTAAGCTCGAGGCCCCCCTCCTTCCATCGAGCATTGGCTAGCCTTCAATGAGCACCTCTACCCAATTTTTGTCTTTAGTGGCCACAATACATTCAACTCATTGATGAGCATCTAAAATCTGTATTACGATCAATACATCATATGCCTCTCACCAAACTGCAAATTTGGTGGTTTAGCCAGCCACAACGTAAAGCTTTGTCACACATTTTAGAGCATGTTATTTGTCAACAACTAGTATAAACGAACCCCCGATCACCATGTATCCAGCTAAATCACATAAAAGGCATTAAGTGCCAATAAGAAAGATAAGCTAATGAGACCTAGCTCTTCTAGGTCCTTTTCTCTCTCTATCATTCTTAGACCCCTTCTCCCTTTTGCTAGATAATAGAAGCAACACACATGCACATTGGGCGAACATGGTCCACTTAGTCTCTAGTGCTCACCTTCCCCTTTCTTGGTCTTCCTTGCTAACTTGAGCATTAGAGGGCCCTTATGGCTTCGCCCATAAGGGGCTTTGTATAAGTATTAAGGAGCAAGAGGTAGAGCTTAGCCTAATTTGACCTACTTCTTAGTTAGTCTTCTACACAATCAACATTTTAGCGCCCACCATTTTTAGGCCTCCATGATGATGATGGCTAAAAGAAAAAACAATAACCCACAGGCTTCCCATGTGGAAGACTTTATACCTCCCAATAAGGCGGAGGCAATTAACCCCTTCCATCTCAAAATGAAAACACTGAAGTTCAGGAGCTTAGGGTACTTGTCTAGCAAATGCTAGAAGAAAACAGAAAGTACTATGAATCTATCGTAGCTTTGTGCAATGATGTAACACTACTTAAGAATTCATTTGAAAAGCGTCCAAATAGGGACACGACAGTTGAGCCCTCCTCACAACCAAGCGATAATTATAAATAGTGCAATACATGGCCAATATGCTCATGTAGACACATTCAGCATGATTACCAGCAATACGAAGACCTTTAGGAGTAGCTTAACCAGAACCATAGTAAAATACATGTAGAGGGCGAGTGCACAATGATAAGTGAACAAGCTGATAAACTATCATTGAGGCCATTCCCAAATGGTTGAAGATATGAACATGGATGAGCTTACTGAACACATCTACTATGCTTCTAACGTGCGTAATCAAAAGAAGGTTAAGTCATCCGTACATGCATCGCATTCTATGTCAATAAAGAGCCCTTTCATATCCTCAATCCTAGAGGAAACGCTCTCTACCCATGTGAGACTACCACATCTCAACACCTACAATAGTACCACTTATCCAGAAAACCACCTTATCTACATTCAAACAATGATGAGCCTCTACGACTTCTCAGATGCCATCATAAGCAAGGCCTTCCAAAGTATGCTAGCAAAAGCCATCTTGCTCTGGTTTAAGACCCTTCTTAAGGCATCAATCACTTCATTTGACGAACTAGGAAGTAAGTTTCAACAACACTTCCTTAGCTCTTGAGTCCTATAACAAGATTCCTCCTTCCACTATAATGTCAAACAACGCCCTAATAAAAGCTTGCGAGCATATCTCAAGTGCTTCGATTAAATGAAGCTGTAAGTTTCCAAGCTAGACATTAAGATGGCCCTACAAGCACCTACATAAGAAAAGCATGACAAACAAAGGCATAAGTTCTAAGACTATAACTCATACACACCTTTAACCCAACTACTCGACAAAATCATATACAAGGTCTAAGGTGTCACATCCTAACATAGCATAGGATGCACCATTATACATGAATACCTATTGAAAACTTAACTCAACCTATTCATTCATCAAAAGATAACTTTATCTATATGATAATAAGGGTGCTACATCAGAATTCGACTAGATATTTAGTCACAACTTATATGTAAAGCATAATCTTTACATCGAAACATGAACCATCTTCTTTTTTTTAAATCTTTAAAATAGTACGACTTCTAACTTACTATAGGTTCCATCTAGAAGTTGTTGACTTCAATTAACACTCTCAAAATACATTCCCCTTAGTGTTAAGCCCTTCACAATGTTGCTAACATGAGGATAAAACATTTTATCCCCTTAGCTACTGAATTTGAATGAAAGTAGATAGCAAACAATATAATATGGACAATATCATAGCTGAAACATTTTAGCCATAACCAATAGGTTCAACTTCACACATACATTAGCCTAACTAGGCATTTATTACTAACAATGCAATATGCTATGCTCATGCATATGGTCAGCATTAGTACCGATATCCTATGCTCTTCTAATATACTCATCTAGTTAGTCGACATACCTTGGCATCTAGATACAACGTCCAAGAACCTAAAGACAACAAGGAGCTACTTAGGAGTAGGACCCTCAACTTTATTGTACCAAGTTAGACTATACATTATAGTCTACCAAATTAGACTATCAAAATAGTTAGGTTACTCGAGCAATGAAAATCTATATGCTTCCAAAAATTGAGTTTATAAAGTCATGGTTTTTTCTTAATCACTTAGAAGCCTTATTTTGAAAATTCTAACCCATAGGTCCCTTTTTGTGCCATACCATGATATGCAAAAATAACTTAAGTATATCATTCAACACAATTAATCTTTAAGTTTTATTCAACCTAGTTATCTAATTCTAGCTATCTCACTTAGGTGAACACCCAAAATATTGGATTAACAATCACTCAACTTTCCTAGTTAGTATAATCATTCATAACACTACATCAATATCCAACATATCTGCATGACCAAGATATGGTAACCGTCATTCAAAATCACCATGTAAGTATCCACTATAGTAGTATGTCAATTTACCTAAGATATAGTCATATTCAATCAATATAACATTAAACAACACACAATTTTATGAGTAGCCATATATCTACTCCAAGCATGGGTTAAATCCACTTACTTAGCCTTAATAGTAGTGCAAAATCTTAAACTCTACGACATGATCCTTCTTTACTTATCATATCTAGGAAAATATAAATACAGTCTCCAAGTCAACTATGAGTCAAATTAAACTCTTATAAGTTTGTACTATCGCATTTCCAAGCATATTCCAATCGTATTTTATTTGTTTCTTATTCGATTTTAATGAACTTTATATTGTCACAATCGTTATTTCAAATACTATTAAGATGTCTTAAGAAACAAGACTGATCAATATAGTTACAACCTTAAAAATACCTTTTCTCACTACTGACTCAACCTTATGTTATCGTAACTTCGTAATTGACTCAAATAAACTCTAATCTTAAATTAAAAACCCTAAAATTCAACATTTCCCAAACTAGTCAGCAGCTATTATATACCCAAAAATATTAATCTATTACAAATTAAACAAATATCTTACTAGTACGAATTACTATATCATATATTAAGTTAACATATAGGTTTATACTAGGAAAATACATAATAAATAGTATATGAGCTCGATTAATTCCACGAAAAATATTGTAAACTCACAAAAATATGTAGTTTAGTTATTAATCATCAATAACACTAAACTATCTATTATATCTTTTTACTAAGATAGCAGTTTTAGCTCATTATGGAAAATTAGGTAAAATAAACAAATTTAAGTGTGAAATAAAAACTAAGTGTTCCAAAATACCCTTATAAACTTTTAAAAGTCAAAACATGTAGGGCTTATTTATTAATTTACTCAAAAACCAATTATTTCAACAATATAATAAAACTAGCGATTTTATCTAAAATAATTATAAAAAATAGTAAATAGATTTATTTAAAAAAATTCTTATTACCAAAATTAAGTACATATATTAAGTGTATTATATATAAAATTTGAGCTTGAAACAACATCATCTAGTATTTCTAAAATTTAATTTAATTTTTGCCTAAACAAAGCAATTCCTTAAGTACCATATATTTCCACTAACTATTTAAGTAAAATAAAATTACTACATTAATATACTTATATAATAGCCCTAGAAAATGTTTTCTAGATTTTTTAAGTAAATTTGTTCTTTATAGAAAATAAAATAACTTACAGGTAAAAAATGGGTTTACCTAAACTGGCGATCTCCAATCACCACTCTTTGTCGAAAACACCTCTCATATGACCGACTTTTAGACTATCAAGTTGCTTCACATCAGGTTGTTGATAGTTTATTAAACTACTATAGACTTGATTTGGCCATATTTTTTGTTCTATTTTTATATTTTTTTTCTAATTTTCTTAAATCGTGTTCTTATATTTTTAGAGTTTAGAAATGTTGTAAATGAGGGTTGGGGTCCTATTTATAAGCTTTTAAGTTGATTTGATTTAATAAAAATTGGACATATGTATGCTACATGTCATTTTTACATTTTCCTAAGTGTTAACTATACGCCATGTGTCATTTCCACATTATTCTAGTGATGACTCATGTTTTCAAGTTATTTCCATACTACTGCATCATTTGGTGACTTGTTCATTCATTTTTTTAATTAATTTTTCATTATTTTATATTAATTTACCTTATTTTTATAATTTATTATTATCTACATATATTTAATACATATAATGTATAATCTATGTAAATACATGTATATTTTATATAACTCAACTTCATGTATTATTTTTACAAGTTAAATAACTATTCTTTAATATCTCGCTATATTTAAAAACTCGAATTTCATGTTTTTAATAATTATCAGTTTTATCGATAACTTAACATTTTTATCAAAGTAATCCTTTTATATAATTTATTTAGAGAAATTAACTTTACTAAAATACTTTGTTTAACTTTCCGAGCCTTATTGTGAAGTTTGAACTAAAACGGATAATATTACGTAACACCCTAATTTAGTGGTTTGAAACATAAGATTATTGTATTGGCTTGAAATCTTGAGGTATTACATCAAGGCAACTTCTGTTACCCCCGAGCATCCATAAGACACTAAAAGCAACAAACTTGTGCAAATATTGCAACTATTATAGGGTACACGAACACAACATTGACGAGTGTTGCCACCTCAAGAATGCCATCAAAGGCCTTATTCACAAGGTGCGCATCAACCATAATATTGTAGATGAGAAGAACCAAATCCAGCAACCTACCCAATGCCGCTGAGTAGATAACCAACAACAACCCCTTCATCAATAAGTTGATCCCCCCATGGATGAAGAGAACCGAGGGGGATGACGCAGTCAAGTCAATACCATATTTGTTGGACTTAGCCTCTTTTCAGCCAACACCCCCTTCACTCCTAAGTAAGAGGTACACATTGTCTAAAGTGGCTAAAGACTAACATAGCAATAACCTACACCTACGAAGATGACCAAGGTGTCAATAGGCCCCATAGCAATGCAATCATCATAAGTGCTGAAATTGGGTATTTTGAAGTCCCTAAGACATTCATCGATGGTAAGAGTTTGATAGATACACTCTTTTATAACACCTTCAAGTAAATGAAAGAATAGCTCGATGAGCCCCTTTAGTCGTATAAACACAACTTCACTAAGTTTGGAGGCGGCAAGCTAGTGCTAGCAAAAGGGATCATCACCTTGCCTACTTAACTAGGCAATAGCAAACATGTCATTACCCAGTCCAACGACTTCATCATTGTTTACATTTGGTCATCATACAATGCCATCCTCAATAAACTGAGCATAACAAAATTCGACATGTTCATTAGCTAGAAATCCCTTAAAGCAAAGTTTATGACCTCAATTAGATTTGGTGATGCTAGAAGCAATTAGGCTCTATCTAGGATGCTTTATCTGAAAGCATAACCTAGAAACATTATCATGAACATCAAGTCTATTGACTCCCCGACTTCAACACTATGTGGAGAGCTGGTAGAGAAGACCATTGAAGTCCAAATTTCTAACGCCCTAAGAATGATAACTAAGATAGGGGCCGAATTGCCAAATGGAGATAAGCTCGAGTTAATAGAGTTCCTTAAGTAGAACTCACATGTCTTTGCATTTACCTTAGAAGACACACTAGTGATCATTGGCATAACCAAGGCAACCTACCACCTAAATGTCAATTCGACCATGCGACCTATCAAGCAAAAGAAGCAACATATTGCACCCGAATATCATAAGCAATAATTGAGGAAGAAGTATAGAAGCTACTCTACATAGGCTTCATTCAACATGAAAGGTATCCCACTTGGCTCGCCAACATGGTGCTCACCAAGAAAGCAAATCGGAAATGGCACGTGTGCATTAACTATGCCAACCTTAATAAGGCTTGCCTAAAGGTCTACTTTCCCTAACTCTACATAGACTAGCTCATTAACTTGACAACAAGTCATGCGCTCCTTAGTTTCATAGATGCTTACTTTGGATATAACCAAATTCAAATGGTTTCCAAAGACGAAGTCTATATAGACTTCAGGACTTACTACTATACAGTCATACCTTCATCTTAAAGAACATTGGGGCTTTACACCAAAGGATGGTGACCCATATCTTCAAGCCATAAATAGGAAGTAACATCGAAGTTTATGTCAACGACATGATCGCTAAGAACAAAACTAGAAGAGACCATATCGATGACCTTTAGGAAATCTTCTAAACCATTCAATGGTTCCAAATGAAAATTAATCTACAAAACTGCGATTATGGGGCTAGTTCAAGCCTTCCAAAACTGGTAGGTCAAATAGCCACCCTCAACCGCTTCATCCCTCAAAGCGCGAACAAGTGCATAGAATTTTCCCATCTTCTAAAACACACTATAGAATTAAAATGGACCCCAACATGCTAGCAAGCCTTCTTAGACCTAAAGAACTTCTTAGCAACCCTACTCATACTTTCTAAATCCATCCTTGGCGAGGAATTGTTCTTATACCTTGCAGTTAGTGGCAAAGCATTATCATTTGTACTTATTTAAGCTAATGGCCACAAACATCACCTAGTCTACTACGTTAGCCATATCCTGTAAGGTCCCAAGCTTCAATACACTAAGATAGAGAAGTTTGCCCTTGCAATAGTCTTCACAACTTACTAGCTCCAGCCTTACTTTCAATTACATCTAATCATCATATTAATAGATGTACCACTTTAAATGGCCTTACAAAGGCCCAACACTTCAAGGCAAATGATGAAGTAATCCCTCGAGCTCAGTACTCATGGAGTTTAATTCTACTTGAGACAAGCAATCAAAATGTAGGTTCTCGTGGATTTCATTGTAGATTGTACTGGAGCGAATGAGCCTTAACTAGAGCTCGCCATATCAGTCTAGACATTACATGTTGATTGCTCCTCTACTAAGGGGGGAGTGAAGCTAGTATTATGCTATAAGGCTCGTATGAAAGAAAGATTCACTATGCCTTAAAGTTTCATTTCCCAATAAGCCATAGTGAAGTCGTATATAAAGCACTCATTGTCGACCTAAAGATTACCAAGGACATTGAAGTAGAAAAACTTAACATACATTCAAAGTCTATGTTGGTTGTGTAGCAAGTTAAGGGATAATACAAGACTAAAGGTAAAACGATGGCCAAACACTTACATCTAGTGTAAGACCTCCTCACAGAATTCATCTCTAGAGAGGTCAACAAAATCCTTTGAGTAGAAAATGTAGAAGCAAACAGGCTATCCAGAATAGCTTCATCTACCATCCCTACATCACATGATTGTAATAAACTACTCTTCATACAATACCTCCTTGAAAGAAGTATAGAGGCACATTAGTAATAGATCATCAAAATGATAGAGGTAGCCCTAGAGCCCTCCTAGATGGACTCCTCAGTGTAGTACCTCCAAACTGGTGTGCTATTCGATGAGTGATTTGAGGCAAGGAAGCTAGCTTACGCTACAACCAACTATACATTGATCAATGATGTATTCTATAGATGAGGACATAGTACTCCACTCCTCAAATGCCTCTAAACAGAGGAAGGTGCCTAAGGTACTCAAGGATCTCTACACAAGGATTTGTAGTATCTACATCCATTTAGAAGCACTGTACTTTTGAGCACTCAAGCTAAGTTACTACCAACCTACGATGAAGGGAGATGCCAAAGCCATGGTTCGAAGGTACCACTTTTTCTCAAAACATGCGTCGATTACTCATACCCCCAACTCAGAGTTACACCCTTTGACTAGTCCATGGCCATTCGCATAATGGGGACTAGAGATCCTCAGCCCTTTCCCTAAAGCACTAGCAGGTAGATAGTTCATCATGGTAACAGTAGACTACTTCACTAAGTGAGTAGAAGTGTTAGCTATTGAAATTATTATGACTTGAGCTATTGAAGGCTTTGTACTTACATACATACTGTCCCATTTCAAAGTACCATACAGACTGATCATTGATAATGGAAGGTAGCTCAATAGTAAGTGTTTTAGGGACTTTTACAACAAGCACAACATTAAGCTGCACTACACCTCGGTTGCCTACCTATAAAACAATGGTCAGGTTAAAGTCATCAATAAGATAATTCTCAATAGTCTTAAGAAGAGGGTGGAACAAGTAAGAGGCAAGTAGGCCGACAAGCTTCCTAACATACTTTAGGGTTATCTCATGACATACAAGACATCGACTGGAGAGACTCCATTCTATCTTGCATTTAGAACCTAGCGGTCTTCCCTATTAAGTTAAATTACCTACTAGTAGGGTACAACACTTCAACGTAAACACTAATCACATGGCCTTATTAGCGAGTCTCAATACTACATAGTTTAAGATGTTGTACGAGCACACATTACGACATATTAGCAACAACTCGCCTGATACAATAATTGTAGTGTCCAATATAAGGTTTTCTACCCTAGTGACTTAGTGTAAATTGGAGGCCACTAGTTTTGAGGAATGACGAAGCAAAGTTTCCCCTAATTAGGAGGATCCAGTATAAATAATTGATGACATGCAAAAGGATGCTTATAGGTTGAAGACAATGGAAGGATAGCCCATCCTTAGGGCATGGAATACCTAGAATCTAAGACCTTGTTTTCTATAAGGGAAGCGATGAGAATCAAAAGCATTTATAACTACAATTGAATGCAATGAATTAATGAAGTTCCTAGCATTTGCTCCTCTTCCCCTCTTAAGCCCCTCATCTTGGGTCAATTTTCATCCCCAAGCCTCACCAAAGTTAGTCCTTACACTAATGACATAGGTACTTGTCATAGGGCATTTATTTACATTAAGCCCCTCATCTTAGGTTAATTTTCATCCTTAAGCTTCTCCCAAGTTAGTCCTTACACTAATGATGTGGGCACCATCATAGGGCATTATTTTACATTAAGCTACTGATCTTGGGTCGATTTTCATCCCCAAGCTTTGCCCAAGTTTGTCCTTGAACTAATGATGCAAGCATCATATTAAGGCTCTAATCTACATTGACGCCGTAATCTTAGGTCAATTTTCATCCTTAAGCTTGCCGCAAGTCATTCCTTACATTGATCCCTAACATCGGGTTAATATGTCCTTGAGCATCGCCCAAGTTAATTTCTACACATATTATACGAGTGCTTCACTAGGGAGTTGATCAGCTTAATGCCCCTAAGCATAAGCTGATCTTCATCTTTGATCACCTAACTAAGTAAGAATGCTCTCATAACAATTATCGAAGTAAAATTGAATAGCGGAAGCTAAAGAAAAGAAAATCAGTTAGCAAAGTGATGATTAAAAGTGTAAGGACTTTATTTCATTGATTAAATAGTGTACAAAGTCTTATAGGTCATCATACTAAGCCCGGCTACATGAAAAAGAAAAACAATACAATCACATCCTATGCTAAAGCTACTCACTTCACTTGAATGGCTATTCCAAGCCTCAACTTAACTCTTGCTCAATGAATGCTGCCTCAAGAGGAACTTGTCCTAACTTCAACTTAGTTAGCTCTCACGTTGTGACTACATCCTTAAAGTCCTACTTAACTGACACCTAATAGAGCCTCTCTTCCATAGAGGCAATAGCAAGGACTACTAATCTAGTTACTCTACCCAAAGTAATGAGTTGTCTAAGCTTTACTAGCAACAAAGTACAGTTGATCCTTTAACTATGGTAGACTAGAAGGACTTGTGAAGTAGAGGGCTCCTATAAGCCCTTCGATCCTCAAGTAATGGTGGAGAAAATACCCCTTCTATTGTTAGCCACCATGATCACCTACTTAGGTTTATGTAGGACAGTGCTTGCAAGAGACTGTCCAGAACCCTATGTAAGCGAGTGCCCTGCCGTAAAGCTGCTACGAACAAGTGGTGGGCTGTACCTGAGCCTCCCCTCTTCCGCTCGACATCACTAGTATAGAAAGATTGAGATGACGTACGCCTCTTGGTTACATCTCATGATCCACCACTACTACTAAGTAGCTATCAATGCCTCACAATCATAACTCAAGGGAAAAGGTCGAAGAAAACAATTTCCCTAACTCAAGTATACCATCCCGCAACATTATTACTTCGAACACACTCATGGAAGCTCTCAAGTATATCCTACTAAGGTTATTTGGGCAATTGGTATGGGGAGGCAAGGACCCATACACCCTTTATATAAGGTCTATGAGATGCCCCCAACTGTATACGTATCGATCATCATACAACTCTAAAGCATTAAGAACTAAAGTGATGCTAATGGAATTAATCGCGAGTCGTATGGACATTGAATATCTTTTGGAAAGCACTCTACTGGAGGTATTCTACCTATGACAAGAATACACTACTCGAAATGATCTCTATAGGATGAATAGCATATGTCAAAAAGAAATCAACCCTATCGAAATCCCCCTACCAAGCTATAATGTCATCATAAGATTTTCTCTCAGATGCTCACCTCTACTAGACAAGAGCCCCCGCGAGAACCTTAGGAGCTACTATTTGCTCGGTGAAAAGAGGCTTTATGCCTAAGTAAGCATTATCGTAAAATAAGAACACTTAGGTGAAATCAAGGATAAGTCTAAGGCACTGCCATATGGGAAAAACAAGCAGGTCCCCAAGGGGCAATCAACTAAAACCAACTCAAGGAGTTAGGGCTCGACTAAATTCAACAAAATAATACACAGGATTCATCTCCATAAAAACCTTCTCTAATAAAAAAGACTTAGTGAAAAAACAAGTGGTATTCAAACATACAAGCATCGTATGAAGAAAGAAACCATGGCCGAGAAAAAGGCAAGCATGACTTTGAACAACGACAGTAAAACTTCAACCATAGGTTCAATAAATTAGATAAATTGGGGTCGACATCCCGACCACCTACTGAAAGAAATAGAGCAAAAGTTTACAAAGCAGGTACATGTCGCTTGAGCTAACTACCGCTATTGCTGCCACTTTGGCCCTTGCTTAACTTCGCTGCCACCACCCACTTGCCTGAGGTTTACCTTAGAGTCACTATTGAAAGTTCCTGATTAGTTACTATATGCCTAGCCCACTCCTAGCAGTAACCTTGGGTTCATCCAGCCAATACAAATAGGATAAGTCTACATCTAGCATATTTTATCAAACTTGCTTCCTTACCTCTTTTGCCATGGCATAACCAACCTTGGTAATAACCTTCTCAATCAGGGTGTCCTTCAACGTTACGATACAGATCTCATAGTTGACCTCATCGAAAAGCCCCATAACCCTTAAAAGCTTAGCCTCCCTCATACCAAAATCAACTCGCAACTTCTCTAGTTCTTCACCCTTAGCCTTCAGCTTGATCACTAGCCTACCCTCCATGGACTTGTTAGACTTCTCAAATTTCCTTAGCTCATCACTCATTCAGTCCACCTAACTGAGTACCTCCCTATGCCAGCATTCTTCGTCTTTAAGCGTAGCAGCCAAGTCACTGAACAAAACAAGTACCTATCTCCATTGCTAACAATAGTGCTCCTCTCTTATATTTTTCACATATTGACAAGGTTTGAGTTTCTTCCAGCTTGCCAAATTTAAGGAATCGAGGCTAGCCACTAAGTTCTCCTCCCCTAAGTCTTTCAATCCCATACCCCTAATTAGGCACCTCTACTCTATCAGAAATTCGAAGGGCTTTAAGGCATGGATATAATAGAAGAATTCCTTCTACCCCTCTATCTTATTAGGAAGCTTATCTATGATACTTAGCCCCGTGCCCTGAGTAATGGTGTAAATCCACCTATTGGGAAACCTCCTCGCAAAAAAGAAACACTTGAAAAGCTATATAGTTGGCAGCTACTGCAACTGCCAAATGCATAATGCCTAAAAAGCAACCAGCTGTACTTATGCAATCACGTTCAAACTATTCAATGCAACCTTAAAATACCAGAAGAACTCGACTAGGAATTTAAGAAAAGGAAGCTGCAAACTGAGCTCAAATGGCTTTGCATACATCGTAAAAGATTGGGCATCCCTTATGTCATATGCTTACTGCCCCTCCCATAGCTCCTCTATGGTGTCTAAGGACCAATCTAAGCTTCTTCTCATAGGTACATACAGAACACGGGAGCATGCACGTTGATGTAAGTCGTCTATAGCAACTGACTATCCTCGATCTCCTCACCATCCGATGGGTACATATCATGTCAGTACCCCCATACACACTCCCTTCTCTCTTCCCAAGAGAGTATTATCACCTCATTCTCTGCAATTGCTACAGTCATTGCCTCTTCAAAGGGAGTAGGGCCACTATCCCCTATTTAGGATGAGCTCTTGTAGCCTTCATCAACTTCCCTCGATATAGAAGGATGAGACAACTTACCCTGACTATCGTTTATGCTCTGATAAGCCATCACAAAAAGTTGGAAACAAATAAGGAAGAAGTTATATTTGGCTTGTGAGACAAAATTTTGGCAGAGTCTCCCTTAAGTAGGCAAGATAAGTAAAAAGTGAAGGCCTAAGCTACCCTTTATATAGGTAGCCAAGAAGGTAAACAATTTTCTCCTCTCAGAGCATAAACCCATAATAGGATGTATGTTACACTTCAATTGTCTACGTGTCCCACTCCTTTAGCTAAGGGCCCCAATTGATCCTCGCATGTAGATACATGACGTAATGATAAGGATCATGGACTAATCACGTGCTCCTAAGCTTATGGGCTTGCTTCGGTAGCTTGCTAAGCTATATGAGGTGAATTAAGTATCGAGGAGCAATGCATACCCTAATCCAACCTATCGACTTACTTCGCTCTCCACATCATCTAAGAAGCTGCCGAGGTGACTAAGTGACATGTTGAGCCGATCCTCTTACTACACACTAATCAAAGCAACGAATCAAGATATAGCCAAACTCACCAATGCCAAAGCCGAGTTGACAGTTGTCAAGAGTAAATCACCCGAGGCCGACTCGAAAATGAGTCACCCTTAAACTAGCCCCTATCCAATCTCAACTGTCTAAGCTGCTGAACTGCTGATGCAAACCTAACCTAATCGAGACCCTACCCTACTCTACCAGTAGTGTCATTAGGACCATAGAATGAGCAAACTACATACGCATTATTGTTTTTCTAACATCCGTATTGTCCTCTTTACCAATGGATATTCTTTTTGCACAATTACATGGACACTCCTATAAATTATTGCTCTTTTCCTTAACGAGTAGGAATCCTTTTCTGTAATTTACTGTAACTTGAGATTTACCCAAATTAGGTACTATAAATACTTGTATATTGTAATGGCCGCAAGGAGAATAGATTGAAATTTCCAAACATTCTCTCTTAAGCTAAGTGTTCTACTGCTTACTCTCAAGCTACTCTTATCTAAACCATTGAGTGTGGACTAGTGGCAAGTGACCTCCAACTACACTTGTGCATCATATCAACACATAAGGTGTTGGTGCGTCATATCCATCATTGATGCACGAAGATGCCTACCCAATCTTCGACTATCATTTATCTTTCAGACCATCTCGTAGTTTGGATATATCCCATTGGTTCGTGCAATACCAAATGTCGTATGTGTATATCTACGCTAGACCATATAATCCTAATATTAGAGCTTGGCTACATTCGAAGCTAGAGTTCTATTACATTGTTCCTTAAGTGGTTTGTTATTGCCTTCGAGTGTTAGAAATTCTATTGTTAGCATTGGAGTCTATGTAGTGTAGTGGAAAGGTGTTGAAGAAAATTTGGTGCTCTGTTTTCCCTTATTTCTCTTATGTAAAACAAAATATGGTTGTTTATTTTTTGATTTATAGTTGTCTTGGTGTTGGGAGTATTAGTTATTGATCTACTGTTGTTAATCATAGAAAGAGCTTTGAGTGGTACTTTAGACATTAATTTTGTAGGGTAACCAACAATGTCAGATTTTAGTGTTCAAAGAACTTTAGGAAACTAAGAAAGTAATGCTCGAAATGGCTAAGGGTAAGAAGGAAACTTCACATCTCAACCAGTGGGTGACTGATGGGATAGGCTAACCGACTTAGTAACTAGTTTCGTGATTGTCATCCAAGAAGATAAACAACAAGCTAAAAATAGCCCAACCAGAGGATGTGAGCAACAAAAGTGAGGCAATGGTCAGTTTGGCCGAGTTAATGCCTTAACTCTACCACCCTGAGGTGAAGGAATGGATAGGGATGTTAGGCAAAGGCTAGCACTTGAAGAAATTGAGGAAGAAAAGGAAGGAGATGACAAAGTAGAGGAGTACTATGAGCCTAAAGAAAGGAATGTAAGAGCCCCTAGAGTTGAGGGGTTGAAGATGCGTATTCTAAGCTTTTTTAGAAGTGGTGATGCCGAAGACTACCTAGATTAGGTAGATAAGATTAAGAAGCAATCTAAATGCCATGAAGTACCTAATAATGCAAAGGTTAGACTTGTTGTGTTGGAGTTTATTGGTTATGTCGCCTTGTGATGGAAGAACTTGTAAGCTACCTAAAGAATAGAAGAAGAATGTGATGTTAGGAGTTGGGATAAGATGAAGAGGGACATGAGGAGGAGATTTGTGCCAAGCTACTATCTATAAGATGCCTTCAAAAGATTATAGGAGCTAAAGTAAGGAGGATTAACTGTTGAAGCATATGTCAAGGAATTCAAAATGTTAATGATCAAATGTGTAGTCAACGAGCCAAAAGACCGAACTATATCTCGATCCATCGGTGGACTAAAGTACGAGATTAGAGATATCCTAGAAACCAAGGATATTAGGTCACTTGACGATGCAATCTGAGCTGCCCAAACGATGGAAAGGCACCGAATAAGGAGTTTCTGACCATCTGTCAAACGACCTGGTAATAGTCGATTTGTTTCAAGCAAACTTATGCAAACAAAACCAAATAAGGATGTTAAGACCTAACATACTTAGACTATTCGAATAAAGGAGAAGGAAGTCCTGAGGAAATTTGAGAAAGGCCAATGTTTGAGCAGGAAGACGAGTGAGATCAAATGTTTCAAATGCTAAGGATTTAGACATATGGCCGCTCAGTATATGAACAAATGAACTATGGTGATCCGAGGTAAGGTGTTGACAGTTGAAATAGACAATACTGATGAGGAAGTAGAGGAGCTGAAAGAGGACGGATGGATCAAGCTATCCAAGGAGGAAGTTATCTATAGTGATGAAGGCAACTTTACGCCAGCCACTCTAGTTTTAAGAAAGATGATGAATGTTAGTCCTATGGCCAAAGACTAATAGAGGGAAAATCTCCTTCATATTGAATGTAAGGTAAATGAGTCACTATATACCTTGATCATTGATAGTGGGAGCTACACCAATGTAGCCTTTACATTTATGGTCCAACAATTGAAATTGCTAACCAAGCCCTACCTAAAACCTTATAAGCTATATAGGCTCAATGATAAAGGAGCCTTACAAGTAAATAAACAAGTGTCCAGGATTATTTGCATTGCAATTATCAAGATAAAGTACTCTGTGACCTGCTGCCCATAAGTACATCCCACATTTTACTTACATAACAGTAGATGTTTGATCAAGTAGTGATATATGATGGAAGGAGGAATACATGTTCCTTGGAGCATGAAGGTAAGAGGGTGAAATTGAGTCCTATGATTGCCGAGCAAGTAAAGGTCATGTAGTCTGAATTGAGTCGAACCCTAAAGAAAGAGGTTTTGGTAAAAACCCGAGCTAAGCTAAAAAGAGAGATGGAGCTCAAAGGACCAACTTACCTACTGGTTTGAAGAATACTGGAGATGAGGCCCAAAGAGAGGGAGCAACCTACCAAGGTGAAAACAATATTAGAAGAGTTTTTCAATCTGTTCCCAAATGAACTACTAGAAGGTTTACCTCCCATCCAAGGTGTTAAACATGCAATTGACTTGCAGTCAGGAGCCCCATACTATGCTGGCCCTATTAGTGCTAAAGAAAGATGGGTCTTGAAGAATGTGTGTAGATAGCCAAGTAATCAATCAAATTATCATCAAGTACAGGTATCCCATACCAACACTTGATGACATGCTAGATGAGTTGAGTGGAGCAAGAGTGTTCTCTAAGATTAACCTCAAATCTAGATACCATCAAATCTAAATGTGCGAAGGTGACAAGTGGAAGCCCGCATTCAAAACATGCCATGGATTATATGAATGGCTTGTAATGCTATTTGGAATGTCTAATGCACTAAACAAAATTATGCGCTGAATGAATCATATGTTCCGAGAATTAATGGGGACATTATTTGTAGTTTATTTTGATGACATCTTAGTATATAGCCCCGACTTGGAGGCTCACTAGTAGCATCTTTACAAAACTCCAAGCTGAATAGCTTTATGCCAATCTGAAGAAGTGCAACTTTTTCAGATCCGAAGTAATATTCTAGGCTTTGTTATAAGTAGTAGTGGCATACAAGTTGATGAAGAGAAGATTAAGGCAATCATTGAATGGCCAATGTTGGCCACTTCGGCCAACGTAAGGAGTTTCCATAGCTTAACATTATTTTATCGTAGGTTTATAAGGAATTTTAGTACAATTGTAGCCTCACTCATCAAACTCTTAAAGAAGAATGTTAGATTCAGATGTGTAGAGAAGGAGTAGAGGAGTTTTGAGAAAGTGAAGGAGAGGCTAACTACAATTGCTATCTTAACTCTATTGAGCTTTGACAAAGTATTTGAAGTAGAGTATGATGTGTTCGAACTAGGCATAGGTGTCATGCTAATGCTTACTTTAGCGAGAAACTTCAAGGAGCTGTATTCAACTATTCTATCTATGATAGAAAATTTTACTTCTTAATTCGAGCACCTTAACAGTATGGCAGCACTATTTGTTACCTAAGGAATTTGTGATCCACACCAATCATGAATCTCTGAGATATCTAAAGAGCTAACCTAAGTTATCTTAGAGGCAAGCCAAATAGGTCGAGTTCATGAATGGTTTTTCTTATGTCGTAAAATATAAGAATGGAAAGAATAATGTAGTAATCAATGCCCTATCAAGACGATATTCTCTCCTGATTGAGTTATAGACTAGGTTACTTAGTTTCTTAATAATAAAGAATCTGTATGCTAAGGATCCATACATTAGTCCCATCAATGCCATATGTGAGGAAGGACGAACACTGGATGACTATTATAGGGAGGATGAATGCTTATTCAAGAAGAGGAGCCTATGTTTCTTGACCCATTCCATAAGATAATTGCTAGTGCATGAAGCACATAAAAGAATCTTTCCAACATGAATTGCCACTTTTAGAGGACACTATGGAGATAAATGAGAACTAAGATATTGTGCAACACATCCTACCATTTATAGACTAATGGATAGATTGAGGTTGTTAATAGAACAGTAAGAACTTTACTATAGGATGAAACATAGCTGATTGGCATCTATGTTTACCTATCATTAAGTTTATCTATAACAAGACCGCCCACAGCGTGATGAACGTGTCCCCCTTTAAGGTCACCTATAGGTTTAACCCCAAGCTTTTGACGGACCAAATGCCCCTTTCGAGGCTAGATGACAACTTACCTGCTGTAGAGAGAGTCAAGGCCATCAAAGCTATGTACCAAAAAGTAGTAGAGCAATTAAGCCAAGATACGACTAAGTTCGAGAGGCAAGGCCGAGGATGGAAAAAGAAGGAAATTTAGTTAGGTGATTTAGTTTGGATCCACCTTAGTAAGGAACAATTTCCAAAGTTGAGAAAGAATAATTTATTTCCTAAAGTCAACAGACCCTATAAAGTGCTTGAAAAGATCAATCTTAATGCCTACAAGATTCAATTGCTAGAGGAATATGGCATCTCGAACTCCTTTAACATTGTTGATCTCCACTTAAACACTCCTCAAGATGAGTAACCTGGAGCCAAGCCAGATTTAATCCCAAATCTCAAATAACCCAAAGGGGATGATAGGGATTACGGACCAATCACGTGCTCTCGAGCTCGTAGGCTTCCTTAGGTGGTCCATCGAGTTGTCAAATTTGAATTGAGTGTGAAGGAGTAGTGCATTCCTTAGTTCGACCGACTAAGTTACTTCGCTCTCTACATCATCCAGGAAGATGCTGAGGTGACCAACCGACATGCCGAGTCTACCCTCCCGCCATACATAAGTCAAAGCAATGAATCAGGATATAGCTTACCTCACCAATGCTAAAGTCAAGATGATAGTTGTCAAGAGCTAATCACCTGAGGCCCACTCGAAAATGAGTCTCCCTTAAACCAACCTTGTCCAGTCCTAACTATCTAAGCTGCCGAATTGTCAATGCCAACCTAACTTAATCAAGACCCCACCCTTACTTAGCCAACAGTGTCATTGGGACTATAGAATGAGTAAACTACACACATAGTATCCTTTTTCTAACATCCATATTATCCTCCTTACCAATAGATATTCTTTTTGCACGATTACATTAATATCCCCATAAATTATCCCCCTCTTCCTTAACGAGTAAGAATCCTTTTCTGTAACTTACTATAAGCTACGATTTATCTAAATTGGGTACTATAAATACTTATATATTGTAATGGCTGTAAGGAGAATAGATTGAAATTTCCAAACATACTCTCTTAAGCTAAGTGTTCTACTACTTACTCTTGAGCTACTCTTATCTAGCCCATTGAGTATGGACTAGTGGTAAGTGACCTCCGACTATACTTGTGCATCATATCAAGTGCAACTCAAGCTTATGTAAGGTGTTGGTGCATTATATCCATCATCGATGCATAAGGACTACTACTCAACCTTTGACTATCATTTACCTTTCGGACCATCTAGCGATTCGAACCCACCCCATTGGTTTGTGTGATACTAAACGACGTATGTTTATCTACACTGGATCGTATCACATAGCTTGACAATAGGTCACTTCGCATGCACAGTTGCTCTTTAAGAGACCATCAATGCATGTCACACTCTACAATGTTAACCATCATGGCACATTGAGTAGTGTAATGGTTACGTCAACAAAAGTAATGACCTAAAGGACGAGAAACTGGTTTGCTACGACCTAAGTAGCAAGATCAGTCCTCTAGCTAAGGGGATAGGCCTTAGCTCACTCACATTGCTTGGATTACCCTCCTTGTGCTTTAAGTACCGATGAGAGTAGGGGGGGCATGGGTTGATACTCAATTCTCGCTCAGCCCAAGGCCTAATGATTGAAGCCTATCATAAGGCATGCCTAATGAGCACTCAAGTAAGCAGCAATTTCATGCATCACACCATGACTCCCTCTCTAATCGATGGGTCGAGTCCAAACTAATGAAGAATGCTAAACTAGGGTGAGCCAATACCCCTGCATTGTGATGTGCCTAGCAAGCCAAATGACGAATGACCAACCAGATCAATCCTCGGCTGACAAACAGATGCCCGTCAACCATTTAGGGTAAGCCTAAGGCTTAACTCCTTCCATCGAGCATCGGTTGGCCCTCGATGAGTGCCTTAGCCCAGCTTTTGTCTTTAATGGCTACAACCTATTACATCTTATCAATGAGCGTCTAATATCCATAGTATAGTTGGTGCATTGACTACCTTTGCCCCTACTAGATCACTGAACTATAGATTTGGTGTGTCAATTCACTACGGTGAATCACCTACAGTGAAGCTTTGTCACCAACTGTAAGTGTGTCGTCTTCCGACGACTAGTATGAACAAACCCTTGACCATCACATGTCAAAGAATATTGTATAAAAGGCGCCAGGCACCAATAATTAAGACATGTCAATGAGACTTAGCTCTTCTAGGTCCTTTCCTCTCTCTATCATTTTAGACCCCTTTTCCCTTTCGCTAGATAATAGAAGCAATACACATACTTATCGAGTGAGCATAACCCACTTTGTTGTAAACTGTGACTAAGAACTGATAAGGCTAGTCATTGGATGGGTTCATACTTACAGAAAGCTCGAAAGAGTTAATGGGCAAATGCGTGAAAGGAATGAATGACAAATGAAAAGTAAGAAAAAACTATGAACAGCTCTAGAGGATATGACACACTAATGAAACTATCGAAGACTTACAGCACAATTCGATATGGCACACAAATTGGTCCAGTAAGGTTACTCACCACCTAACCTTGCTTAAGGGAAAAGATAAGAGTGATGCCAAACGTAAAAAGAGCAGAATGTTTACACTAGGAAGGAAAAATACTCAAGTGTATTGATTATAATATGTATATCTACAGCTTATAAATACAAAGAGTATTTATACCTAAGAATTTAGGGCAACTTATCTAAAAGAGAAAAGACAAAATAGGGGTTATCCTAAAGTAGTAATATACAACAATACAAAAAGGTAAAAATGAATATTCATAGAAGTAATAATTAGTAGGGTAGATTCTATATGTAGGGATGTTGTATTGGTGAGGTTGTTAAAAGACGCGGACAAAATAGTACGGTCGATTGGCTTGTCCAAGCAGGGATGGATTATGTAGTCCAAGGTCTCTCTCTCAACATGGCGACAAGGGTGATGTTGAGTAAGTGGTCAAGCATGAAGGAGGATTAGATGTTGTCTCAACCATACGTTTCTCAACATTTTATCTATGAGAGATTGGCAATCATTCGGTACAGCTTAAGGAGTAACTTGACAAGGAAGTACTCGACCTCGATAGGAGTCAGCTAAAGTAGAAGAATACATCTGGTCAAGCCTTCCAATCCTCAGGCTTGGCTGCGAGTTAAAGGGCTAATAACTCGATTCCTATCATTCCCTTAAGGTTGATTTGGATTTTAGGTCAAATCTAGATGGTCTTTAGTCAGTTCTCTATCAAGGTAATATGGACTAAGGCCGATAATATTAAAGGTGTCAAAAACCCCATATTCCTCTAGCAACTCCAACTTGAGGTGTTGTCACTGATCTTCTAAAGGATTCTAAAGGGCCCCTCAGCCCATGCAGATAATTTGTTCTTCCTCTTGCTTGGGAATCGTTCCTTGTTGAGATATAGCCATACCAAGTCTCTTGGCTAGAATTGCTTAACCATCCTACCCTTGGTTTTCTCTCACATTCTTCTAGCAACTTGGTCGATATGCCGAGTGACCTTATTGTATATGTACTGAAGAGATTGTGCTCTGGCCGAAGCATCAACGTCCTCTTGCACGGGTACTAGTAAAGGGGCGTAATCGAGGGGCAATTTGGTATTGAATCCATATATAACCTCAAAAGGAGTATACTTAGTAGTGTCATGTAGTGTTCAGTTGTAGGCGAACTTAACCATTGGCAAGTAGATGTCACAATCATCCAAGTTCTTACCTACTGCAACTCAGAGTAGTGATCCTAAAGTGCGATTAACCACCTCTGTTTGGCAGTCAGTTTGGGGGTGACAAGAGGTATTATAGAGTAATTTGGTCCCCAGTTGATTCCAAAGGTTCTCTAAGAATGGCTCAAGCACTTTGGATCTCTATTAAAGACTACACTTCTTGGTACACAGTGTATTTACACAATCTCTTGTAAGAAAAGAGAAGCAATAGTCGAAGCGTCGTTAATCTTGATACAGGGCATGAAGTGTGCCATCTTACTGAACTTATCCATAATGACCATGATAGAATCTTTACCTTAGGTAGTTTATGGCGGTCTGAGAACAAAATCCATGCTTAATTCAGTCTATAGCCTCATTGGGATAGGTAAGGACATTACTCTCCCTTGCTTGGCTCATCATTTAGCCTTTTTGCACATGATACAACTTTCGACAACTCAATACACATCTCTCCTCATTCTCGACCAAAAGAATCAACCATTCAATAGTTCTTAGGTCTTCCTTTCTCCAAAATGTCCAAAGAGTACCCTACTATGAGCTTTCCTTATCAATAACTCCCTTAGGGAACAAGTCGGCAAGCACAGTTTCCTACTTTGGAACAAGTAGCCATTCTCCACATGGTACTTGTCCACTATTCTTCCATCAATACATTGTGAAATTACGAGTCCAAAGTATGGATCCTCAAAGTACTATTCTTTTATACTTGCAAATCCAAACAGTCTGGTTTGCAGTTCTAATAAAAGCGTATGCCTTCTTAAAAGAGCATCTGCAACTATGTTACTCTTTCCTTGCTTGTATTTCATTATAAAATTGAATCCTTCAAGGAATTCAACTCATCTTGCTTACCACTACAACTTGGTCTGACTTCGGAGGTATCTCAGCGATTCATGGTCAGTATATATGACAAATTCTCTCGGTAATAAATAGTGCTGCCATACTTGCAATGCTTAGATCAATGCCAAAAGTTCTTTCTCATACACGGAGTAATTCAACTATGGTCCTTAGAGCTTCTCACTATGAAAGGTAATTGGTCAACCTTCTTACATTAGGATAACACCTATTCCATTGCCTGATGTGTCGCATTTTGGCTCAAAAATTTTGTCAAAGTCAAATAACACAAACATCAAGGCAAAGGTCAATCTTTATTTTATCTCTGTAAAACTCCTCTCCTCCCCTTCTCCCCTTCGAAAGTTGGTGTTCTTCTATGTTAACTTAGTAAGTGGTATAACGAGGGTACTAAAATTCCTAATGAATCTTATGTAAAATGAAGCCAATCTATGGAAACTTCTCACGTTTATATAAGTAGTAATAGTTAGCCACTCGACAATTGCTCAGATCTTCTCAACATTGACTTATAAGCCTCCTCTACTGACTATATAGTCTAAGAATACCACTTTCTCTTGGTAAAAGCAATACTTATTTAGATTGTCAAATAGTCTCCTAGTACGAAGAATATTCAAGACTACTATGAGATGTTCATAGTGACTTGACATGTTGATACTGTAGACCAGGATGTCGTTAAAGTACACTACAACACACTTCCTTATGAGATGTCTTAGCACATGGTTCATTAGTCTCATGAAAGTGCTCATGGCATTCGACAAGCCTAAAGGCATGACCATCCATTTGTATAGTCCATGTCGAGTCTTGAACACAATTTTCCACTCGTTCCCTAATTTCATGCCGATTTGATGGTAGCTAGATATAAGATCAATCTTGCTGAAAATGTTGGCTCCACTCAGTTCATCCAGCATGTATTTTAGCCTCGAGATTGAATACTTATATTTGATTGTGATCTTGTTCACAACTTGTCTATCAACACACATTAGCTAGGTTCCATCCTTCTTTGGCACCAAAAGCATCGGCATAGTGTAAAGGTTGAGGCTTTCTCTAACATAGCCTCATTCTAGCAACTCATTGACTTGCTTTTAGAGCTTAGAAGCCCGCTCGGGATTCATCCCATAAGCTAGCTTATTCAATAGTGTAATGCTATGTACTAAGTCAATGCAGTGCCTTGAGGGTAACCCCTTAGGTAACTATTTTAGGAACATGTCAGCATATTCATCTAACAACTCCTTGATCTCTTGTGGTAACTTACCCCACTCCTTCATTTCTAATAGTTGCCTTACCATCAAGAAGGTCCACTCATCAGCATTGATGGCTTCCAATACGAGGCAAATGCACCTATCAGTTTTAATATAGCAGATATGAGTCCAAGTCGATCCCTCAAAGATCTCGAGTACTAATACTAACCTTAGCTCTATTATCTAACCAAAAAATTATGATCTGTTGAATGAATTAAAAATACTAAAATTAACAAAATAATCTAATTATAAGACTTGACTAAGCAATTTTGGAAGCAATAAAATTAAAAATGACTTCAAGAAGGCAAATAACGTATTTAAGAATTGTTTCTCCTAGTATTTAACATGTGACCACTGAAAATCTATCTAATTTCATCTCTATTATTCTTGACCAGAGGGATTCATAATTGCAATTAACACCTTTCACGAGCATATTAACCTTAATCTTAAATTATTTATCGGAATCTCTTCTCTTAGTAATATAATTTAAAATCACATTAATGTACAATGAATTCCTACAAAAAAATAATAACTTTCTGAAAGAATCATGTATCTTATCTCTAAACACACATGTAATTCTCTTCAATTATGTCAAGATCTTATTATTCATGTGATTTTTCAATCATCATGTATAATATCATAAATTGATATCTTAGAAATATCAATTAATAATGAAAACACATAATTGAATAAAGAAAGATAGAAACTTTATTGAAAATTGTCAATAAATCTAATAATCACATGAAACCCTAGGTTCCACAATCCTAAATACTAGAATTTTAAGCTATCATGATGAAATTAAAAACGAATTGCAACAAAATTAAGAAGTAAAACATGTAAAACCCCTTTTGTCAATGAAAAATCTCTTCAATCTTAAAGTTGGGTATTACTTCCACCTTTTTCTCCTTCTTCTTTTTGAAGTCTTTTCTCTTTTTAATGTCAAAAGTTATGTGTAAAACCCTTACGAATCCTTATATAATGTATTATGATGTTTCTTTTTTTGGTCACCAGGCACAACCTATGACACAATGTGTCCTCAGGTTGTGTAACTTACTGACCTTAGCATAAAAATCATTCTACATGGACACAGTTATGTCTCAGATTGTGTAACTTTCTAACAAAAAATTGCCACTTTCTCCTATTGTTTATATAACTTTAAAACTTCATAACTTGCTCATTTAAACTCCAAATTGAGTGAAACTTGATTTATTTTCTTCGTTTTCAATCTAAGAATACATTTAAACCTTGAAATCAAAATTTTACTCAATTAAGTATCAATTTCTTTAAAAAAGAACAAAAAATATAAGGAAAATGCTATAAAATCACCATGTGAAATGTATTTAAAATAAGAATTGTCAAACTTCCTCACACTTGAGCATTTACTTGTCCTCAAGCAAATAAATCAAAACAAAATTTTGGCACAAGAAACGATAAATAAAATTTATCACTACTAAGGAAATCAATGAACGAATACACTTAACCCGAAGAAAACTAAAAAAATCATTTTCAATTAACTTGCAATAATAAAGTCAATCAATTTCACTCTTAATAATGTCATAATTTCACTTGACCATATTCAAATACTCTAATAATACTTAATACTAGAGTTCACTAGTTAATTTATGAAAGTCAAAGTTTACCTGAGTCATTTAATTAAGGATTCCTAAACTCGAAATTAGATTTAACATCTCGCTAGCTGGGAAAGAGTCATAAAAATTTTATCTATTTGACTACAATATATACAATTTTCTCCTCAATCTTGCTAAGCGCTATAATCCAAAACAAACACATTTTACATCCACTCATCCTCTAATCATCCCCCTAGTTCATGCTTTTGTTAAGAGGTTTTTAAATTTATTTTATTTAAGCACAATTACTTTTAATAGATAATTGTGTTGGTAGAGAGAAAGAATCTCACTCTTTTAATGGACCAAGACCAATCCATACCAACTTATCCCTCATAATGGTAACAAGAAAAAACCTTACTCTTCTAACGAACCAAAGCCGATCCATACCAATTTTTTTTTTTTCTTTTTGGTATTAGCATTAGGACTCAATCTTGCTCTTCTGACAGACCAAGACAAATCGTTGCTAATTTTTTTTTTTTTATTCATACACTTGTTATTACTTTCTACCTCCAATCATTGCGATATTTTAAGGATTTCTCAAAAGACACTTGTTATTACTTTCTACCTCTAATCATTGTGATTTTTTAAGGATTTCTCAAAAGAAGAATTTCATTTATTTGTTTGCTAAGAATTATAGGGCTCTAAAAATTTCCAAGAGAATGGTATACATTAGAGTAAATTTAAAAATAACCATTATTAACTCTTAACTAGTGATGTTGTTCTGATCTCAAGTCTTGGAGTCTCGAGCTAAATAACTCATAACTTTGCCCTCCAAAGATTCGATTAGTCAATTCTAGTAAAGTATAATAAAATCAATAATGATCAAAATGAAATAGTTGATTTGGCCCAACACTTCAAATTCTAGTACTTGTTAATCACCTATTGCAAGTTAACTTAAAAATCAATTGGGTCAAATGTGAATAATTGGTCTCCTAAATAGTAACAAATTTATATATATCCCCTCCCCACTTAATAACGTACATTGTCCTCAATGTACGCTTGACAATCAAAGTATAAAAATCAAAAGCAAAGAAGGGAAAGAAAGAAAAATAAAGGATAAAAGGAAAGCTAAAACTTCCTTGGTTTGACTACTTCGATACCAAATTCCTTGAAATTGCCATGCTATGAGATTCCATCCATTGAATGCCTAAAGACCTTACAAAATAAAGAAAATGAAATGCGTCAAAGAAAAATAAAGTGAAATCTAAAATTCGAACTGCTTCTAAAAATAAAAAACTTGAATTGCCTCCACTAGGGTCCTATAGGAAAGTGATGTAGGGGACTCTTTTCTTAACAAATATATACTCAAATGTAGCTCCTTCTCCTGAAATCACTCATGGTAGGTCTAGCAATAGGAGAAGATTTAGCAATAACTATCTCCTCAAACTCGACAACATATCTTGGAAACTCCAAGCATTCCATATCAAGCACCACTTCTTCTACAAAAGATTCATAATAAGAAAATAAAGAGAGCTTTACATCAATTGCATTAACTTGTTTGTCAACCTCTTCAATGCCATCAACTAAGGTGGAAAGATTCTCACACTCTTTACTCATGTTATGAAGCACTTCTAGATTGTTGAATTAATAGTCACATTAGTGTTCTCCCCCAACTCCTCTTTACTCTCAAAACACTTTACTTTACATTCATGGCTAATAGGATCCTCTAGATTTTCCAATACCTTTTCTCCTTCATCCACTAACTCACTCTCTCCATTACTTAAGAATTCTTTCATGTGTCCTAAATGACCACTCTCTAAAAGGGGGTTGAAAGACTCATTTTTTGAAGACCTAAAATGGTATAATAAGGTAGTTAAGGGTGGTAAAGGGGTAAAGCTACTAAGGTCAAAGGTGCCATACTTCTCCCAATATTCACTAGCTAACTCCGCCATAGTTTTTCCTTATGGCCACTCATCTATCTGTATATTAGGTTGATATGGCAAAGCAATTTGGGTATGGATTGGGTTGCTAAAAGTGCAAGGGACCTTGGTTTCATATTTTTCCAGGTAATCTATAAGAATTTTCTCTAGAGATTTCTCTTTTGGTTGCTCTACCTAGAAATTGGAATAATGTGTATGTTGGGTATTGAGATTAAAACATTGACAAGAACAATAATGATACTCACAATATCGACTCATATCCCCATATTCCATAGGTACGGGTTCCACATAATTGCTACAAGAAGAATTCCAATAGCTATCGCCTTGATTCCACCAACCGTACTCCATATTAATCTTAACAGCTAAGTCAATTCAAATCAATAAATTAAAATATCCTCAACCCTATTTCACAAACAATAAAATAAAATATGCAAATGCTAAGAAAAGATAAACTAGAATGCAAAATCAAGAAAATTTCACAAAGCCATCCTCTCAATTTCAAGATCAAATTCAATCAAATCTTTTGATTAGCTTCTTATCATGCGCTGTAAAGAGGAAAAATATAAAGATCAGTCGCAACTTAAAACAATTAAAAGAAAATAATGAAAAACTAAGATAAGAATGGTTAAACTAACAAAGCTACAAGTGTTCATAATATCAAAGTCCCCAGTAATGGCACCAAAAACTTGATACAAGGAAAGTGCACTTATTAGTTTTAATATAGCGAATGTGAGTCCTAGTTGATCCCTCAAAGACCTCAAGTACTAATACTAACCTTAACCCTATTATCTAATCGGAAAATTGTGATGGTTTGAATGAATTAAAAATACTAAAATTAACAAAATAATTTAATTATGAGACTTAACTAAGCAATTTACCAAGCAATAAAATTAAAAACGACTTCAAGAAGGCAAATAACATATTTAGGAATTGTTTCTCCTAGTGTTTCACATGTGACCGCTAAAAATTTATCTAATTCCATCTCTATTATCCCTGACTAAAGGGATTCATAATTGCAGTTAACATCTCTCTCAAGCATATTAACCTTAATCCTAAATTATTTACCGAAATCTCTTCGCTTAATAATATAATTTAGAATCACATTAATGTACAATGAATTCCTATATTAAAATAATAACTTTCTAGAAGAATCATGTATTTTATCTCTAAGCACACATGTAATTCTCTTCAATAATGTCAAGATCTCATTATTCATGTAATTTCTCAATCATCATGCATAATATCATAAATTGATACCCTAGAAATATCAATTAACAATGAAAACATATAATTGAATCAAGAAAGATAGAAACTTTATTGAAAATTATCAATAAATCCAATAGTCACATCAAACCCTAGGTTCTACAATCTTAAATACTAAAATCTTAAGCTATCATGATGAAATTAAAAACAAGTTGCAATAGAATTAAGAAGTAAAACATGTAAAACCCCTTTTGTCGATGAAAAATCTCTTCAATCTCGAAGTTAGGTATTGCTTCCACCTTTTTCTCTTTCTTCTCTTGAAGTCTCTTCTCTTTTTAATGTCAAAAGTTATGCGCAAAACCCTTACAAGTCCTTATATAATGTATTATGAAGTTTCTCTTTTTCGTCACCAAGTACAGCCTATAACACAATTGTATCCCCAGGTTGTGTAACTTACTGACCTTAGTACAAAAATCATCTTACATGAACACAACTTGGGGACATAGTTGTGTCCTAAACTGTATGACTTTCTAACAAAAAATTACCACTTTCTCCTATTGTTTATATAACTTTAAAACTTCATAACTCACTCATTTGAACTCTAAATTGAGTAAAACTTGATTTATTTTCTTCGTTTTCAATCTAAGAATGCATTCAAACCTTGAAATCAAAATTTTACTCAATTAAGTATCAATTTATTTAAAAAAGAACCAAAAATATAAGGAAAATACTATAAAATCACTATGTGAAATGTATTTAAAATAAGAGTTGTTAGTTTCTTAAAGCTTTGCTCTACTTATCTCTAGACCCTTCTTCAATCCATGAGTAATTTTTATCTGTAACTTGTTAACTTCTCTAAGTGGCATCAGATTCAGAGTGATCTTCTTATCATCCTTCTTGAACATATACATGTTCTTATAGCCGTCATGTATAACCCTCCTATCAAATAACTATGGTCTACCTAACAACATGTGGGAAGTATACATAGGTAGTACATTGTAGAGAATTTGGTTGGAGTAGTTCTTAATAGTAATCGACAGTAGTATTTGTCGAGTGACATGTAATGTTCCTTTCTCACTCAACTAGTGCAACACTTAGGCAGTAGTGTTTGCTTTAGATGCACAATAGTCGGCAACTTCAGTTTTGAAATAAGATCGGTCGATGCTACATTGGTGTAGCTTCTACTATCTAGAATGAGGGCAAATGCCTAATCATTCACCTTATAAATAGTATGGAACAAGTTCTCTTTCTACTCCTCTCGTGAGGGTTCCACATTCATGGTGCATCAGACAATTATGAGTAACTTGTCTAAATCTTCAGCAAACACGTCCTCCTCAATCAACTCTTTGTCAGCATTTTCTTTCTAGGCCAAACCCTCTTCCTCCTCGAGTTCCTCATCTGTACTTTCTACTTTTAACTTTGAGACTTCTCCCTTGATGACCATCGTTCTTTGATTTGGGCACTGAGTAACCATATGTCTAAACCCCTGGCACTTGAAACATTTGATCTAGCTCGTCTTTCTTTTAGACCCTTGCCCCTTCTTATAAGTTCAGGTTGGCACTTCATTGTTGGATCAGCCTTTTTGCTTGGCTCGGACATCAACCTTTCTACTCGGCTCAGTCCTTAGTAGAGTTCGGTGACCTCCTTGTCCGAGTCGGCTAGTTAATGTTCTAATCGGCACTAGGTCTTTTCTCTACCTCTCTACTCGTTGGGTGATCCTAATGACTTCATCCATTGTGGTGAATCATTGAAGCTCTACAATGTCCCGAATATCACCTCTTAGTTTAGTAACAAATCTTAACATAGTTCGAGCTAGTGGTTCCTCCACCTTGCAATGGATCACGAGCATTTGAAACTCTTGAACATACTCGTCAATAGTTTAGCCTCCTTGTCTCTACTCTTGAAGCCAAGTGAAAGTATCTTGAAGATAAGCTTCCAACATGAATTTTTTTCTAAGTATTCTCTTCATCTCGGGCCAAGTATTAATCTATCACTAGGTCTCTTGTCTCCTCATCAATTGAAAATTCTTCCACCACATATAGTCCTCGTACTGACAGTAACCAAACACATGCTCCACCTTCTCTTCCCACTCCAGATATTCATTAGCATTCTTAGATCCATTAAAACTCAAAATCGGAAGCTTCACATGGTCGGATGCCCTGGTGATTCATTCACATTCTTCTTTAAAATACTCTTCCTCCTCATTTCCCATATCTGCCATATCAATCCTTCTCCTCACTTATCTGCCTACTCCTCTACCTCGAATGAGTCAAGCTAGGTTCTAGCCTCTAACAAGCTAAGCAACTTGTGAGGTGTTTAGCGTAGCCTTAGTAGGTCGATAAGACAATGCATGAATAGCTCAGGTTAAGTCCACCAAGAGGTTAGCTACCTCATCAATTTTCTTGTCGATGCTTTTAGGAGTTCTTTAAAATTGTTGTCTATGATGGACAGCTCCACTATCATCATTAGTACCAACATTCATACTTAGGTCAGTCATTTTTCTTCACAGATTCAAGCTCAAACAAACTCTTTAAGAAATTAGCAGTAAATAACATAGTACTCAAATGAACACGATAACTTGCTCTATTTTACACACACAAAATAGGGTATGAAAAAACTTAGAAAATACGTGTCAACTAAAACAAAAACCTCCACTCTGATACCAAGATGTTGCAAATCGTAACCAAGAACTAATAAGGTTGGTTACTGAATGGGTCTAAACTTGTAGAAAGCTCGAAAGAGTTAATGGGGGAAATGTTCAAAAGGAATAAACGACAAATGAAAAGTAAGTAAAAACCATGAATAGCTCCAAAGGATATGACGTACCAATGAAACTTTTGAGGACTCACGATACAATTCAATATAACGTACGAATTGATCCGGTGAGGTTACTCACCACCTAACCTTGCTTAAGGAAAAGAATAAGAGTGATGTCAGGTGTAAAACAACAGAGTGTTTACACTAGGAAGGAAAAAAATTAAGTTTATTGAATGTAATCTGTTTATCTATGGCATATAAATACAAAGGATATTTATACCTAAGAATTTAAGGCAACTTGTCTAAAAGGGAAAAGACAAAATGGAGATTATCCTAAAGTAGTATTATACAACAATATAAAAGGGTAAAAGTGAATATTCATAGAAGCAATAATTAATAGGGCGGATTCTACACGTGGTCTTATACACGTAAGGATGTTGTATTAGTGAGGTCGTTAGAAGATGCGGACAAAATAGTACAGTCGGCTAGCTTGTTTGAGCAGGGATGGATTATGTAGTCTAGGGTCTCTTTCTTGGCATGGCGGCAAGTTTAATATCGAATAAGTGGTTGGGCATGAGGGAGGATTGCATATTGTCTCGACCATCTGTTTCTTAGCAATCTATCTGCAAGAGATTATCAATCACTTGGCACATCCTAAGGAGTAACTTGGCAAGGAAGTACTTAGCCTTAGTAAGAGTCGGCTAGAATAAAAGAATACATCTCGTCAAGCCTTCTAGTCCTCAAGCTTGGTTATGAGTTAAAGGGCTAGTAGCTTGATTCCCATTGCACTTGGTCTCCAGTGCTCACCTTCCCCTTTCTTAATCCTCCTTGCTTACTTGAGCATCGAAAGGCCCCCTCCGCCTCACCTATAAGGGGCTTTTTGTAAGTATCGAGGAGTAAGAGATGAAGCTCAACCCCTCACCTATAAGGGGCTTTTTGCAAGTATCGAAGAGCAAGAGGTGAAGCTCAACCCGATTCAACCTTACTTCTTAGTTGGTCTTCTACATGATCAACAACAAGAACAACTAAAAATCTATGAACGATTAAAATAACAAATTAATTGAAGTAAGAAGGATGCATAATCCTTAGTAAATCTTATGTCATTTACTACATAATTTTATGTAACTTTTCAATCTCAGTTGCAATTTTGCACAGTGTAAGTTCCTAATATGAGCTAATCGGACTTGCATATATAATTAATTCCTAACCTAGAGTATGCTTTACTTGAATCACTTCTATAAGTAGAGCATCTCAAGATTGCATTATGATCTTGAATACCTCTATTAAGTTGCCCTAATCTAAAGAAACCAAAAGGTTGAACCTCAATCAAACTGATTACTTCCAATTATATCAATTAGTCATATTATAGGATCTTGCGAACTCTATAGCAAACTCTCTCACCAATTCGATAAATGGTAAAATTGAATTAAAGAACAATACAATCTAATACCATTAGATCATAAGATGCAAAATCATAAACTGAATAAAGAAAATATCAATAGTTACATCGAAAACTAGGGTTCAATAACAATTTACTAAGAATAAATAAAATTATGACATAGTAATTGAAAGAGAGAAGAAGAAATAAAAGAGATAACCCCTATACAAATTTTACCCTACAAGCTCTTCTCAAAGGGGCTCTCTTTATAGTCTAAATCTAGACACCTATTTATAGAGAATAAACTTAGGTTTACAAAAAAACTTGCTAAGAATTAAAGATTTATAAACCATGGAATCAACATGCCCCAAGATCATAATCATGGTAGCTAGGTGTGGTCTTATATTTCACATGGAAATTCTTCTAATTTAATGGAAATTCCTAACAAGAGATACATAGCCTAGAATACAGCCATGATGGCTGCACATGTTCCTCTCTAGACTACATTTCTTGCCTAAGTTCCTTATCGGTAATGGCTCAATTAATGCACTTCTTCATCTCAGCTCTAGAACTTCATAAAAATCTTCAAAAATTCATCAAATGCTTCCAAAACTCCTACACATTAACTATTAAATGATTAAGTTCCAAAATACTATAAAATCAACATAAATAATAGATGAAATTACACAAAACTCTCCTAAAATACAAATGCTAAATAAGTGTTATCAAATGCTTTGCACCATTGAAGCATTTTTAATTAAAGATGTTTGTAAACAGGGTGTTTATAATCCTCCAAGATAGGTATCATTGTCCTTAAACTTTGAATAATGGGTTAGTCTTGGTGGAACTTAAGCTACATGAAGACAAATTGTCAAAGCCCATGCTTCCTGTAAAGTCAGAAGTAAAACTAAAGTCTAAAATGAAGAGGAAATATTAAATTTTATATTGCAAGTAAGTTAAAAGGAAAGTTAAATGCTATAGAACTAAGGGCATAAAGTTTATTATAATGTTTCTAGTGACTTAGAACGTTGAACAAAAAGTTAGAAGGTTTGCAAAATAAGGTAGAAAGTCAAACCTACTTACTCTAAGTAAGTTAGAAGATAGTACTGCAAACTTAGAAGGTTAGTTTTTGAAAGTAGAAAGATACGATATGCACTTAAAAGGTTAGTAATCAAACTTTGATAATAGAATTGTATACATTAAGGGTTAAAATTTAAAGTAAGAGGTTGCCAACTATGATTTTATTGTGAAGAATTTTGAAAATACTCAAATTATAAGTTTGAATTATCGATTTTGAATTACTCTTAGCCTTATTATTATCTTAGTGAAGATGTAACAACCTTCCTTCAATTAGTAAGTTTTTGAAAATTACGAGTTAGCCAAACACTTGGAAACCGGGGCATTATATATATTATATTCCCCATCAATACATAGCATTTTGATTTTGATAAAGTCAAGCCACTATTTTGGTTATGTTTTGTTATTTAACTATAATGCATTTTCTTAGTTGATTTCATCATCGAGTTTCTTAATGTGCTGTTGGTTTGAGAGTTTTGATTTCTAGGTTTAATTCTAAAGATAGGTTGTTTTTGTCACATGGGAGCTATGTTTTGATTTCATTATTATAAAAATACATGATAGGTACTTTTTTGTTTTATTAGCAATTCAAAACTTATTACTCTATCAATTATGTAGTTAAACTTTATAACATTAATTCAATAATATCTAAACAAATAAGGTAGTTTGTACTTTAGACTTATTACAGATCTATTCCATTTCTTTGTAACAGCTAACACTATAGATTTATTTCGTGCAAAAAAGTGAAAGGAGAATTAAAGGTGACTTTTAAGTAATTACTAAATCTAATCTTATAACTATTCTTTTGTTTTTTTTTTTTTTTTTTTGGGGAGGGTGGGGAGGGGGGAAGAGTATAATAACAAAAAAAAAACAATTATTAAATAAAGAAATAATAATAATAAAAGAAGATAGTAAAGTAAGGACTTCATAAAAAGGATGAAATCAAACTCATCATGGAAAATATTAGATACACAATAGTTAAGGGAAGGGGTATTTATACAAAATAAAACATGCATTTTTTTCTCTCTCTTTCCCTAACGTAACTTTTTCTAGAAACCAGAACAGTTCCAACCCTTCAACCGTGGGAAGAATCAAAGAAGGAAGGTTAGTGCAACGTTTTTATTAGTTTTTCCTTCTAAACTTTATGATTATAATCATTTTAATACAAGTTCTCTACCCTAAAACAGAAGAACTCGATGGTTTTGTGGGGTTTGACAGAGAAACTTGAAGTTCTNTATTTATTTTTCTGGGGGGTGGGGTGGGGACTAATCTTACAATTATCTAAGAAAATTGGTTTGAGAAAAATAAATAGATAAAAACTTAATAACTCTTAACTAATAACAAAAGTATCTACTTTAACTAGTTTAATTACCTTTATGTTATGGTCTAAAATAAATTTGGTGCGAGCTTTCTCTTTAAGGAAAATATCTGTTAACCAAGTTACCTAAATTTTAAGTAACTTTTTTCTTAGTTAACCTAGTGGGTTTTTCCCCCATAGAGTAAATCCATTCCAAAAAATATCTTGTAATTATCAACTTTATTTTGTTCTAGAGTTTATATGGAAACTTGCTTACTTGCATATAATATTCAAGAAGAGCCTACAAAATAGATTAAGTAAGGACAATGTTGCCTGCAATGCTTAAGTGTCTACCTTTTGACCTACTTAGTTTTCATTATACTTTATCAACAATGAATTGGAATATAATAAGCTTTTGGTTTGTTACCTTCATCGAACAGATATCCTAAGTAATATCCAAACCATGATACTTACATAAAAGTGAAAAATTTGCTTAGTTTGTTGTTTAGTCTCCTCCTTAAAGGATATGATCATGTCTCTTGTCACCTTGGTTTCTCAACATTTGTTTTCACTAACAAAACTATATAATCAACAAATAAAATGCGAAAGATTATGCAACTTGAAACTTTGACTTTAAATGATTCCAAATTCCTACTATGAACTTCATTCTTTATCATTCTACTGAGGAATTTTAAAGCTAAATTGAAGGTATAAGAAAATAGGGGATCACTTTGCTAAATACCCCTAATCGGTTTATAGAGTGGTAAGGATGATTACATGTTCATTAGATCCCAACTTGAAGTGGAGGAGATGCACTAATCATTCATTCTATCCAATAGTAGGGAAACTTTATGCTTTTAAAACTTTAGTGATGAAGTCCATTCAACAGAGTCATTAGCATTATTAATGGTCTATTTCTTCCATGGGCCTCTAAGGTTGAGGCCACAAAAGGTATGCCCAATACTAATAGAAGAAGACAAGGAAGGATAGGTGGTGCATGCAAAGCACAACTGTACTCATCCAGCCTTATAAGATCTACTCCCTAAAAACCATAATACCTAAAGGGGATAAGGATGCGGGGTTCAGCCAATCATAGTCCGCCTACTCCTCCTACAAATATCCTCAATTGTCTCTAGGCGCACAAGGGATCACAACCCAAAAAACCCTAAACTCTCTTGTTGTAGAAAGTTCTCCTTAATAAAATTCTCATTAACAAATGTTGGAGTAACCTTTAGGCACTCTCTAGCTCACATTTGTTCATCCTACATGCTTTGTAACTCTCCCATTACACAAGGACTTCAAGGTTTAGTCTATATCCTCTATATTGAGAACCAAGCATCAAGTAGCATTATGATCAAGTTCCATAATCATCTATCCATTTTTCACCCTTTTCTCCATTATGTCATTATTGTAGAAAATTTTTAAAATCCATAGAGCTTCTTTTCATCTCAATATATGCATGTATAAACAATTTTGTAATTTGAGAAATAACATCCCATAAAATTATAGGATGGATCTTTTGGTACTACTATTTTCATTTCCATTTGCTCAATTTTCATTAATTTTCTTTCTTTAGATATTATCATGTGTAAGTAAAGGTTTGAATTATAAGAAAAAAAGATGATTGTACAATGATGTCATATAAGTATTTAGAAAATCTAAAAAAATCAAAACCATTTGATAGAAAAAACTATGAAAATAGAGAGGATAAAATTAGAGAGAATCCATTTTCGGAACTTTCATTTATTGACAGTATTAAGCATGATGCAGATGCACGAATTTTTATTTTTTGTAAAGGAAGCTTTTATTACGCACTTGTATACTATGGATACCTAAAATGAATATCCAAAACAAATATTGGTTATTCTCAAGATTTTTCAATCAATAGACTAGTAAAAGAAGAAAAGGAAATATGTTGCGTATCATTTATCTCTTCCGCGACAATTAGCTTTGGTTCACTGAAACTAGCTAAGAAGACAAGTTGTATAGTTGTCATTTAGAAAGTACCGTCACTCCATGCCCAATAAACTCATCAGATCTATCAATCCCACGCCTTCTTCATTAAAATAATTTCTTCAAATTGTACTTTAACAACAAAAGAAAATCTCTATTACGGAACGGAGCTACTTTCAATTGATAAAGCTCAAAAGCTGTTAATATGACGCAACTTGTGTCACTAATGGTACAAAACTCGGCATAAATCCGGCCGCAGACTGGCAGATACGTACTTCCTCTCGTTATTATTTTTTCTTGGTCAAGTAAGACCTTGCGCCAACTGCTCCTTTGATTTATATGATTTTGAAAAGTAAAACGAATTTTGGATTTAAAAAAAAAGAAAACTAAAACCAAATTCAAAATTGAACTAAATCCAAGGTTTTACATCCAAATCAAACTAAATCAATTTTTTCCTTCTTTTTTTTTTTTTGGGTTTAAACCAAATATCAAGTGAATTCAGAAAATAACAACTTAACAAGATTTACTATCATATGTTACGAACTTGTGCACGCTATCTGTTTTCAAAATTTATCATATATTTTGAAACGTTATGAGATTATATGTTTGTTACACAATCTCGTATGGTCCATATGTTTTTAACTTCATTTCACTTGTATATACTATACATTTAATTCTGCTCTTATGAATTATATTTTCTATGTATTAATGTTATACAGTTTTATGCAATAATTGTATGTTTACAAATCGTAGTATGTAATAAGTAAGTCACTGTACCATAAATTTTGAATTAGTTAATAATTTTTGTAGAACGAGTCCTTTCTTTTAGATCATAAATAAATAGATTATTTAATTTTTTATATTTTAATTGCAAATCAGCTAATGTATTAACCCCAAATTAAGCACTCAAGAAGTAGCAAATTTAAAGTTGATATAACAAATAATAACCCAAAAAGAAAAAAAGAAAAAAGAAGAAGAACATTGGAAAGTAAGTCGGAATGATCAAGATTAAGACAAGCAACAGAGATTAAAGTACCATAAGGTCCATTAATTTGAGAGAAGTGCCTTCCCCATGTCTCCATTAAATACACATATAAACCATCAACTTAAGCATTAGAAATTCAACGAGGTATTTGAATATCGTGGCATGCGCGACATGTGTGGATATTTAAATAAGCAGTGCACATACTCCATCTACAAGATTACAACTAGATCCTCTAAATGATATGATTCTGAAATGTGGAATGCATAATCTTTTACTTGATTTATATATGCATTTCGAACTTATAAAATATTTGCTTATCACTATAAAAAAATTATGTAATGCACGACAGTGTTGCTCGTGGGACTTCGTCTTATTCTTCTTGTGTGGAGAGAGAGTATTCGGGAATCTGCTCTCCATAAAAATGGGAATGAAGGGTGTCCAATTCGGTGGATTTCTGTCTAGTTGTCATTCCCATTAAAAAAAGAGAAACTATATTTTTAGGTAGGTACGTTTTGTGATCATTCATCCTATGGAGCTATTGAAGATTTCCGGTGAAACTCTTTAATTAAAGTATATATTGTAACATATGATATAATTGATCGTGATAGAAATGGATTAGATGGATCGGAGAGCTAGGTCGACGTTCGAAGAACTTCAAGCGAGAGTAGGGTGGCGCATTGAGTCCATAATCACCTCATCAAAGGGACTTTCGCAACGAATCGGAGCCAAAATGCTGGTCAAATATCAAACATAGATGCGAAATGTTTATTGTTGATTCAATACTTACACGTCCTACAAATTTGTTTTTCTTCTTCTCTCGACATGGTTACAGTATTGGGTAAATTAGAAGCCAATGTATTACTAAACAGAAGCTAATATATGCTAAATTATTTTTGCCTCCATAATACCCCATGTGACTGTAGTTTCATTATGAGAGAGAATTTGTATTGACTTATAAGTTTAGGATAATGAATGATATATCAATACTAGTTGAAAACTTTTAGGTTAAGTGATTAAAAAATATTATTTAGTATTTGTTGTTACAATAGTTAACTAGTTTTAATCGGACATTTTGGTCTCTCTCTCTCTTGTAATTTCCTTTTTACATGTATTCTAGACTAAGCACCTTCCGTAGCTCACTACAAGAATTTTACGTTTGGCGATGTTGATTCCGGCCCTTAAGCAGATGAGTATGGGAGTGTCTTTTATCAGTGTATTTAGGGAAATTATCGTGTAGGATTTGTCGAATTATAGCTAATAGTTTGGCAAATGCAAGACGTGTCCAAGTCGACCTTCACCCATATCGGAGAATTCTTGGGGAGCATAGGACATTCGGATAAAATGAGAATATTGCTGGGACATCCCAGATTCATTTATTAATTAAGAGTGATTTATACTATAGAAAACGCAGATTACAGGACTAAGCTTTGCTATAAATAATTGGTAGGGTCATTCTTGTCTACACTACCAACAACAACATTGCTCAGGTTTGTGTCTTTTATTCTCGTCGAATTATTCTTATTTATCAGTTTTTAGAGTCTAGTAATTTATTTATTTATTTCTACCTTTTTTTTTATCATATTTGATAATCATTCCTAGAGTTTAGAGGGCTTGTTGATTATTTTTCTTCTTTCTTTTATTTTTTTGGGAACATTGGTACTTAGTATTCACTTTAATTTTTTCTTAGGGATTTAGTTTTAGAATCCTTGATAAAATTGAATTTGGAAAAAGAAAATATTAACTTAAATGGGATCAACTAGTGCGTCAACTGTAGCTAACCAAATCAGCTGTTTGTTTTAAATTCTTAAGAGTTCCCGAAATATTGTGATTGGTAACTATTCAATCATCGAGCATGTGTGTTATGTGGAAAATATGTTTTTTAAGGTTAACAATATATTAAAAATTGTTAACTATTATCACACTAATCTAAAGAATTTTCTGTTATTGGTAAACACAAATTTTGATGCTGAGAGAGAATAGAGATGACATGCTAAGCAAAATCATTTTATCAACACAGGTTGGTTTACCACGTTATTATATCTAGATGGAAGAATTTTATTATACCATTAAGCCATTAACTAGCTTTCTCAGTTGGGAGCTTTTTGTCGTGTGAGATCTTTCTCTTTAATGTAACAGGTTAATGGTAAAAAAAGTACAATCCAAGTGCATATATACATATCAAATTATTATTTGTTATTAATTATCACTGAACTTTACACATGACATGTTACTCTTAGTATATATATTTTTTAAATTTATTTATATAATTGTTTAGTGGGTGAGATTTTATTTAATAATAAGAGCTTCAAAACATTTTAAATTGGAACATGTCAAGTCCCCTACATTTAGTGCTTCATGTCTAGGTGTTTTATAAGGGGAAGAACAACATGATTTAAGGAAGTTGATCTCATGAGATAGTAAAAGAGATCACATGAGTTTTTATTCTTCATCTATCATTACCTACACTGAAAACAATAAAAAATGAAAGGTCTAACTTATATCCTTAGTCATTTGAAATTTGTAGAAGACCTCGTGTTTCTTTCATCTATTAAGTCCTATGTTTGAGCCCTGCATTTACATACCATTTATTATTTGTTATTACCTATCACTAAATTTTACATGTGACATATTACTCTTAATATATTTTTTCTAATTATGTTATAATTGTTTAATGAAACTTTATATTTTCTCCATCAATTTAATATCTTTTTAACAACACGAATGCATTATAACAAAGAATTAGATGTTTCTTTAACACAGCAGAATAATGGTCAAATGTATTTATATCATTATATCTACCTGTCGTATAATATAAATTGATGTTTCGATTAATTTTATTTTAAAAGTTGAGAAAGGTCAAACAAAGCCTTATGTTGTTAAGCCACCAACTCTTTTATTAAGGACTAAGGGCTATTGCAAAAAATAAGCACATCTTTCCAATCTTTTTCTTTTCCTTTTTTCTTTTTCATCACCATCATTCTCATGATTGTTAAAGAGAATGAGCATTTTTTTTTTTTTTTGTATTTTACATATTTTTTATATATTTTATTCTTCCATGTTCAGCTTCATTGACGTTATTTAGCATGTATAGTTGATTCTGGATCTATTTCGATAAGATTTTTGTTTATTTTAGTGGATTCATTGATCTTCTTATTAAAATGTGAAATTATGGCAAAGTAGTGTTGAGCTATTGTAGCTAAAACTGTGCTCTATTGTCATATGTGATTTTCATTGAAATTGTCTAAGAAAAAGAAGTTGCTCTCTCTTTCACTTCATGGTATACTAAATGAAGATTTATCCTCTATTATATTTTCATGTTTTCTAAATTATATTAGTTAAGAAACCATACGATCCTCTAACTTTGTTTATTTGCATGAGTTCCAAATAAGTGTAGTAAAGAAATCCACATAAACTGATATGGACCATAAAAGAATAGCACCATGGTATGTGATTCTATGCCTTCATCTTGACTTTTCCGTTGCTAATGTGAGTTATAGGAGGTAAATATTTCTCATTACCTTATTCACATTTTGTCGAATAATAAGTGCTATATCTGATGTGTTCTTGGAAATACTTTAACTTTTTAACAACCTCTAAATGAATTTGTAAGATAATTAGTTAATAAGCATAAGCCATCAATATTTATCATTTTTTTTTTTAATTTTTGATGTCTTACTCTCATGCGGTTTTGAATTATGTTAGTATCTATGGATATGAGTTAGATGACCTGTGATATCATATCTAAAGAGTACCAACATGGTATAAGGTATTTTTTTGCATACTTACACTTAAAGTATGGGACAAACATGAAAATAAATTTTCTGTGTAAGAAATGCTTAAATAATAAAATTGTATCCTACACGTCATAAGAACTCACTTACTTATAGATGGGGTAGATGTGACATACTAGTATTAGATTTATCATAGATAGGAGCCAAATATTGAATTGCTTTCAATAGATCAAGGTAAGAGATGACATAGAGAATAAGAAACAAGACTAAATGTAGAAGAGGAACCCATTAGGGTAGGAGATGATGACAATGGTGAACTTAATGAGATGCTCAAAGATATAGAATTGTTTATTGACAATCAAGATGAAGATTTAGCCCCTAGAGGTAGGATTGATATTTGACTAGAATTCCTAGATGGGTTAAGAATTGAATCACATCAAAAGCTTTATCCTAGTTGTAAGTTTTCTAAATTTGAATTTGTAGTGAAGCTTCTCCACTTGAAGGTGTAAAATAAGTGGAGCAACAAGTCTTTTAATATGCTTATCCAACTTCTATGAGATGTAATACCTAATGATGAGTCCCTTCCCAAGTCTTATTACTTTGCAAACAAGTACTTAAGAGGTTTAGGCATGGGATGTCATTACATCCATGCATGTCAACTTAATTGTTGCTTATTTTAGGGTAGTAAGGAGCATCTCAAGCAATGACCTGTTTGTGATGCCTTAGTATATAAAATATCTAATGGAGTTGGGAAAGCTATTTTGCATAAATTTTTGCATTACTTTCTTATAAAACCAAGATTGCAACGTCTTTTTATGAATCTTAAAGTTTCCTAAAGGATGTGTTGGCACAAGGAAGAGCATCAGAGACAAGAAAATTTGATTGGTCATCTTATAAATTGGTTAGCTTGGATGAATTTTGATGTCGAGTTTCCCAAGTTCATAGGGGATGCTTGTAATGTCAAGTTAGGGTTAGCTAATGATGGTTTTAATTCATTTGTGAATATGAGTCAATCATATAATATGTGGTCGGTGGTACTTTTGGCATACAACTTACCTCCTTAGATGTGAATGAAGAAAGAGTAGTTGATGATGTTATTATTAATTTCAAGACCCAAGGCACTTGAAAAGGAGATAGGCATCCACATGCAACCACTGATTGATGAATTGAAAAATCTTTAGGATAATGGGTTGTACACTTATGATGTATTCTTAGAAACTACATTCAATATGTGAGTAGCTTTGATTTTGACTATAGATGACTTTTTAACATATGGAAATTTGTTAATGTGGAGAATGAAAGGGTATTATGCTTGTCTAATATGAGAAGATCAAACACCATCGATGAGGCTTAATAGCAAGAATGGTTATGTTAGTCATCGAATGTAGCTTTTAAAGGACCATAGATGGAGATGCAACTTGAAATTTGATGGAAGTCATGATACTCATAAAGCTCCTAAAGAGTATTTTGATGAAGAAATTCTCAACCAATTGTGATTCGTAGATAATGTGTGCATGGGCAAGCATCTAAGAAAAGTTAAAAGAGTCTATTGGTCTAAGGAGCTTAATTAGACAAAAAAGTTGATATTTTTTCAGCTTTCCTATTGGTTAAAGTTGATGTAGAGACACAATTTAGATATCGAGACACAATTTAGATGTCATGCACATTGAGAATTATATTTATGATAACCTTGTTGGTGCTATACTCGGGATTAGAGAAAAAAACAAAGGACACTTGTAAAGCTAGACTTGATTTAGAGGCTCTTGGCATTAGAAAGGAATTATATCTTACAAAACAAGCTAATGGCAAGTATATAATGCCATTGCTACTTATACATTATTCCTACGAAGAGAAGGAAACTTTGTCAGTTTCTAAGGGGTGTTAGGTTACCTGATGGTTATATATCACGTATTGGTAGGTGTATGAATGACTCAAATACAAAGATTTCTGGTATAAAGTGTCATGCCCCAAACTAAGAAGTCATAATAGCCCTGCCATATAAACCAACTTAAGCTAAAAGTTAGACAACTTAGCCGTTAACTTATGTATAGTTTACATAAGGTATTTACTACGCTACTACTTGGAAGTATCCAACTCAATATCTTATAGATATCAACCTATCGGTAACTTTTCAAAATAGCTTCTAAAAATACCTTTATGGCTTAAATATCAAAGATAAATTGAGTTTTATAAATTGTATACATAATAAAATCTTGAATTTAATGAAAAGTTTCAAGAAATATATTGTTACAAAAAGATAAAGTGACCATTAAATTTTTATTAAAATCCACAAGTCTACAAAGCATGGACTAAATCTCCATAGCTAAAAACTAAGGGACTACCTAGGGGGACCTTATTAATTTTCTTAAAGGTTATTATAATCGATAAACAAAGGAGAAACCTAACCAATTAGTCTTAAATCTCACTCCTCAACCTTGTTCTCTAATCATTTGGAACTTAGAGTATCGCTTAGTAAATCTACCAGAATCATGCAAAACAACTATAGGAGAATATGTAAAAATTTGCTTAGTAAGTGGAACAAAGATAATAGCACATATGCAACACGAAACAACTAAGGTTTTCAAGCAAGTTTAGTTAGATGCTATGCATGTATAGGCAAACACCATTGTAAGATATTATCCAGTTCGTTATGAGATTAAAGAAATTACACTCACTCTAATTCGGGTTGAGAAGTTTTACACTGTGTACTTCACGAATCAAAGCAAAACTGAAGCTTGTATAATGGAGAACATGCTTCGCTCAAAACTTCACTTCAAACTACAATCCCTAACCTTGCCACGACCTCCTCTCCTATCATTTAATTCGACTAAGGGTGGGGAGAGAACCATTTCAGTTGTCCTCATTAAAGGGTCAGTGTTTAGCTTGAGAATTCTAGTCGTTTCCCCTAGTAGGTTGTGATGTATGTCCAATTAAATGTTAAGCTGAGTTTGTTTTAGATTTCTTTTTGGTCAAGCAATTTTATATATTCCTCAACAAGCAATATCATGAAGCAATCAATTCATAAGTCCAACACTCAAAATATCATAACCATATTCAAGCACACACGTTACATATGCTCAGGCATCTAACTTGCAGTCACAAGTAAGACATACACTAAGGCCTCCAAGTATTCTTAAACAATACTTTAAAGTGCAATAAAGCACTAATCCTACTTACTTAGAACTCAATTGCTCACTAACTAAGCTTACTGACTTATCCTTATTAGTGATCTCTAGATATTTATCTCGATTTAGTACTTTATTCTACATAAAAATTATGAAATTTTGCTAATTCACTCGTTTATATAAGAATTAAGTTGGTTAGTTGTTAGTTTAGTATCCTATGCCCTATGTATTGGAAGTTAAGAATGGTTATATAAATTTATTTTACCTTTGTTACCTTATCATCTACATCTTGAGTTAATGCACCCTTGGCATATTCAACTATAGAAGCTTATGAGCTACTATCACGAACTGAGGACGGTCTAATCATGGCAAACACCGTATACTGTATGAAGAACCCCTGATTGGTTACGCTTCCAATCATGAACTCTTCACACAGTATACAAGGCTCTACAACCACTAATTTCCTAAGAATATACAAATTCACATGATATCATCACACAAACATATTTATATAAAATTTGAACTACAAAGCTTACAATATACAGTAATTTAGTACATCTAAGTCTATAATACTAGTAAAACATGATTACATGAGTAATAGTCTACATAAATTGTTCTCTCTCAATATACAGGACAGGTCACTCTTGCCTAAGTCCTTAAGCTAACTTGTGGCATCCCCCGGCCAGCCTCTACGAATAAGTTATCTTACAACAAAAGTCTAAAGAGGTATAAGCCTAAGCTTAGTGAGCAAAACCTTTAGCTACACCACAAGCAAGTTATAAATACATTATATTCACGCATATGAATGAACGATCAAATAGAATGCCAAATAATACGTATAGTTAACTAATCCATATATGTAACTTAGATTTAACGTTCTCCGAAGTCAAGGTTAGAGTATACACGACACCAATCAAATCCGGATATTATACTAGAACTTACTTTACTACAGAACTCCACATTCCATACTTAAATCAAATAAGTCCTTTATTTTCATAAAAACTAAGTTCTAGTATAATCGTGAGTGAGCCCCCGCAGTCCATACTTACCCCTAAATGGAGGCTTATAAACTCGACCCTTAGCTAGGCGGTTGGTGCCTCTAACGCCTAAGGTTCCTGTAGGCTAGGGTAAGGTCATTTTGTACGAGTACACCATACAGAACCATTAAATTAATAATAACAACTCCCGAATGGCTTCTCTTTAACTCCGTGTGATGTGATGGTTGGAATTGTGTCTATGCAATGCATGTTAATGCATGTATCAGTTTCTTTTTATAAACCGAGTATAATTAAGTCCAAATTATGTTGTGACTATCCAATAGTACATATAATCATTTTCTATACTACCATGTAACAAACAAAGCATTATCTGTACTTAAGGTAAATTCACAACTCAACACATAATAACATACACAAGCATTTTCCCTAACCCCACACAGCAATCAATTAACAATAACATTTAAGTTTACTATCTACAATCACATACAAGTGTGGAATCATAAGGTAAATACTCATTCGTCCATGACGACTTGTTCTAGTCGTAGTAATCAATTAGGAGATCCTCGCTCACTTCGAGATCACCTGATCATTACGATATAATAACGCTAGTAAGTAATTGAATTAACTAATAATTCTAAATATCTATTTACATAATTCTACTTAAATTACTATTAGCTTTTATCCGGTTAGACTTTATTATTAATCATATGTAACTTTTTCGTTATATTTCTGATATTTATAAATTTATAGTCGTTTTTCATTGTTTTCAAACATACTTAATTATTCTTATTGCTTATATTTATATCCTTTGTTTATACTTAATGATTTAGTTAACCCTTAAATTCTTGTATTTAGAAAATTTTGCTTTACTATTACTAATTCATATACTTAATTAAGTGTAATCCAATTTAGGAAGTATATTAGAGTTTACTAATTTATGTACCTAATTATTATGCACTCTTCTTATTTCTTATTTTATAAACCTATGCTTATATCATCGCTTACATCATTGATCGCTTGTATCACGGCTTATGTCATCATTTACTTATGTCATGGCTTATGTCATCTTTTAATTACATCATTGCTTACCTCATCATTTAATTACATATGCCTTACCTCATGTTTATGTAATATCTAAAAGTCTTATGTACACTTCACTTAAACTACTATATACATATACCTTTACTGTACTTATATATATACTAGTATACTTATACCGTATTTATACCGTATTTATACTTGTATATATACTCATATACCTATATGGTCATATATGTATTTTTATACAAATTTCGTATGCCAAATTTTCCTCTTAAGAAAACCTTCCTAATTTCACTTTTTTGTGTTTTTAAGTGTATATTTAGTATGGTATAGGTATGTATAGTTAGGATTTGTCTTAGTTTAGGTTATGTACATAGTAAATACTTATGTACAAAGATCTCCCTACTTGTATTCTTTTAGTATATCCTTATGTACATATACTTAAGAGCATATACACATGTATTCTTTTCCTTTTCATCATGATTTTTATCTTCCTACACTTAAAGATGGAAACTTTATGCCTTCTTCTACAAGATCACACATAACATATATCTACTTATCTAATCTACCTAATCACCTAACTAATGAGTAATATAAAGCAATATAACATAACATGATCACATACCTTAATTTATGTTTGAATTATGGAGGCAAAGTGAAAAGTTTTGAAAGTGAAAGGGGAGAGGAAGTGTCACGGCAATGGAGGTGGGGTCTGCTTTGTTTCTTTTTTTTTTTGTTTTGATTATGGAATGAAGAAGATGGTGGGGTCTAAAAGGAAATGGGTGGACGGTAATTAAGAAGAAAGAAGGGAAAAGAAAAGCTAAAAGAAAAGAAAAGAAAAGAAATCATGAGATGGATAGATATTTTCTTATGCATTAGTGTCTTTTGTTGACTTTTCTAATTATTGACTTTAGTAAACATGTGTTGACTTAGTCAACTCTCCTTAAGCATATGTCATTTTGTACACATAATGTAGTAATTAAGGAAAATTAAGGGAAAAATTAGGGAAACGAGGTATTTGGTGAATTGATTAATAAAAATAGATAATGAGGTCTCACTTTAGGTATTTATAGCTTATATACATCATTTGGTAAGCTACTTAATACAACTAGTATGAAAAGCACTAATTAGGGTATTAATGTTCACTACATTTAGTCTAAGCTTTAACTAAACCCCTAACTCTATGTAATACTATCTTAATCATATACTTAGGAGATAAATATAATCTATGATTCATTATCTTAGTTTCTATAGGATTACCTAAGGATTCTAAATATATATATATGTATGATTGAAAGTCATCTCTAACTTTTCACTAATGATTTGGCAAGGTGTGAAGGTTATATTATCAATTAGGGTTTTAGGGTATATTATGATAAATTAATGCTCGTATGTCTTTAAGGTTATCATTTGAGGGTTTTTATCACTTTTGAATGAAATCTTTAATGTTTACATACATTTAGAGTATAAAAGTTTCATATACGATTGATTAATTTTTTTAGGGTTTTCACTTTCATTAGCTTTGTCAACTCCTAATTATCTAACATACTCAAGTCTATTTCAAAAGATAGATCGAAAATTTTAGGGGCTTATAGCTACCCTCTAAACCACATAGGCGTTGAAGTTCTCTATAGATTTAGCCTTTGTATCAATCTATAAGGTTGGCAAATCCCCATGTTTTTTTATTAAACACTCTCTAAGCTAAGTCTTGAGTTAGGTCACCCTTAAAGTTCTTAAATCGGAAAGCTTTTGAGTTATCCCCTAAGCTATATTAAAGTTAAGGTTATAATAAGATTAACCTATCATCTTTTGAGTTTGATAAATACCTAAGATTTCCTATGAATTACCCTCTAAGGTAACTTTTGAGTGCTCATACTCATGTATTTACACTTAAAGTACCTTTTTAAAGTACCTTTTTAAAGCACCTTTTGAACCAACTATGTAGTCTACTCAATTTTAGATCTTTTGGCAGAATATCATCTGAGTTATCCCTTGAACCTAGCAACTTCAAATTTCTTAAGAGTTTTCCCTCTAACCTAGCCTCTAAACCTCCTTTGACTATACTTCTCTTTGAATTTTGCCTCTAAATGAATTTCTAAGTCAATACCCAGTAGAATATTTGCCCTCCATTTCCTCTAAGCTTTCCTTTAACCTTAACCAACTTCCTATAGTTAATTGATTTGCTCACATTTTTCCCAAGTTTTAGTTTGAGAGACCAATTCAACACGTCACAACAAAATTACTCCTCAAACATCTTATTCAACATATCATCCTTTACTAGTCCTCAACTTCATATGTTATTAACATACTCATATAAGTGGCAATACCATGATACATGTAATTACTATCCATAAAATTTAATTCAACACCGTTGGTAAAGGATAATTTACTTTGATAATCAACTTATCATAGATTCCAAGTGAGGTCCATAAGAAAAATAATTAATTTTTGACTAAAATTACAATTTTATTCACAATTTAAGGGTAAAAAATTAATTAAAAATATAGAAAATAATTTTATTGATAAAATTTTCATAACTTCTTAATATAAGTAGAGAAAAGTTTACAAAAAAAAAGTCAGACTTGAAATTACATCAATAGGGTAATTTAATTTGATTTCAAAAATTGCTCGATTTTTTTTATTTCTTAAGAACGTAAATCATAAATGCCAAATTTGTACAAAATAATATTTTTTCTAGATTCTATACATGAAAATATTAGGAAATAATTTTTTTTTATAATTTTCTAAGTATTTTTAATATTTTTCCTAATTAATAAAAAATCAGAGTAAATTGGACCCTCATCGGAAAATGGAACTCTAACCACCTCCTTATCGGATCACCTAGATGCTGGGAGTGGCTTTTGATGGTGGTTAGACTCCAACAATCTCCCAGGTTCACAGATACTCCTAAGCTTAGATTACATAACGATTTTATGATATTTCCTAAATTTATTTCTTCTACCTTCCAAATCGAATCTTATTTTTCCCAAATCCAACTTTGCATGTAGATTGTTGGTTAAGTATTTTATGAAATTTGTGAGTTTTCTAATTTGCAAAATGAAGGAATTTCTCTCTCCTATTGGATTTATTCCTTTTATACTTGCTCTATTTGCATGCTAGCTTATTTCAATTCCTCTACACCTGTCCACAATGAGCCATACCTAAGATAGGAAGTTCCCAACTATTCACAAGTGTTTTTCATAATTTTTATTTTATTTTTTATAATTTCCAAAGCTTATTTCAACTTAAATTGTAATTTATTAGGCATTTTAGATAATTACCAGTATATAATTATGTGTAACAATTACACACGGCATTTATATATTATATATATGATTATATGTCATATAATAACTTTATTATATATATAATTTGGATCTAAAAATTTACAAACTAACAGAGGCTATTTTATGTGATTTCAATAAATAGTATAAATTTTAGTAAAATTACACTATTTTAACTATATTATTATTATTTTATTACATTTTTGAGATCCGTGCCCATAGAGTCTCATCGACTAATGTCTCAAATCTACTCATAAATTTTTAGGTCGATCGAGTTAATTTTACTAACATCCTAAATTATTTGCTCCATTCTTAATCGTAAAAGTACAGGACTTATATTTCTACCCTCCTTCAACAAAGTTTTGTCCTCAAAACTTTTATCCAACCATCATAAAATAACTAATCATTCATATCTTCATATTATGTTATTATTAACCTATCTCTTCAAAGAGTTTTAGTAACGTTTCTCCATGTTGACTTTCAATTTCCATATCACCCCATCTTCACATATTCCACTTTGTGATTCCTCAATTTCTATGTCTGTTCCTCTAGGATTCTATTCAATTTCACCTCAACAATGAGATCTTCCTATAAATCCATCGACTTTAACTCAACTATTGCATTTAGATCCTTTGCAAATTTCCTTAACATCATTATTAAACTCATTTGGGACAGTACTTATCATATTCCCATCCTATCAACTTCTATCAATCAAAATACATGTACTAACTTTTCTGAATTTCAAAATAGGTAGGGGTATGATTTTTGCTTCACCTCTTTTTGTTGTTAAGTCAACTTTGTTTGAGGTTATTTCCCTATGGTATTTTCATATGCTCCTTATCTTAGTTCCTTACTTTCTAAACTCGATTATCCTTTATTTGAATTGATTTCTCTTTTACTATATATATATATATATATATTCATAGGAGTTCATTTGATTTGATCTAATAGGAATTAACACAACTCTAAACTAGCAGAGTACATAAAGATATTGACCAATTTTCGGTCTTACAACTATCATGACATAATTGAATCATCATGAAGATAAAAGACTCACATAAGCACATAAAGACATTGACCAAGGGATTTGATAAGAGATACATGAGAATTATCAATTTACCATCCTCTTTTTGCTTATCCATATGTACCTAAGATACACATATGAAGAATGCCATTTCGCATTCTACTTGCAGTAAAATTTGTTCCCCTTTCTTTACTTGTCTTTATGATCAATGCTAGGTATACAACTCTATAAGTTATTCTGTAACCATTTTATATTATATAGGAGTATTATTCTTTCATTTCTTTAAGTCATTCTATTCATCCCAAACAACTTCGCACATACAACTCTTGTCATACTCTCAATAAAGATCTTATTTTCATACCCTTGAACTTAGTTCAACGCACTTTTGTTTAGATCTTAGCATATATGTATATTAAAATCTTCCAAGCATTGCCTTCGGGATATGGTTTCTGCATTGGCTTTATAATTTCTTTTATATATATAAATATATATATTCGTTTAGAGTCATGAAATCTCAAAGGACTTCTTCTACTTATGTTTCCTTACTATTATTCACTTCTACCCATGATACTCTTCACTATTACTTACCTTCTCTTTCTAACATACTTGTTCCATGCTCCTAGCTATGTCTTAAATCTCCCCTTTATATTCATTCATTATCACTAAAGTCACTCTCACTCCACATCTTAACTTTACTATTCGTTATACTTCTTATCCTTATCTTTTGACATGGTATAATATACAAGTCCATATAACAAGGAACTAACAGCCTCTTTAACTATTTACTTATCAAGGTAAGGTCATGTCTTAATTTCAAGTAAGAGGGGTTTAATCTTTTGCATTATTCTATTCTTGTTTGCCACCATTGATCCTACTATCATTCTCCAAGTTATTCCAAAAGTACTCTTTTCTAGCACCATGCAACGTTTGTAGATTAATTAACCCATGGAGATTTCTTTGCTTACAAATCTTATCAAATTCTAGCTCCTATCTCTTTACTTATATATTGTGTTTGTCTCCTCCTAATGGTTAAAGGTTCTAAATGCCTCTGCCTTGGCTTAATTAAAGCTAGCTAATCCTTAGCTATAGTAAGCTCTTTCTATTATGTCTTTTAAATATCATTCTAGCTTATGGAATTTCAAAAGTCAAATGATTCCCTTGGATTCAGGTCCTTTCTAATGCAACTTCTTATTATCTTTAACCTATAATATTTTTGCTAACCAAAGGTTACCATAGTAAAGCTTCTTGTCAATACATCAAAATATATACATTAGTACTGTCTAAATTGTTGAGTTTGTTGTGTTTAGGAGTGGAAGTAAGTTAACTCTTAATAGATCCCACAATATAAGAGAACCTAAAGTTAGGTTTATATTCCCTGGTTGATCTTCAGGGTGTCTAAAACACATTACTAACCATCACAGATGATTGTTAATTATTTATTCATGATTTCATATGGTATGCAATTCAGTTTCAACTAATTTCTTTAAGTGATAATTCTCTTGCTCTCCTAATGCTATAAAAGTTTAATAATAAATCTTCCAATTAGCTTTTCAACATCTACATAATACCTGTAATAAGTATATTCTTCTATATAAATAATACTAATAAGATTTCTCCTAAGCATAACTTATTCCTGTATCAACATTATAGCTTAGTATAGAATTTATGTCTCTGAGCTATTCTTTGAGTGATTACTCCTTGTTGAATTAAAGTCAACTAATGCTTAACAATATATCTTCTATTAATGTTTCAGTATTCACAAATCATTTAGACAAATCACATCTTATATATTCATAATGATAGAGAAATATTTCTTGTGATATCCTAGTCCTTGCTTATAAGAAACAGTAATAGATCAATATATGTATACATCATGTTCCTCATATTCAATCCTATAATATAGCATTACTTTCAATTCTGTAGTTTCATAATGTCTTTTTAATAAAAGGTAAGAGCAAAAGGTCAATTGCCATTTATCATTTTTATACACTTATTTTGGTAGTTGACCGACTTAAGTTGATCTTCATATGTAGTTCAAACTCAAAGTCCAATTAATGTCATTGAAGATCATACACTTTCTATCTCCATAGCTTTCATATTTCAATTCCACAACCCATGAATATACATCAAAATTTTGTCTTTACATTAGAAACAAATTTACATTATAACTTAGCTTTACATCAAAGAAAATCACATCAAGAATGAACTTTACACAACGAAGAACTACACATAACCTTTCATATGCACTAAAATATCACATGTTGACTTTCCTAAATTCATTACTTGCAAATACTATTTTGGTCAACTATTTACAAGATTATATTTATAATACTAAGATAATCGAAACACATCAAAGAATACCAAATACATCAAAATAGCAAGAGTTCACTTCATAAATCTTAGCTTAAACATGTCAATGGTATTTAAATTTCCAATCTATATCACCATCTAAGGAGTTAAACCACCAAAAGTTACTTTCTAACTTTTGACTTTACAAACTATTGATCTCTTTAAGATCATCACAACTTCTCGTAAAAATCAATTCCATATCCACTCACCTTTACCTTATCATTTTCAATTCAAAATCCAAATTTAATCACCACACATTCTTGGGTCTTGGGATGGAACTTTACATATCCTATCATTGTCACTATTATTTTTAACACTAAGTCCTTGCTCAAAAATTTACTTCGTTGATTCTTACATAGCCTTTTGCTTAAGCTTCGATGAAAATCTCTGCCCAAGGGTTTCTAGGGTTCTACTTCCTCTTATATTTTATACTCCTCATCCTAGTAACCCAATCACTTGCCTTTGTCTAATTCTTGGTTGTTTTGACATTTAAATTATGATCGGAACCTTCTTCAAGTTCTTATTTGGATTCTTATTATGTAACTCTTAAAGTTCCTTTAGCTATAAGGTAGGTTTTCCCTAAAGCTCGATTAGGGGGTTGGTTATTAGATTGAAGAAAACTTTTATATCTATTTTCCCTTTGCAAGTGGACATCTAATAAAACCAACCAATAACACCATGAGGAAATCCCTATGAATATAAAGTACATTTATAAAAACCTAAGTACACCATGGAGATAGTTCCTTCCCTACTTTACACTCACTTGAAATGTAACATCATGGTTATTATAAACACAGCTTTCTTAACTTACCAATATCCTTTCTCTAAAGTTGTATTTGTAATATAAACTCTAGCTCTCTTTTCTAGTATCTTTCATTTACTTATCAACTATAAGATAAATTTTGTTGCATGTATTTATGATCTCACCTTAAGTATGAAATATCTTCCAATTAGCCTTATTACTTCATACAAGTTAGTCTTTAAGTTTACCTTACTCCTCTATTTAATCATCTGAATCAGATTCTACATTATCCTCTAAGTCTAATCATGCTCTACTTAGTATCATAAGCTTAACCAATCTATAACTCACAATTTAACCACAACCATATTCCAGGTTTCAGTTGCATTGTACTCTTATTACGATCTCTCTCAACATACTTCTCATCAATCACAACCAATTTTACCCTAAAGGCCATTCAATTCAACAAGTGATGCATTAATATAAGAAGTAATTTAGCATCAGATTTGATTCTGAGGATCCTAACGACTTACCAATCTTTACATTGTCATAAATGAGAACACAGTAATTAATTATTTAAACTTATTGGTTACTATCCAAATACATGGTATACTTATGAAAATTAAATCTACCTTTACCAATTAAAATTTACTAAGCATTCCCTTACCACACAAAACATTACCATATTGGTAACTTCTAATAATACCCCTAAAAATTACCCTCTAGCTTTTATAAACCATTCCTTCTCTTACTACTTGATATTCAGTTGGTATATAATACGTATTGCTTTAGGATTCTATAAATAAATTTTATAATAGTTACTTGTCTTTCATTATTTAAGATTTTTTTTTAATTATGCTTCCTACATTTCTCTTACATATATTTATATTAGAAATAACTTATAGTCTAAACCTTTTACCACCTACTTATTCCCCACTCTCAATGTTTCTAAAGTGCTCTAATTTATTTTAATTACAATGTCCCAAAGTCAATACAGATGAGTCATACTTAAGCGGATTACTGAGAACCATGCTCTAATACCATTCAAAACTGTTATACCCTAAACTAAGTAGTCATAATTGTCCTGCCGTATAAACTAACCTAAGTTCGAAGCTAGCTACCTTGGTCACTAACTTAGATATAGTTTACACAAAGCGTTCACTACTCTATTACTTGTAAGCGTCTAACTTAATATCTAATAGATATCAATTTGTAGGTAACTTTTCAAAATAGCTTCTAAAAATAACTTTATGGCGTAAATATTGTATGACAAATAAAATCTCAAATTTAATGAAAAGTTTCAAGAAATGCATTGTTACAAAATGATAAAGTGACCACTAAAGTTTTATTAAAATCTATAGGTTTACAAAGCATGGACTAAATTTCTTTAGCTAAAAACTGGGGGGTCGCTTGAGAGGACCCTATTAGTTTTCTTAAAGGTTATCACAATTGATAAACAAGGGAGAAATCTAACCGATTAGTCTTGAATTTCACTCCTCAACCTTGTTGTCTAATCATTTGGAACTTAGAATGTTGCTTAGTAAATCCATCGGAATCCTACAAAATAACTATAGGAGAATGAGCGACAATTTACTTAATAAGTAAGACAAAGACAATAACACATATTTGACACAAAGCAACCAAGGTTTTCAAGTAAGTTTAGTTAGTTGCTATGCATGTATAAGCAAGTGCCATCGCAAGATATTATCCAGTCTATCGTGAGATTAAATAAATTGTGCTAGCTTTAGTTCAGATTGAGAAGTTTTACATCGTGCACTTCATGGATTTGAACAAAACTAGGACTTGTGCAATGGAGAATACGCTTCACCCGAAACTTCACTTCGAGCTACATTCCTTAACTTTACTGTGACCTTCTCTCCTATCACCTAGTTAAATTAAGGGTAAGGAGAGGACTACTTCAACTATCCTCATCAAAGGGTTTGTGATTAGCTTGAGAATCCTAGTCGTTTTCTCTAGTAAGTTTCAATGCATGTCTGATTAGAAGTTAAGCTGAGTTTGTTTTAGATTGCTTTTTAGGTGGTCAAGCAATTTCAAACAATCTTCAGCAAACAATTTCATCAAGCAATCAATTCATAAGTCCAACATTCAAAATAGCACAACCATATTCAAGTACACATGTTGCATACGCTTAGGTAACTAACTTATAATCATAAACAAGATATATACTAATACCTTTAAGTATTCTTAAACAATACTTCAAATTATGAAATATTGCTCTCTAACTAAGCTAGCTAACTTATCCTTGTTGGTGATCCCTTGATATTTTTCCTAATTTAGTACTTTATTCTACATATAAATTATGAAATATTACTAATTTACTTGTCTCTGTAAGAATTAAGTTGGTTAGTTGTTAGTTTAGTATCCTATGTGTTAAGTATTGGAAGTTTAGAATGGTGATATAACTTTATTTTACTTTTATTACCTTCTAAGCTATGTATTGAGTCAATGCACTCTTGGTGTATTCAACTAGAGAAGCTTCTAAACTACCCTCAAAAGCACATAGGCATTGAAATTTATCACAAATTCAATCTTTAAGTCAATCTCTAAGGTTGGTAAATCTCTAAGATTTTTTAATAAACGCCATCTGAGCTAAGTTTTGAGTTAGTTCCCCTTGAAGTTTTTAAATAGGAAAGCTTATGAGTTATCCCCTAGGCCATATCAAAGCTAAGGTTTTAACAAGATTAACTCTGAATCCTCTTCTAAGTCTAATAAATACCGAAGATTTGCTATGGATTACCCTTTGAGGCAACTTCTAATCATGTATTTTCACTTTAAGTGCCCTTTAAGGAACCTTTTGAACCAATCGTATAATCTACTCAATTTTAGATCTTTTGATAGAATATCCTCTAAATCATCCTCTAAGCCTAGTCAACTTCAAATTTCCTAAGAGTTTACCCTTTGACTTAGCCTTTAAGCCTCCCTTAGCTATACTTCTCTTTGAATTTTTTCCTCTAAATGAAATTCTGAGTCAATACCTAGTAGAATATTTCCCTTCCATTTCCTTTGAGTTATCCTTTATCCTTAACCAACTTCCTATAATTAATTGATTTGCCCACTTTTCTCCTAAGTTTTAGCTTGAGAAATCAATTCAACACTTCATTTAACACTTCACAACTGAATTACTCCTCAATTATCTCATTCAACATATCATCCTTCACTAGTCCTCAACTTCTCATGTTACCAACATACTCATATAAGTGGCAATACCATGATACATGTAATTACTATCCATAAAATTTAAATCAACACCAACAGTAGAGGATAATTTACTTTGATAATTAGCTTACCATAGATTCCAAGTGAGGTCCATAACAAGAATATATTAATTTTTAACTAAAATTACAATTTTATTCACAATTTAGGGGTAAAAAATTGATTAAAAATATAGAAAATAGTTTTGCTAAAAAAATTTTCATAGCTTTTTAATATAAGTAGAGAAAAGTTTACAAAAAAATTTTGGACTTGAAACTACATCAATAGGGTAATTTAATTTGACTTTGAAAATTGCTCGGTTTTTATCAATTTCTTAAGGCCGTAAATCATGAATACCAAATTTATACAAAATAATGTTTTTTCTATATTCTATACATGCAAATATCAAGAAATAAATTTTTTCATAATTTTCTAGGTATTTTTAGTATTTTTCCTAATTAATTAAAAATTAAATTAAATTAGACCATTATCGGAAAATGGAACTCCAACTACCATAGGTGGCTACCTCCTTGGCGAAGCACCTAGACTCAAGGAGTGGCTTCTACTAGTGGTAGTGGTTGGACTACAGCAACCTCTTAAATTCACAAACACTCTTAAGCTTAGATTGCATATCGATTTTGCGATATTTCTTAAATTTATTTCTTTCACCTTCCAAATCAAATCTTATTTTTCCTAAATCCAACTTTGCATGTAGATTGTTGGTTAAGTATTTTGTGGAATTTATGACCCTTCTAATTTGCAAAATAAAGGAATTTCCTTCTCTTCTTGGATTTATCTCTTTTATACTTGCTCCATTTGCATGCTAGCTTATTCTAATTCCTCTACACCTATCCCTAATGAGCTATGCCTAAAATAGGAAGTTCCCATCTATTCTTAAGTGTTTTTCATAATTTTTATTAATTTTTTATAATTTCCCAAGCTTATTTCAACTTAAATTATAACTTATCGAGTACTTTAGATAATTACGAGTATATAATTCTGCATAATAATTACATACAACATATGTAGTATATATTATTTTATGTCATGTAGTAACTTTATTATATATATAATTTATCTTTAAAAATTTATAAACTAATGGAGCCTATTCTACACGATGTTAATAAAATAGTATATATTATAGTAAAATTACACTATTTAAACTATATTATTGTTATTTTATTACATTTTCTAGATCTGAGCTCACAAAGTCTCACCAATTAATGTCTCATGTCTATTTGTAAATTTTTAGGTTAGTTAGATTAGTTTTACCAATTATCCTAAATTACTTGCTCCATTCCTAATCACAAAAGTATAGGGCTTACATAAAGAGCCATAATTGTCATGTAATGCTTTAGAGGTTATTACCAGTAACTATTCATGGTATGTTGCTTGAAGATATTGCTTTAGTTATACTTGAACATAGATCATTTTTTGAGAAGTTATGTAAACACATTCTCACTTTAATGAAGTGCAACAAATGTAAAGTGACATTATCATCTTATTATGCAAGTAAGAATTGATCTTTCCTCTTATGTTGTTTAATGTAATGGTTCAATTAGCTATACACCTACCTCAAGAAGCATTACTTGCCGAACATGTTGCATATCGATGAATATATCCTATAAAAAGGTAAAAACATACATGTAGAAGGTTCTTTTTTTTTTTTCCATGTATTATTCAAGCTTTTATCATTATTCATTTCTTAAATGTTGATACTTAGATTCTCTTAAAGAGTTTGTTAGAAATGAGGCTTATTTAAAGGGCTTCATTGTAGAAGCTTACATTATATATGAATGCTAGACATGGTGCTCCCTCCATTTGCAAGGCATTGAGACGTCATTTAATTGTCCCGATAGAAAGTGTAATACTATGGAAGAAGGTAGTATAGATGTCTTTAAAAATAAAGTTAGTTATATTTTTTCTACCGTATATGTGATATTATCACAAGAGGAGGTAGAAGTAGCTAAATAATATATCATTAATAATTGTTCTAAGATTCAACCTTATTTAAAGTGAGCATTTATTAGTATATTTTAAATCTTATGAGATAATATAAATACATCCGTACTTAGATTTTGAAGCATGTTACAGGAAACATATAATCATCTTACCTACAAAATATGATAGTGATATTGATTGATGACAGTGACAAGAATTCAATCAATAGTTCATGGAGAAGGTAACCAAGTGGAATTTGAAACTATAATTTACTTGACATTGTTGTAGATGAATACCTTATATAAAAGTTTCAATATGGTTATCAGTACCTTGTATGCATTATCAATTGGACCGGTCTCATACTTCGAATGATACTAGTAAAAGGAAACCAAGGAGTCATGCATTCACTAGTGAAGTTTTACGGGGTTTTAACTAACATATATAAGTTTTCTTATGTTCAAGATAAATAAGTTTTCTTACTTAAGTGTAAGTGGTGTGATACTAATGAGCACCATCACAATGTTAGAGCTGATAAGGAGTTCAAAAATATTCATAGGTACATAATATGAAACTAATCCATATGTGTTGGCATCATAAGTTAAGCAAATATATTTCCTAGAAGACCTAAAGTTAGGTAGTAATTGGAGCTTAGTGCAATGTTTTGAGCACCTTCATATCTATAATATAAGCTTTCTTATTGGTGATATGACTTTATTTACTTATGTGGAGACTAAATTAGCTTATGAGAGAATAGAGGATCTACTTATGCAAGATGAGAAAAAAGTAAATATGACATCTTCTATATTTGATTGATAAAGATGTATTGTTAAGAGTAGATATATACCTTAAGACTACTATTGGAGATATTGTAGAGAGGGTAGTTCAAGGTTTTAATAACTCACAACATAATACCAGCATCAATTATTATGAAAATAAAGATAATGAAGTAGATAATACACTTATTGACTATGATAATAGTAATGAGGATTGTAAGATATTTTCAATTATATTAATGTAGTAAATATTTAAGTTTAGTGATATCTATATAACAAGTATGAATTCAATGTGCTATATTAAAAGAGATAGGATTATGCAATTGGATATGAAGGATAAAATATATAATTTTAATACTAATTTTATTCTTACATCATTAAACTTTACCATAACACTTGAATCAAGTTAAATAAAGTGTTACTATCATGGTTGTTAAAATCGTAAGTTAAAAACATGATTCTATAAGTTTATGATATTATAATGTTGTTCTTAATTAAAATAAAAATAAAATCCTTTATGTGCAAACTTTTAGTAAAATTATAAAATTTTATGTGTGATTCTATAAGTTTATAATTTACTGGTTTTATATGATTCTATGTATTGAAATGAGTAGTAGAATTGTGATTTTGATAATCATGGTTATTGTATTTTGCTATATCTTGACACTGATTTAGAAGTATTAAAAACCTATTCATTTATCTTCATGTTATTCTTATGCTTGCATTACTTTATTTATTCATTTTAATGTTAAATTGTAAGATTGCAATAGTTGGAGGGCAAAAGAGTATATAGAGGAAGGACTTATCTAAACACCCAACCTATGATTAATACTCAATTAGATTCTAAGTATAATGAGTAAGAGTAACTTCTATCTCTACAAGCTATCAAATAGTCAGTAGCTTTCTCATGACAACTCCAACAAGATGTATCGAATTCTTTGGCATGCAATTCAATTGTAAGAGATGCTCCCCTCATATGTAATCATGTTGTAGCCAATAACGTTGTAAATATGAATTCATCGTATAGCTCTCCACTTACTTGTATTTCATCCTCAGGTAATTAATTTAAGTTCATTTATTTATATTATCTGTTAAACAAAAGTTTGTATATATTGTTGAATAATTCATCCTCATGTTGTAGCTAATGTAGGTAGATTATCCTCTCATAAGAAGAGAGGAACATATCAAGGGTTGAGGCTAGAGAAGGAAGACAATACATGTAAGGAAAAAATATTAATAGAGTTTGGTGATTCAACAGGTCATTTGATTAAATGAAGTTAGTCATCAAAGTTAACTTTTGAGATTAGAGTGGTTGTTAGGGATTTATTGACACTCTATGTTAAGGGCGATTGGAGAAAATTTCTTGAATTAAAGAAAAAGCGAGCTTATGCAAGAGTGTAGGTATGTACAATTAAATGTTGCATTTTGATATTGTATCTTCAATTGTTTATATATTCTTTAAAATCGATGGTAAATGAAAATTACACATATATGAAGAGTACTACTATAAATAGTGGTTGATGAACCATTGATGTAGTTAAGGGGTAGTTATGCTTATGATTGTGTTGTTTCATAGCTTAACTGATCATAATCATTCTCCATTTTTTGCATATAGTATTACCAATATATATGTGAGATATATTCTTAGCCATTATTTGATGTAAATATGCTACTTACAGATTAGCTAAATGTATGTAGTGAAGAAAGGTAATTAATATTGTTAGGAATATGTTTGAGGCATTCTTGTGTGTAGAATTATGAATATTATTGATTTAAATGAAAAGTGTTGATGGATATATAGGAAACAACAATTTAGTACCATGATTGTCTTAAAATTTATTATATTTGAGCTAAAATTTATTATGTTTGAACATGTAACATCATAAAATCATTGATCAAGACTTCCATTGCTTTATAAGTTTTTTTTTTATTCATTTTTTTTAGTGCTTGAATATATTTTGTGTAGTATTTTATTTAAATTTTAATTCATTTCCAATAGAGTTTTGGTAATAACGAAGGGATCCATTTTCGACTTCTTATATGAATTTAAAATGGATTGTCATATATGGATTTCTTTTTAAATTATATACAATTGGGTTGGTTAGATTGGTAAACTAAACAATAAATAATTACTAAAAGAATTTAATTTTAGAATGTGATTTAAACTATCAATATAATCTATGTCTCCCATTTCAACAACAAATGCAATATCTTTATCTTTAGGTTGTAACTAACGATAATTGATTTTCTAGCTATGAAAACATATATAAAGAAAGAATTATGTCTTTATTATTATCTCCAAGAATATTAATCTTATATTTGCTTATTAAAAATCTATCTTTCTAGAAAATCACTAAGATAAACTTGTTACTTATATATTAACTTTGTAATGCCTACAAATTCTAAATATTATATCTAGTTTTTTATGCATTTATTGATGAATCTTTTATGTTAATAGTATTTAGATATGTATTTGTCATCTTATGAATGCAATATTGATAAGGTTTTGAAATTTTTGACTATATTTTACTTTGATTTTGACATTATCTTTGTATCATTTTCCAACTATAAGTATGATTTTTTTGTAGAATCACCTTAATATTGATGACATTGTGAATTATTCGAAAAAATACCATATTGTCAATCAATGGATCGAATGCCTTTATAGAAAAATTTGATGTGATATTCATATGAAATGGAAGATCAAGAGTAATAAAGCTTAGGAAAAGGCTTACAATGATAAGGATTGAAAGTAAGTTACTAATACGTAGAATAAAGAATGTAAAGAAGAGATAGAAATTCTAGAATTCGAAAAACCAACGAGGGTAAGTTTTTACTAAATGGTATTTCTCTAGGATTTGAAAAAAAAAAATGATTTTAATTGTAATTTTTATTTTAAATAATGGAAAACTAAGTAAATGATTAGATGAGAAGCATGTAAGTATGTTAAATATTTGCATAGGTATAAGACTCAATCCTTCGAAAGTATAAGGATTGAATATGTAAGTATTTTATGTAATTCTATATATTTTATATTAAGTTTAATTTATTAGTTACTTCTTTTATTGCATGTGTAATTAGACTTAGAAACACCATCAACCACTTGATGCTATTGAGTTCTTGAAGTAAACACGATTTCATGATCTTAAGTTAGATTGTACTAGTGGTTAGATCTCTCAACAATCTGATGATTATGTTAATATAAACTAGATTTGTTTATCATAAATTTTACATAGCTTTATTAGATGTGGTGATATCTCTTCTCTTTGCTTGTAATGATACGGGTAAAGATGGTGTAGTAATTTTAAGAATCAAAATCTTCTCATATGCCAAAATCTTTAATGGAGATTGTAGATGACTTTATGAAAGCAAACTCTATGATTAATAACCATCCTGGTAGAAGTTACAGACCTCCACCTATTGGAAAATTGAAGTGGAACCATATTTCCAAGGATGAAGAAATTGAAGGATTGAGGCAAAAACTTGAAGATGAGACAAAACTATGTAAAAAGCGAGATGCAAAGGTTGAGAAACTATGTCAGTTATAAAGAGCTCAGGATAATAGGGTACAACTTTCACTTATTTCAATTTGAAGGACATTTCTTTCCCATTTTGAAGAGTTTGTTTATTTTTACAAGTTCTTGTGTTATTGATTTGTAGCTTTTTGCACTTTTCTTGGTAAAAAGTTGAACTAGATTTATTTATATTAATCTTATGGTATTCATTCAAATTTTTATGTAAAATAATGTCTTTGCATTAGATAGAGTTTTCTATTTTTATAATCTATGATAAGTCAAATATCTGCTCATGAATATTTATTCTGTTGATTTGATTTTAATATTTTTATAGCTAAATCAAGTATTTTAAATATTACATAGATTTTGTCTAAACACATCATCTTATTCAAATTTATTAAAAAGCCCTATCTTGTTTATTATATATTTATGACCATAAGTTTTTGTTTTCTTTTGTAAATTTTGATATATTTTGTGTTACTAAGGTGCAAATAATGAGGAATTTATTGCTCCTTTGACGCCACTTAGTTGTGGAGATGACAATCAAAGGGAAAATATAAGTAATGAACACGAAACTGATGTTAGACCATGATAGTTAGTTTTTGTTAGTAATCATGATATGGTGTAGACAATTAAATTAGAGTTATTTTCATGGTACTTAAGAATGAATTATTGAGTTTAAATAACGAGTTTTACGATATTTCGTAGAGCTCAAAAAGATTTTCTATTAAAAACATCATTAATATATCAATTATTATATAAATTTTAAGTTATCGTGATTTAATTAGTTATGCATACTAATAACAATGTTTAAATATAACAATTTAATTATTTAGGAAAATATGAATCCACATTTTGTGATATTTAAGCACAATGAAAGCATGTATTAGTAATGTTTATTATATTAGATATGCTATATGGTTATAAATCAATAATGTTTAAATGTAACTACTAGTTATTTTCAAGTGACATTTAAATGTTATTAAATGTAAATCCTGTGATGTTTCATGAAAATATATCAAATATATGATTATAGTTTAGTAATATGTAAACGTAACTGATAGTTACTTACAAGTGATGTTTAAACATCACTAGATATAATTATTTTGTGACGTTTAAACGTCATTATATGCAATCTTTTTGCGAGGTTAAAACATAATTAGATATAATCTTTTTATAATGTTCTAATGATAACACCATATACACAATTATATTTTAGTAATGTTTAAACATTATTGATAGCTCCTCATTAGTGACATTTAAACATCACTAAATCTTGTAGTATATGTAACACTTACATCTTTTGAGACGTTTATCTTTTAAACGTTACGTATTATCTTTTGTGACACACCTTTTATAATGTCTATTAGTAATGTTTAATAAACTTTACAAAAAAAGTTTTTGTGACACTTAACTTAGTTTTAGTAAAGGTCACATTCATTGTAGTGGCTTCTCATTTCATTATATATAATACCCCTATTTTGATCTTCATTTGTTGGTCACTTTACTAGTTGAATGTTTAAACTTTGAAATTTATGGTGTTACATAATGCTTGTGTTATCTCTGAGATCTCCATGCTTATTTTTTTGTTAAAAATGAGAAGTTGATATTAGATAATAAATTGTCAAATGCATAAGCTTACTTTGAACAATGCGAATTAACATAACCATGATGAGCATTAGAAGGTAAAATAACTTCCAAAGAGGATGAGGGTTTAAAAACATAACTCATTGCATAGAACCTCAATCTTATATTCCTTGTAATCCAATCTGTTGCCTGATTAGCCTTGTGCCTAACTAAGTTGAAGGAAACCTTCTTAAAACTAGAAAGCAAGGATTTTAAATCCTAAACATGGATGAAAAAATTCTAAGGTTGTGAGTTGAGTTTCCTTAAAATGTTGCACACTACTGTTGAGTCCATTTGAAACAAAATATCCTCATAACCAACCATTTTTAAGTATTTTGCCACCTCAAGATTGGCTTGGGCTTCAGTTGCTTTAAGTTCCCTATAATGCAAGTCTTAGAAGCTCCACCACATATAATCATGTACAAATTCCTAATGTTAAAAGCAACCGAAGCTTCTCTAGAGATGAGGTCAAATGCACCATCTATGTTTATCTTAATACAACTACCTTTATCGGCTTCCTAAATGAAGTAGACTTGAGTTGGGGTGTAGCTTTTCCATAAGGATGAACCTAAAGATTCCTTTTTCCAATCTAGTTCATGAATACCCAAAGGATTAGAAGTTATTACATAAAGATTATAGTTTTCAAAAAGTGCACTTTGCTTCTATCAATTATTAGTAACTAAAGAATGCAATTGTTAAGAAGAAGCTAATGTAGCCGAACATTCATTCGTATATAGGGTTTGTTGTGTAAAGAAATGTGGCATTGATGCTAAGTCTTTCTACTAATTACATTTCGAAATAGCTAGCTATTGGTTCTATTGCATATGGAAGTTCTTAGTTACCACAACATGTTATAGAGTACTGAGAGGTTGCCTTAAGATTAGATTACTTAGTAACCTTAGATTGGCATTGGAGTTCTTATCTTTGCTAAATGACCTATTCTGGTTCAGTTACATACCCCTTGGAGCACTAGAACTACCTGAATAAGTGAACATAAGAGAAAAACTATGTTAGAAGTGGTTTTGCAACTCAATACATCCAATTCTAATAAATCGCCTTGGCGAGAGATAACAATAAGTATACTTCAATGTTGTTTGTGATAGGAACCAAGGTTCTTTTACCTATTCCTAAGCTCATGCCCTAGTTACCTTGGTCTATTGAGCTCTCTCACAATAGTACACAATTGAGGAAGCTAAGCTCCTCTAAAAACCTGACCTACTCAACCACTTAAGGTCCTACCAATACTTTACCATATCTCAAGTAGGGGATGACTATTAGCTTTCTAACCTACTAAAGGATAGCTTGGCACTATGCTGACCTACTTAGCATTAGTTGGAAGTGGACATACAAGCTTAGTCAACTCCATTACTTATTTAGCTGACCAATTTCTAAAATGCCATCTAACCTACCAACTAGACCAAGTTGGCCTATGGCGTCTTCTATTTTGAAGTAGGATCCCTGTGCTAGAGCCCTCCAAATGCATAATGATGCATAATCCTTACTTTTTCTAATAGTGAATGCATGTAGATGCTTAACCACCCATTGAAAGTCCATTTTACCCTTAGAAAAATTGTATATTTGTTGCTTTTATTATTATGCCCTTTTAGTAATTATACAAACTTATGAAGTTTCCTTAAAAGGCAAGTATGTATACTCATCTTGTACAGTGGTCATACCAATCTATTAATGAATATTCCTTTCAAAATCATCTTCTTCTTGCTTGTTCTTATGTATTAGCTTAAGCCTAGCTACTCTATGTTTGAGTGTACTCTCATTTCACCCTTAAGCAAGGTTAGTGGTAAGTAACCCTTATAACCTAGTTGTATGTCATATTTGTTAGGTTATTAGGTCCATGTAGCGTGAGATGTGAATAATATTCATTTGTTGGTATGCCTAAATAGCTTAAAACTTTAGCTTCCATTTAGTTTTATATCTATCTTACGGTTAAGACCCATCCCCTATTCTTACGCAATTGCTAGCCTTCATGTGTTTCTCTACAAAACCATATCATCTTGGTATTAGAGCTTTGGTTATGACAATATGTGGAGTTGCTATTACTAGTTATTGGAGTTCTTTTAGAGTACCATGAGTTGTAAGAAGTATTAGGTGTAGCTATATTGAACAAAGCTCTTATCTTGTTTTGTAGACTAGTAGTATAGTTGTTCAAAGTGGTTTAGAAGTGGGTTTATGTACATGTGCTCATTGTAGGAGATTATATTTGTGGTGTTCTTAGAAGTGTTGAATTAGAGCTATTCTGGATTTTGAGTGTTGGTCTTTGAGGTTCTACATTTGTGTTGTATGGTTGTTGCTTTGAGTAATTGTTAAGGATGATTAATTCTAATATTCATGCTACTATTAGAGATATTGACAATGGTGTTCTCTACCATGGAAGGCCTTTCTCTACCACTGCATGGTCTAGAAATGAGATAATAGATGAACTTGTGACCACGATGGTAAAGTTACCTTGAGTAATGAATCGATTGGCTATAACTTGACTTGAAATTGCTAACCTTATTGATGTTTAGGCCAACTTCGATGCAAGTGGATGTAAAGAGCTGGATATGGAGCTAATAATGATGTCCAAAATGAAGTTGTACATCCAAGATGGAACATCCAAGCTTTTGGTGTTCTAATAAGAGCTCGAAGAAGGACAATCCTAGATGAAGTTGAGGTAAGCGAAGAGGAAGAATACTATGAATTAGAAGAGAAGGAAGGACAGGATGATCAGAGATTTTAGAATGTCAAGTTATAAATTCCAATATATATAAGGTTTGATACTATAAATGATTACCTTAACTAGAAGGATAAGATTGATAAGGTATTTGAGTGTCATGATTGCAACGAATGTGTAAACATAAGACTAGCTACCCTTAAGTTTATAGGATATGCCCCCCTATGATAGAAGAACTTACAAGTCAGCCAACATAGTGAAGGAGAACCAAAGATTCAAATAAGGCAAGAGATAAGGCAAGCTTTGAGGAGAAGATTCATATCCAATAATTACATGCAAGATGCATCAAAAAAACTATAGGAATTGAGACGTGGAGGACTTTATGTGGATGACTATGTGAAGAAGTTTCAAATACTAATGATCCAATGTGAGGTTGAGGAACTGGAAGCTTGTACTATCTCTAGGTTCATTAGTGGGCTAAAGTTTGAGATTAGAGAAGTGTTGGACCATCAGAGGTTTATTACCTTAGAGGATGCCATCTAAGCCACTTAGAGAATTGTGCATAGAAGGTACTAAAGCTATAGCCAAGTTTCTAGAAGCATGTCATAGTCTACTTGATCTATTCTAAGAAAACAAATGAGATTGAAACCAATCATTATAGAGGAAGCCAAACTAGACTTGAAATCACGAGTTGTGAGAAGGAGGTGTCGAGGAAGGTCGAGAAGGGACATCTGTCAAGATGAAAGACCAGCGAAATCAAATTTTTCAATAGTCAGGGCTTTGGTTACATGACTACCTAATGTCCAAATTGGTGAACCATGGTCGTCAAAAGAGAGCTATAGACCATTGAAATGGATAACACTAATGAAGAAGATGAGGAGTTAAGAGAAGGTAGTGTCGAATAAGAAGAACTTCCTTAGGAGGATGAGGTTGTAGTAGATGCTAAGTAAGGTAAGTTCTTAAATATGCTCATTCTCTTACCTATGAGCATAACATAAGCAAAGAGAGAATCGATTCCACATCAGATGCTAAGTGAAGGATTTTCATGCTATATAATATCATGGTTACCCATTGTCATTTGGAAAGTTATCCCATTCATGGCTCCAAGGTTTTGCAATCTTCTAATCTTCTAGATGCTCATTAAAGAAATCCTCATATTTCTCTATGTCTTTCCCATTTTCCTAACTTCAAGTTCCATTGGGAGTCACAATATCATATTCGATTGTGTTGTAAAAATAATCTAATGACTTTTGGTGTTCACCATCATTAGGATACTCATCTCAAGGCAAAGTCTCAATCCTTGCCAATTTCTCATACCACTTACATTTTCACAACTTGAAATCATTGAGCCATTGCTTTCATCGCCACTTTGAGCCGCCATCATAGTTGATTCATCCCCTATTACCCTTAGTTGATTCATCCATAATCAACAGTATTAATAACAAAACACATGAAGCATTGATTACAAAAGTCCTAAGAGATGAAGAAGGATAGTGGATACTAGGATTTGGAAAAGGATAGGTGTTTTATCTAGCTGAATTACTCCCATGGCTATAGACATGCTTTTGAATCTATTGCACTTGAATATAAAATGGAAATTTGCTAACATATTTAATGCTCATAGGGAAAAAATTGCAGCTCCTTAAACAAATTAAGATCTTATTAGGTGCAATAAGAAATTAAATTCTAAGAGATCAATAGAAAAATAAATTCTAGTAGATGAGCAACATAAGCTTTAACCGGAATGAAAAGGAAGGCTAGCTTTTTCATTATCAAAATATCTAACAATACAAATATGAAGCACATAAGCTCCTTTTTATAGTGCTTGAATTTGGCAATGAATTTGCTGAGAAATGGATAGCCAAGAGACTTAAAGATTAAGTAGTATGATATAATTGGTGAAATGATATTTCGGTTAGAAAAATAAAAGATACATTGTAGTTGTAATTTCCAATAATTAAAGAAAGTTTCCAGCTATGCTTTCCTAAAGTCGACGGGGAAAATTCCATTACCAAGTTCAATTGCTAAAATTTGTAAATAACTCTTCAACTCTTAATTTGCAATTTTGAAACATCTCCTTAATTGTTCAAATTTTTCCATTGCTACGGCTTTATTAAATTTATCTCCAAGTTGCTCTTTTGTGTTAACAAACTTAAGTTGAATTTCACCCTCTAGAATCAAATTCCTGATTTAACAATGTAGCAACTCAATATGCTTGTCCTTTTGTGAAAAATTGGATTTTTTGTCATAGTAATAGTTGACATGTTATCACAATAGACAATTGTAGGGGCTTTCTTACTTTGATTTAGATCTAATAAAATTCTTCTTAACCATATTGCTTCACATGTTGCATCTGTAGTGGCTAGATACTTAACTTTAGACGAAGATAATGATATTATCTTTTGTTTCCTTAATGACCATGATATAATATCTGATCTCATGCTAAATAAATATCCAAATGTACTTTTTTTATCATCCATCGATCTAGCTTAGTCACTATCTATATATCCAATAAGCTTAAAATCCTTGTCTTTCATATAATGGATACCATAAATTTTAGAGCCTTGCAAATATCATAATATCCTCTTAATTGCTACATAATGTAATTTGCTTGGATTTTACATAAACTTAGAAATCAAACTAACTAGGTAAACAATATATGGCCTTGTATTTGTCAAGTAAATCAAGGACCCAACCAAACTTCTAAACATCTTTGCATCTGCTTTTGGTGCTCCATCTTTTAACTGCAATTTCTCATTTGTTGCTAGTAGAGTAGCAATTGGCTTGCAATTACTCATTTGAAACCATTTTAATAAATCTTCTAAGTATTTTTCTTGAGAAATAAATATTTCTCCTTAGATTAATGTACTTGAATTCTAAGAAAATATTTCATATGACCTAAATCTATCATCTCATATTCTTTCATCATTGTAGTTTTAAATTTATCCAACATAGACTAACTTATACCTGTATAAATCAAGCCATCTACATATAAACAGACAATAAGGAAATCATGTGCAACTTCCTTTTTAATGTAAAGAAAGGCTTCACTTTGACTCCTTTAGAAACCATTTTTTTGAAAATAGCCATCAATTTTGCTATTCTATGCACAAGGTGCTTGCTTTAATCCATATAATGCCTTATGTAGGCGATAAGCTTTATCTTCTTTGCCTTTGATAAAATATCTTTCAGGTTGCTCCACATAAACCTCCTCTTGTAGTTCTCCATTGAAGAATGCCAATTTAACATCCAATTAAAAAATTGGTAATTCTAATTGAGTTGCTAAATCAAGCACTATCTTAATAATTTCCATGCATTCTAATAGACAAAAGTTTAATTAAAATCAATGCCTAGTTGTTGTGAATATCCCTTGGCCACAAGATAAACTTTATGCTTTTAAATTGACCTATCTTCTTTATATTTGGTCTTATAGACCCATTTTAATCCAATGACATCTTTGTTTTATAGAAGATTGGCAAGCTCTCAAGCATGATTTTTCTCAATAGTTGCCATTTCTTCATCTATGGCTTTTGTTTTTTTCTTTCCTTTGCAGGTTCCTCATAATTTTGTGGTTCACATGTGAAAAATGAAAACTCATACGATTCATAAATATTGCATAAAGAATGTACCTTCCTGATTGGGCTTTTAGACTCTAGATAAAATTATTGTGCACTCACTAGTGTAGATGCGGTTGGATCAATTAGTGTACTTGAAGCATTAGGAGAACTTGGACTTGAAATTTGAGGATCTGGTTGCATAACATTTGATTCTAGGGGAAAAATTATTTGAATGATTGGAGCTTTCTTTTTCCAATCATATGCTTCATCTTCATCAACAATAACATCTTTTAAAATAAACAATTTATTCATCTTTAGATTAAAAAGACAATATCCTTTAGATTCAACACTATAACAAGTAAAAAAATATTTTTCACCTTTCTCATCAAATTTTTCTCTCTTCTGTGATAATGATAGAATATGTGAGATGTCAAAAAATCTTTGGAAGATTAATTTGTGGTTTTTACTTAAACCTAACTTGATAAGGAGCCTTATTAACAACTACTTTTATTAGAGATCTATTTAATATATAACTACAGTATTAATCGCTTCAACCTAATAGCTATTTGGAAGACCTTTCCCTATGAGCATGCATCTAGCTATCTCTACAATAGTAAGATATTTACACTCTACAACACCATTTTGCTACGAAGTATGTCACACCATCAATTGTCTTTTCATTCCTACCTCTTTACAGTAATTTTGGAACTCGTTAGATGTATATTCACCTCTATGATAAGTTTATAGAATTTTCAATTTATATCCATTTTGTCTTTTTACCATAGCTTTAAATTTAAGAAAGGCGAAAAAAGCATTTGACCTCTACTTAAAGAAACATATCCTCATTATCCTTGTATAATCATCCACAAATAAGATAAAGTATCTGTTGCCATTCAATGATGATGTTCTTATTGGTCTAAATATATCAGAATGAACTAACTTAAGTAGAGCTTTGGCTCTCTAAGCTATCTTTAGGAATGGAAACCGGTGCATTTTTCTATATACACACCCTTCACATACTTTCTCAGGAGATCAAATATTTGGCAAACCAATTGCCATATTTCTCTTTTTCAATAATTAAAGTCCCTTAAAACTCAAGTGGCCATATCTCAAATGCCATAAGTGAGACTCATCATTTTTTACACTTTGTAAAGCACTTCTTCATTAAGAGGCATAGATAAAGGAAAAACTTCATTCATACTCATTTTTACTTTGCCACCATGCAATTCTTCTTCTTATCAGTAATAATGCACTCATCATTATTAAAATTAACCTTATAACCTCTTTGTCGTAATTGGCCAACACTTAATAAATTGTAAGCTAGGGTAGAGGTGATGTTTTAGGAGTTATCAAAGATAATTTGCCTAGATATTTAATGTTTATGCCAAGCTTCTTTTGGTCGGCCTTTTTTTGAAACAAAACAATAATCATGAGTAAGAACCATAACAATTTGAAATAACTAGAGCAAGATTACAATTGCTACATTTCTTGATTAAATTACACTTGCCAAGTTGCAATTTTGTATTTTGACCAAGTACAATTGAGCCATTCTTAGGTTTGTATGCTGACCTAGTCATAAAATTTGCTATCTCTCTAACAAAGCCAAATTTTGATTTGATTCCCTTACATTCGCTAAGTGATCTTGAGTGAGCATTGCTACTATTTGCCAAGCTTGGCACTTTAAATGTTAAATAGATGAAAGAAACCTAAGTTCTAAGGCAAATCTAAGTAGCAAATAGTCGTAATGGTGAGCAACTAAACTTGAAGAACTCCAAATTGCCAAGCTCTAACAATGGCTAGTAGAGGTAAGCTTAGTCCATAGTAGTTTAAGTTGTCTAGAGCCATTGTGCTTCTCCCCTTTAGATCGAAATCCAATTAGACACTTAGAGGCATTTTGATCCAAGTTTGTAATATCTATGTTATGTAAGTAATCATCAGATGGTGATATGCGAACTTCATTGGTTAGATGCATAAAAAAAATCCTATGGTTGCTAGTACAACTTTTGGCTTGAATAGGCTTTGTATTCTTGACATCTTGTGATCTTGATGCAACCCAGTCCGAGCTTAATAGTAGAAATAAAGCTTCAATATGAAATTGTTGTGTACCTATAATAACATGGTTAGAGAACTTTAGATTTAAGCTACTCCAAGTGTGTTGAGCAACTCTAAGGTTGTCGAGTGGCATCGGATCTAAGCTCCTGATACTTCACTTCCTTGCAAACTCAATACTTAAGTTTACCCTGAGTATTAAGTGGTCCTTATGCCAAGTTTAAATAATTATGAGCTCTATGCAAACTAATAAAGGAAACCCATGACAGCATTAAGATAAGCTATAACATGCTGAACCAAGTAAACATTAACTACTCCTTTGCGCTCCAAGTAAGTCGAGCTATCTATAGGTGTGTCGAATTACTCTTCACATGGTTACCTTATAACATCATGTTGTACATGGTTGAGCCAAGCTACAACACATACATAAGTTGAGTAATCTATTGGTATAGCCACAAGTGGCTAAGTTCAAACATGAATAGTACCAATAAGGCTCACGGTTAATATAGCAACTCACTATAATGTAGATCAACTTAGATTAACTCGTTACATTATGGTGGCTCTTTTTCATGGCTCCAAGTTCATGATTGAGCTACCAAGACCTAAGAAGCTAAGAAAAATTGATGCTGAGCTATTTCTATCGACATGCAACAATGGTCAAGAGGCCAAATTTTTCCAAGTCATTCTAAGTCGGTGAGCTATGTCATGGTTGAGCTAATTTGCATCTCACATTCGAGCTTCATTAAGGGCATTTAAGCACATCCGTAGCAAATCTAAGTTGAGATATTTATACCGAGCATAGTAAAATGGTTACACAATTCAAAATTCAAACTTAGCATAAAGCTAACCATAGTATGATTAAGCCAAGAGCATGACTTAAGATCAATCCAAACATCCAAATAGGTCACCAAATTGAAATCTAAGTTGCTATAATATTGCAGTACCCAACTATCATTGCTTCTTCCATGAAGCCTAATTGGAGTTACTATAATATAAGCTATCCTTCCATGTTAGCATCTAAATTGGTCTCATGCATTCTTACCTTGTTCATTTAACTATGAAGAGTATTTGAAAATTCTTATACTCTAACCATTCAATGACTCCTTTGTTGATAACACCTATGTGTCGAAAGACAAACTCAAAGATGGATAAGTCCGAGTTGCTATATGTATCTTTCAAGCTCACCCCATGGTTATGTACAAGCTATGTTCTTTATAGCATAATTGTAAAGAGCCTTACAAATTGCATGCCTAAGTGTGTAAGATACAACTATGCCTAAATATTGTGTATCAACAAGTGTTGAATAGTATTGTGTGTTGGCCAAGTGCTAACCGTAGTACCTAGTCATTAAGTGCTAAGCTGTTTTATACGGTTGTGTAAGTGTGTACACTATCTCTCCAAGCTATTAGAATTTATTGCTTTATTTAGCTAGAAAGTATCAAGCCGTTATGATTAAGATGTCAAGCTACTCCTAGTGCATATACCAAGCTATACACTCTACTAAATAGATGAACCCCAAATTCCATGTTGAATTGCCGAAAGGTTGCAATAAGAATCGACTATCAACATTTTAGTTAACCTTTGTTCAAGCAAGGTGTTTAAGTTAGAATTTAATGACCCAAGTTAGGCATGGGATGCTGTTGTGTTTTGCTAATAGTTAAAAAATGTAACTTCTATGAAAGCTTAAGACTCGGTAAGGTTTACCTTGAGTTAGAAACAAAATTTCGATTAATTTCTCCTCCTTTAGAGATGAGTATAAGAACTCTAAAACAAAGGAAAGCTAAATGAATGCCTCTATTTTAAGCCCACGCAAATATAATTTGCTAACAAGTAACTCCATAGTAGCTCTAAACTCTATCTACTATAGGTGATGAGTGAATCAAATAAAGAGTTAATCCTTAGGTCTTATATTAAACAGATGATAGGAAACGGATATCAATACATCTCTAAGCCAAGAGTAAAGCTTGAATGATGAGATATAAAGCCTTAAACTCTTTCGAGTGACAGGCGAAAAGCTATAAATCCTAACAAAGGATGACGAGCTATTTGATAAGTCCTGAGCCATTAAGTGACGATGGGAGGATGAGTGGATAAGCCTAAAGTCCTATATAATAACAGACTAGAGGCCAACTAGCCTATTTTACGGCTTTACTTTGCACAAGTCATGCCTAGCTTAGATGACCTACATGCTTCCCCAACTTATTCGAGTACCATCGCCTTTTCAAGTGCTTTAGCCTCATCAGGCCTTCACCTCTTTAGGCTCACCAATCTCTTCACCTTCGCCTCTTTAGGTACACCAGCCTCTTCAAAGGCCTTTGCCTTTTTGGGTACACTAGCCTCTTTAGGCTTTTAACGTTTTTAGGCACATCAGCCTCATTAGGTCCTTACCTCTTCATGCACCCTCTCCTTTTTAAGCACACCAAATTCCTCCAGCATTTGTAGGTACATTGGCCTCATCAGGCCCACACCTCTTTAGGCCTTTTTCTCTTCAAGCTCTTGCCTCTTTAAGCGCTCTAGTCTCTTTAAGTGCTCTAACCTCTTTAAAGCATACCAATATTTATGAGTATTGTTGCTACTTTTGCCTCTCACTTCCTTAAGCCTTTGCTTCTTTAGGCCTTTGCACCATCTTGGTCTTACTAAACCCTCTATCATAAACTTTTACAAAGCTTTAACAAAATTGACCTCTTTGAATACTCTCTTTATCAAACCAGTCGTCAAAAAGATTAGGAGGCAAATATTGATAGTGCTTTTTAGTAAAATAGGCTGAAGGTATATTATAGTAATATCGAGGCTTAAGCCCAACTCCTTTGGCCCATTTGTATACGCATATCCAACCACCAATTATAAACACCAAACAAGACCCTCAAGTAAAGCGACCTTGTCCTTCATTCTCTTGCTCTCATAAGCACTAAACAATTCAACTTATACATGACCAAAGGGTTGGCTTAGGAATTGGAGTGGTTGCGCCAAAGCACCCTTTGGTGTCTCTTGTAACCATTTTCTTGTTTTATAAATGTCTACATACTAGAATGAAAATTGACCCACAATACTTCAGATTCTTCAATAACAACAATTATATGCTCAAATTTAGTAGGTAAGCTTCTCAAAACATTTTTCACAATTCACTTATTAGGAATTATATCTTCATATCCTTTAATTTGATTGATGATAATTAAAACTTTGGAGACGAATTCTTGCACAACCTCGTTATCTTTCATATATAAATTATCAAACTCTCTCTATATATTTTAGAGTTTGATGAAAATTACTTCATCATGACCTCCATATTGCTTCCCTAGAATTTCCTAAGCATCATGTGACGTAGTTGCTCCCATAATTCATGGAAAAATCAATTGACTAAACCCTTATTGAATGAAAGACAATGCTTTAGCGTCTTTCATAGCATTTTCCTTATACTCTTTTCTTTATGGTACAATCTATGTTGCTTTTATTTTTAGACTGGTGATAGCGGTTTCATAACTATTTTCGATAATATCTCACAAGTCTTATGAGATAAATAATGTTTTTATTATTGTGCTCCATATATCATATTTTGCATCAAAAAACATGGGAATCTCTTGTTGGGAAAAATTGAATGCAGCATTATTGCTTGTTGATGCCATGGCTAAAGTTTATGTGTATATGTGTTTGTGTTTTTATGATTATGGGATGAAAGGGGGCCTAGCTCTAATACAAAAAATATGTTGAATGCAATAAGAAATCAAATTCTAAGGGATCAATAGAAAAATAAATTCTAGTAGATGAACAACATAAGCTTTAACAAGAATGAAAAGGAGTAGCTTTTTCATTGTCAATACATCTAACAATACAAATATGAAGTACACAAGCTCTTTTTTATAGTGCTTGAATTTGGCGGTGAATTTCCTTAGAAATGGACAGCTAAGAGACTTTAAGATTAAGTAGTATGATATAATTGGTGAGATGATATTTCAGCTGGAAAAATAAAAGATATATTGCAGCTGTAATTTCCAATAATTAAAGAAAGTTTGCAGCTGTGCTTTCCTAGAGTCGAATCCATCCCCAAGTTCAATTGCCAAAATTTGCAAATTACTTTTCAACAGATCTATCATCAAGCGAGGCAAATCTCAATGATAGATCATATAGCAAATCTATCATTATGGCCTTGCCGATGAAGGCTTCCAAGCTTTTGTATCGCCATCAAGTGTTATCGCGCTGCTTTAGAAGGATACTAGTCCTTGTGTACATATAAGAGCAGTGCTGCACAATTGATAATAATGTTGATGTTGCGGTAACTATGTTCTGGTAAAAGTGCTATATTAATGTACGCAGTAAGTATGGTTATGTAATGTTGTCTGTAAAACTCATGTTGATATAAATACATATCCTACTGTTACCGGGGAAAAAAACGAAATGAAAAAAAAAAAAGGAAAAATAGAAAGAAAACAACTAAATGCTAAGTAAAAGTACCCCATATGACGAATGGAAAAATATTGTATGACACATGTTTCGCGGTGGAGATGATGAACTTAACAAAGGCACCTAGTTAATATAGACTACAGATATTCGCTTTGCATATTTGCAGCATCACATGCTTCGACTTTTCAAGTAATTCGATAAGGGAAACGATTGAAACAATTCAAAAAGGAAAAGACTTTAAGCGGTCTACATATATACAAATCCAGGGCACTCCAAAAGCATTGATAATTATGCAAGTTACACACACACACACATATATATATATATATATATATTATATTGGCTTCATTTATGCTTAGTTCCTCCATCATTAAAAATAAAAATTTAGATTCTTGATCTTTATAAAAAATGCTTTTAGTGACTATATTATTTTTTTGCTATTGGATAAAATAATTAAAAACATTAATCTTAGAGAAAATAATTAAAATTAAAAAAGAGAGAAAGAGAACTTCTAAAAATATCCTTTTAGTTTTGTGATTTTTCATACTTTTTTTTTTCAAGGACAAGATGATCATATAAATAATAACATCTAGCTGCTATTATTAAACTATGATAGGATCGATTAACATGTTTAGGTATATATGCAAGTGTCTTGTAATTCTATGCAAAAGATCAAACAGGATTTAGATTATTTTTATTTATTATTCCCTCAATTTATAAATCAGTGGTTGAGATTATTTAAATTTTTAAAATTTTATATAATGTTATTAAGATATCATCGTATTCTTTATACTCTGTATTACTAATTACACGTGTTAATATATTAAGAGAGTAAGTGAAAAAAAAAATTAAAGAAATTAAATGGAGACAATTGATTTCCTATTTCTGATTTGCAACCTTTGGTTGGTGGGCTCTTATCTCTCGTTCTTGTCCATCCGGGCTGAATATCCAAGACGCCAGCTACAACCATATAGATGCATTCTTTTTCAACTTCTTCTCTACACTTAACCAAGCCAGAGGTGAAACGCTTTACGCATGTAAATGTTATCTCGTTGTCATATTTTCTTCCTCGGCACATGTTGAAGACAATTCATTTATCTTTATTTTTTGCTTTTGAACGAGAGAATTTGGTGTGGGCCGAAAAATCAATGGATTGAAAGTTAGATTTCTTAGCATTTTTTCACACTTCCTTAAGATTACTTTTTTCCAATGCTTCCGAAGTGAGGTTTTCTGTGGATGGAAATGCTAATAATAATGTGGCAATAATTCAAAGGAAGTAACTAACTATTAACTGAAAATAAAAATAAAAATAAAAATACATAAAATTAATTGAAAATTGTAATTAAATTGAATAGAGAATTCAAAAGATTAAAAAAAAAAAAAAGAAATAGTACTCCAGACATAAATATTAGATCATTTCTACTGTTTAATGAACTTAACCTCAATTTTCTCTCTCTTCTCCTCCAAACATGAAGTTACCTTTCCCCTTCCTTTTCCTTGAGGTCCCTCATTATTGTTTTCCGAACCTAATGTTGACGAAGCGTAGATGTTTTTTAGCTGCATTGGCATTTTTCAGTTTTGGTTGTCATCGAAACTTCAAATCTAATAATTAATCTGTCTTGTCTTACTAATATATCCTATAAATCGTAATCAGGACCACTACTCACTTATTGAATGTCATTTATTACCACAGAGATTTGAAGTGGCGTTATACGGCCCTGGTGCAATGATTATCGTCCTCTCGTCGTCCATGCATCGATGGGAACGATCAAGAATGGGTCTGGTTTTGTGATGAGGTGTAGGTTTTTTGGGCAGCTCCATGTTTTAGGATTGTGTGGAAAACTAGGGCACCAAGTCGTAAAGAAGGTGGTCAAAATGCACTTGAAAAATGATACACAGTGCAGGCAGGTTTTAATGGTGTTTGTTCTCTTAGAACGGGACCTCTACGTATATTCTGGCTTCATTTAAACTCCACTTTGGCCATTTTGTGCAAAAGACAAGACTCAAACAAATTGCCCCATGTGACTGTTGTCTCACCATTTGGGACCACTCCTGTTTCATGACCTCTTATGTGCTAAGGACTAAGACTAGGACTAGGAGCATGCTTCTCCATTTGCCTCACCCTTTTGAAGGGCTGCCCCCTCGACATAGCAATAGCACGGTAACCCTAGTTGCACTTTGGAGCAATTCGGGAATGAGTCTTCACTTTAAAGTGACATTCACCTAGTGAAAACAAATACCTAGCTTTCTATGTCTTGTCCTTTATACGGTGAAGCTGCACCTGCACCTTGAGTCCCTTCTTTTACAAATTTAATGATCACCAATGCGCCATGGCGACCCTACTTTCGGTTTTGGATGAATGGAAATTATAAGCCGAAACGCCACTGATTACATAGATTCAACTTGGAATCCTATGTAGATTGTCCCAATCTTGAGTCCTTCCTCGCCCGTTTTCCTTTTTTTATTTTCTATTTTTTATTCAATATCTCGACCTTCAAATAAACATGTTATAAACTTTTTTTTAGTTAGAAGATTGCATTGGATGTCGCATATAAAACTACAGCTAATGGTGATATACAGCTTAAATCTTTTTTAATCGTAGAGCAATCCAAGTGCTACACTCAACTGTGTACGATAGGCAAATTGCTAACCCACATTTACTAACAAAGCAATGGCTAAATTACGGGATTCATTAGAAAGATTATGAATCCCAAAGTATATGCTCATCCTATCTCTAAACTATATCCTAAAAAAATTCGAATGTAGGCAGGGATACAAGGAATAATGATGAACTATGATTATGACCTTGGTGCAATGTTAATGGCAAATAAGATAATCAATTGATTAGAAGAATATGAGTCTACAAAAGTACAACATAAGAATAACTAGTATGAGTTTATTTAGAAGGTTGAGCAGAGGGTATCATAAAAGGTAAGGTTGGAAATGAATTATAGCATCAAGGATGATGATGAGGATGCGATATTGTTAACTAATCCAAATACCATGATAGTAGTTTAAGATGTTGTAGTTTTGAGGATGAAACATTTTTAAAAGAGGTAGAAATGTAAGCCCTATACTTATGTGATGAGGTTTCGAATAGTTGATTTACAACGTTCGATAAGGTAATCTGATTAGATTAGAAATTTACGAGGAGTTTAGTAAGATTAGTCGAGGAGACCTTGAATGTTCAAAATTCAAAAAGAAAAATATTAGTAATAAAATAATAAAAATATAGCTAAAATAGTGAAAATTTACTAAATAATTATATACATATTAGTAACACGAAGATTAGGTTCCATTAATTGATAAACGCTTAAAGATAAATTAAAGGAGTAATAAAATTATTCATGCACATAAAATAATATGTCAAAGACATATATATATGTTGAGTATAATTAATATATAAATATATGTACTTGTAATTATTAAAAATATCCTAAAATATATAAATTTTACTAAATAAATAAATAAAATATAGGAAAAATTATAAAAAATTGCAAACAACCAAGAGACACTCCATTGATGCATGGCAAAGCTGGAGTATTTGTGGAATTTGAGAAAAACTCAATTTAGACACCAAAGCTAGTGATTAACACATGTATGATAGGGATAAAAAAATCAAATTACCTTTACAGCTTATTATAAAAATGCAATCTGCTTTCCTAATGAAAGTTTTGGATGTTTGAAAGTTAGAAAAAATTCTAAAAGAGAGAAATAGAGAGAGGACATGGAAAAGAGAAATTTAGGAAGTTTCTACATTAGGAGAGCTTTTGGAAGCAAACAAGGATTGTGGTCTAAAGGAAAACCTACGTTTAGCGGTAGAGAAACCTTCCTCTCTTAATGGTGGCTAAAGCACTAAGTTATAGTAGGTGATTAAACTTCCTTGTTTGTAACTAAAATTTAGAAAAAAAAAATAGCAAATGATCTAAAATATTTTTTAAACTTGGTTTTGTCAAGAATTTTTATATGAAGAATTCAAATCTCAAACTAGATTTTCGAAATTTTGAGTACTAATATAAGATCCTTAAGAAAAGTGTTTTACACACCGAATTTTGATTGTGTTTTCGATAACCAATCAATGTAGTTTTAACTTGAAATTTCATGAGTATACTCTGAAAATATTATGTTTTGATGCTATATGGTTGAATTTTCAAAATTAAACTGTTAAATTTTTAGAAAAATTCTGTTTTGACAAAAACAATATGCTGATGGTGCTATTTTTTTGAAGGAACTTAATGAATTTCTATAAAATTATATTACAACTTATGATTAGGCACATGTAATAGCTAAGAGTAAGTTATTTTAAGTTTTAAGATGTTGATTTTGAGTATTCAGTAATTATGAGCTCAATTCTAAAAGTCCTAATGACTTGCTAACTAAGTAGGAAGTGTAATATAAAAGTATAATGGGTGACTATAGTATTGAATTGTTAAAATGCTATCCATATAGGTTATTAAGGTTCTGGAACTCAAGGTAAGTTAGATTATATGTAAAGTAGTGAAATGTGGAAATAGCAATAAGATAAAAAAAATATATATGTTAGAGTATATCCTGGTGTGAAATACGTTGAATACACTAAAAATTAAATAAGGGTCAAAAAGTAGCTTACATTTGGATATTATTTTTAGAGACATAACATAAGTCAAAAAATTCCTAAATAAAAACTTAATTTAAGACAATGGGTTAGAAATTCTATCAAAAAATAGGTTAGAATGTAGTTTAGTGTTAAATATTTTTTATCATACTAAGAGTCAGATAGTAGGTGAGCAAGTGATTTGTATGTGAATTCTATACTTTTATTAGAGTCAAAACATAAGTTAGAACCTTCTTGGACAATAACCTATATCGAAATGCTAAGTTAGAACCTAAGTCAAGAATTCGATTGGAAAGAATTACAATTTAAGAGGCTTAAAGTATACTACAATAGGAGCAACTAGATGATTGGTCAAAAGGAAGATGGGAAATGAATATTAGATAACCCAAAACTAGAGAGTAAGTTAGAAAGTTGCCAACTTATAATCTCTAAGAATTTACCAGAGTCAAAACTTGGGTAGAAACTTACTGAGCAATAACCTATGCTAAAATACTAGGTCAGAAGCTTAGTTAGAACTTACATTACTTAACTAATATCTAATAAATACCTTAGAAAACTCACTTAACTCAATGGGTAACCATGTTTAAATGTCAAAATGAACTCTTATGTTATATATTGGATAGAAACTAAAGAGGTTACATTAAATTTTAAGAATAATAAAAGAAGCTAAAAGAGGCATGTGAAGAGAATGGGCATCAATATTCAAGTAAGTAGGATCAATACTTCGCAATATTTTAGAGTATTTTAAAATACTTAGAGGCTTTGGTATGCTTTTGACTTGTGATTGTAATTTAGTTGTTTGTGCATGTGTTATGTATGTACCTGAATATTACTTTATTGTTGTTATAGGAGTTGAGCTTTGTGTTGTGAGTGTTTTGCATATATTATTTTGATGGGACTGCTTGAATTGATTGGTGGTCCTAAAAATGAACTAATTTAAACTTAGCCTAACTTATAATACGACATATATCATAACCCATTAAGAGTAACGGGGTAAGATTCTTGAGCTAAATACGGACACTTTCGATAAGAATAGTCGAAATTGTTTTTTTTTCCACCCTTAGTCAAACTAAGTAGTAGGAGTAGTGGTTAAGGCAAGGTTGAGGGTAGTGATTCTAAGGGAATTTTGGGCGGAATATGTTTTCCATTATACAAACTTCAGTTTGGTTCCAATTTGCGAGTACATAGCGTTATACTTTTTAACTCAGATTAAAGCGGGCATAATTTCTCTAATCTCATGATGAATTGAATAATATCATGTGATGGCATTTTCTTGTATCTACATTGCATCTACATTGCATCAAACTAACTTGGTTGAAAACCTTCATTATGTTTGTGTTGAACACATATTTCTGTCTCTATCCCATTTATTAAGAAAGTTATCACTTATTTTTCTATAATTGTTTTGTAGGTTTAGGATAGATTTACAAGCATGCAATGTAATTCTTAAAGATAGAAAGCGAGGTTGAGAAGTGAGGATTATGAAGAATTGGCTAAACTATATTCTAAACGTCAATTTTACCAACTTTTGGCAAAACTACTTGGGTCTTTTTAAATGGCCTTTTAATTTTCTACTACTAACATGTATATTAAATTTCCAAACTTGTGTACTTTTATAATCCTCTTCTTGAACCCTCTTTTTTTTTTTCATACAAATGTAATCTTATAAACAATTTGTAAATTTGATTGTTTTGTTGAGTACTTGTAAACCAACTTAAGAATTTTAGAAATCTTTATTTACAAAATTCCATTTTTTTTATCATCTTTAAAGACTACACCATTTGGTTTGTAGCAAGTAAATGCAAAATTGAACACTTCAAAACGATTGAGTTAAATTCATCTTGTGTGAACTAAATTTACGGTAAAAGCTATAAAGTTAGTTTTTATTTTAAAATAGTTTATACAACATGACTATTACGTCTCTATCTTTTTGAGATATAACATTATCCTTTATATATATATATAGTGAAGCTACACCTACACCTTCACCTTATAACATTATCCTTTATATATATATATATATAGTGAAGCTACACCTACACCTTCGCCTTAGGTCCCTTCTTTTACAAATTTAAAGATCACCAGTGCACCATAGCGACCCTACTTTCGGTTTCGATGAACGGAAATTATTAGCCGAAATACCACTAATTACATAGATTCAACTTGGAATCCTATGGAGATTGTCCCAATCTCGAGTCCTTCCTCGTCTGTTTTTCTTTTATTTATTTATTTATTTTCAATCTTTTATTTAATATCCCGACCTCCACATAAAGATGTTATAAATTTTTTTTTTTTTTCTTTTTTGTAAATTAGAAGATTGCATTGGATGTTGCATATAAAACTATAGCTAATGATGATATACAGCTTAAATCTTTTTTAATCATAGAACAATCCAAGTGCTACATTCAACTGTGTGACTAATCCCGTTTCAACCTCTTGGACAGGCAAATTGCTAACCCGCTTTTACTGGCAAACCAACGGCTAAATTACGAGATTCATTAGAAAGATTATGAATCCCAAGTATATGCTCATCCTGTCTCCAAAACTATATCCTGAAAGTCATGAGTTGTTTTCTCCATTTGCATGTACAGTGTAATACATAATTAACTATGGAGGTATAGATAGCTATTGCATCACATCTTGCTACGTATTCTCAGCATCAAACCGAAACATTGACATTCAACGATTGAATTAATGCATTGTCACCGCCAAAACTTTCCAGCCTTTGATTTTGTACCGCTCAAGATGAGCTAATTGTCCATTATCAAGTGTAAGCGACAGCTAGAGGATGATGCAATAAGGATACATAGTCGAGTAATTCGTAGAGAAACTAGCAAGAAAATTGATAGAAAATTAAGAATAACTCGACAAACATTTATGAGACTCGAGAATCCTTATAATAATATAGTTGAAGTACAATGAATAGAAATTAATTTCTTATCAGAAAACAAGGATCACTCCACTCAGTCTTTCAAAATTTTAACTACCATCATTAAATTTAACACGTTAGGCAGCTACATTAGTAGATAAAATACGATCGATTTGAAAAAGCATTTGGAACTCTTTGGTTGGACGAAGTACGTGATTTAAGGGAGTACAAGGAATCCAAACCGGGTGTGAATTCTCTAAACATAGGGAAAAAGAAAACCTAATAGTACTATAATTATTATAATTACCTATGACAAACACATCTGTAATGATAAGCACTATTCATAGGGTCATTCCCTTCCACTGGAACTTGTTCTGCTATGCATCTGCGCCTACACCCTCTGCATTCATTGTAAGTGCAGATAGGTCTTGTGGAACCTATCATTAGCCTCCTTGAATTCCTGTTCACCTCCACTTCTTTCATCTTCCTTCCCTGATATTTTTTTTTTTTTTTATAAAAAGGAAAAAAATTAAAAATCGTTTCAGGATTGAAAATATACTCAACATCGTGGCGTTTGACGTCAAAATTTTTCCAAGTCCTATGTAGAATGTTTTAATTAATCCGAGAACTTCGAAGTGTTATATGTATTGCTAGTTTCAAATTAAGAAAACTTTTAGAGGTGATTACCCAATGTTCTGTCAACCCGTTTGACAAGGTTGGATGATAAGGAAGCTCACTTTTAATTCTCGAACCTGCATTATTACAAGAAAAGACATTAGCAATGCTGCTATAAGAGCCCAATTAGGCAATGGAACAAACGGTACCAACATAAAAGGGTACTTCTAATGTTAAGGCCATGTGTAAATAGGTGTTATCATGAGACATTGCACCATAAAAGATAAGAGAAAAAGACCAAATTAATAAATAAAAAACCGAAGTAGCATGGAAGACAAGATAAACCCAACAAGCAAAATATTCTGAGTGGGGGTAAAGAAAGAGAGTGTATAAGATGAGTATGACCTTGGAAAAGTGATGCTGCAAGAACCAAGCAGATGAAAACCAGAAGGAAATTGCACAATCTGGTACACTTAGGCTTGGCCATTATTCTGTTTACCGTCTGAGATTTGAATAATATGGGACAAAAATCACAGGGGAATATATGAGGAAAGAAAGATGGGAGTGAAATTGAATTTGGATCGATAACCATAAGACATAGACCGGCCGAATTCTGTAATTTGTATCAGAGGAGCACTCTTATGACCATGAGGTCCCCTACGTACCCAACCGACAGATTGTTTACAAAGACCGTTCTTATGCTACGAAATTTATGGATCTATATATGTATATACATGAAAAGTACTTGAAAGTCCCTACAAGTTTTAGCCATGGGTGTTTTCTATTGAGATATTTCCAGGGGTAACATTGGTTTTTTATCGCGAACAGAAATCATTTCGATGCTTATAGCTGGGTTCCTCTATATGCTATCCCCACCAAATTCTTAGCTGAGACATTTGGGTAGAGAATTCTGTAGAAGATCCCTGATTCCTGAATGTGCATTGGAATACTACGCAAGGGTTTTGATACATGCAATATTCGGACAATATTTTATTTCCGATGGAGCGGTTTTATTATAGTAATCGTTTATCTTGTTGACAACCAAGATGCTTTGCATTTATTATTGTCTGGTCAGTGGTTGAGGATTTCATATATTCTAAAATATTTCATTTTAGTTATTTGCATATAACGATTACAATGAAACTTCACTAATGGAGCATGTGCTTGGCAATTAATTTCTGTTTTTCTTTTTTCGAAATCTTTCAACGTTTTCTCTCTCTCTCTCTCTTTTTTATTTTAAACTAATAAATCTTGTAAAATAAAGAGATTTTTTATTAACTAAGTATCTATTTATACGAAGTGATGGTGATGGTGACAGATGGCGAGAGAAGTTTGTGGCAAATGTGATAATTAATTATATTTAAATGCATTAATAAAATATCAAGATGCCTTTTTTCAGTACTAAAAAATGGTAATTGTTCCCTTTAATTAATTATATTTGAAAAAATATGACAGTTATATAAAAATGAGATGGTAAGAAAATGCTAAATTCATATTTGCATCTATTTTAAACACATTCTTTTCTCCCAACATTTTCAAAGCAAATTGAGAACCCATTGATTCACTCTATAGCCTTTATTTGCTATACTTTTTCTTTTTTAAATAATATGTAGTTAGTAATAAGTGCATATAAGTTTGAGAAGCACTTCTGACAAGCGTAGAGGACTAGCACTTTCTTGAATCTCCTTAAATCTCGTGTTCGAACTTTTATGCACGGGCGCGTGCTGTAAATTATTATGTTTAAATGACAGTGTTGGGGACTGAAATCATGAACCTTGGCCTGCTCAGCGAGGATTCTGCATCTCAACGGTTCCGGACCACACATAAGCTATCTATCATTTTTGGGGCGCAAAAAAGAAGAAAAAAAAAAAAAACAAAAGCGACGATGGTTCTCCAAATTACGTGAATAGATCAATAATACAACATATCAATAAAGTTTATAATTTTTCCTATTTTTGTAAAATATAAAAAGAAGTTTCTTTACGATGTACAAACTATCATTATCATATATAGTATTATTATTTATCCACTATTCATCTATATATATTTGATAAAAAGAAAAAGAAAAATGAAGAAAATTTCCTATTGCTGACCAACTAACTACTCATTTAAGAGTGAAACTTTGATTCACGAGCTCCAATTCCAATTGAAGCCCCTCCTAGAAAAAAAATAAAAAAAAAAGGGTCAAAAGAAAAGATATTACATATGAGAAATAGTGAAGGCACATTTCAAAAAGAGGTTTTCAGTTTTTTCAAATTTAACTAAGGAAAAATACCTTCTTTATTTTGAAGCAAATGAAAAGACACTTTTGGAAAGGTATCTTCAGATATAATATTAAAACAACTAAAGGCATACCTTCCTTAGTATATAAACTCAAAAGCGCATAAACAAATTAGTATATACTCATTCTAAAACACCCAAACTCCATCTCTCTCTTGGCTAAGTCACAACACTTTGCACAAATCCATCCTTTCTACCTTTTTTTTTTTTTTGCAAAATCTCAAGCCAAAATCAAAGGTAATCATTTCTTAACATCAATCTATTTCAATTACATGAATTTTTTCGTGAATCTTGCATGAATTAGGAATTTCCCCCATTAGAACCTTAGAATTGCATGTGTTGAAATTCGATTGTTTTAGCTCAATTAAGTGTTGTTTATGTATGTGAATATGTGTTATACATCACATAGTTACACTATATATCAATGATTTGTATGTTGGCATATAGATTTGTCGTAGTGGAATAAAAAAGTTAGTGTTTTAAACTTTACACTCCAAGTATTCGGTGAAATACTTGTTAAGGAGTTGTTTAGTTTAGGTTATGAGAAAAGGATATGGTCATGTTGAACAGTGCACAATGAATTATGTGCTGATCGACACAATACTTGTAATGTGATCAAGTTGAAAATGGTGGGTATTATAAAATTTATAATTTTCGCTCATGGAAACATTAAGAGGGGAAATTCAGGACTAGAATATGATTGTGACCTAGTGAAAATATTGAAAGTGAGAACCAATGTAAATTTCTCTGAGCTCCTAGAAAGGATTTGTTGAGGCGTTGGAGTTGAGATTTTACACAAACATTTCAATGTCTACTCGGAGTTGTCTTATTGACTCATTACCATTAAGGATGATGATGACGTTGAAAACTTGTTTGAGATGGTAGAACTATTTGGACAAACCTACATCCACCATCTGTATGTGAGGACTAGAGAAGTAGAAGTAGCCTACCCTATATAGGGAATACATGTACCACAAATTGAGGAAAATGAACAAATGGCACCAACTGAAGAGAATCAACAAATGACAAACGAATAGGAGTCATTACCTATGTCTACACCCATGTAGGATGATAATAATGTAGTAGATGAGATTGTTGGATTGGTTTTATGGAAGGAAATTTCATATGACCATGTGGTTAAGCAAATGGAGGGCTTAGTTGGCGATGACCACGACGACCATAAAAATGATGATCATGATTATGAGCTTAAGGGAGATGAGGAAGGCGGCGACGATGATGATGACAATGATAGCAATAATGAGAGGCCTCCTATACATCCCATTGTGCTATAGGTGACTGTTACTCATTCCTAACCTATAAAAATGCTTAGTGTGCATCCGTATGCCTTGGGTTCACATTCAATATAGCCAGTAGCAGCTTAGATACAGACTTTAAAGATCTATATGGCATAAATAGGGATAAGGGATGTGATTTCCTTTTTCAACAATGGTAGAGATGATGTTTACTTAAACTTTAAGAGGGATTTAAATGAGTAATTTAGTAACTTGCGAGTTTATGAAGATTTCTGTATAGGTATGAGATTGAATACCAAGGAGGAACTTGTAAGAGTAGTGAAGTGCTACCACATCAAACATTATGCTAACTTCTGGTCATTGAAATCCAAAAAGAGCAAGTATTCTATCATTTTCTCTAAGTATGAGGATGGTAGCCAATTGAGACTTAAGGCATGTAAGAAGAAATTAGAGGCTATGTTTATGATAACTAGATTAGTAAGGCCCTACACATGTGTCAACCCCACCATAACCTAAGATCACCTGTAGTTGGATAGTAATGCGATGGCTAAGGAGTTCTTGAATATCATTAGAAAAGATCCTGGCACAAAAATTTCTTAGCCATGCAGTATTATTGAGAAATAGTTTGAGTATATGGTTAGTAATTGAAGGGTATAGGGTTGTAAGATTAAGGCTATTGAAGTCGTGTATGGTAATTGGGAGAGATCATATGATAATTTGCTATAACTTCTCAATGCAATCTAATTAACTAACTCTGGTACAAAGGTAAAGTGAATGTGGAACCCTTAGAAACATCCAAGGGTAATAGAGTTGAACTAGGTGTGGTGGTCTTTTAGCCCACGCATAGAGGCATGGAAGTTCTGTAAGCTTGTTGTTAGTATTGATGGTTAGAAAGATGGGAGGTGCTATGATTCTTGTAAACCTTACTTTTAGTGAGCCTATGATTTGGTTAAGAGTATTTTCCAAACGTTCCTAAGGATCAACTAAACTAAGAACTTAAGTTTACATTTAGAAACTAATTAAATTTTTCCAATTCAAAAACCAATTATTGATACAATCTGAGCTTGAAGAACTGTGAGCCATAAAGTCACTTAAAACCCTAAACCCTAAAACAATTAAGAAATTTTAACTCTAAGTAATTGATCGATAGTTTAATTTGAATAATTTCATTCAACTTTAGAAAATTTCACAATTTTATAAAAATCAAATGATAAATTACAAAACAATGTAAGATAAAAACCCTAAAACAATTTCCTATAAGACTATACTCTTATCTTCATGTCTAAGCCCTACATATAAATAAGTTGACCAACCAATCACCTTAGATGACTTATCAATTGAAAGTTATCAAAATCTAGTGATAAGATATTTTCCTTATCACCCCTTCACTTATACTACATATAAACAATTTTTCACAAGATTTCACATGCTTAACTTCATTAAATGAGACAAGACAATTCTATGACCCTAAAGGACACTAAATGGCAGATTTGACCAAGGAGAAAAGGGGGGCCATGCTCTTGTCTTTCAACCATCAATCACTTTTTCTTACATACCACTATTCACTCCTTAATGCTTACATCATCAATAGTTGCAATTATTGACTTTTGTGTAAGTTACAAGACAATACTTTCAAGACATCTTAAACACTCATTTTCTCTCATTCCCAACCGGCCACTCTTTCCCTTATTCCTTTTACTTTCAATTTCATTTTCACTTCTTCTTTCTCTCATTTGAAACAAACATAAAATGAGAAACAACCTTACCTCACAAAATTAACTTTGCCACCATTTTCCAAACTTCACTCATGGCATTTCCCTTTTCCTTTTCTTGTGTCATTTTCTTCCAACATCTAAGCTCTCTTAGAACCATTAGAACCTTCCACAAACCCCACTCCAAAGGATCAAACAACTCAAGTTTCCAAAAGGTTGCAAAAGGAGGAAGCAAAGTTAAGAGCTTAAGTGAAACCTTTGTGCACAACTACCGTATTTTGCTTTAAGGACGAGTAAGTGTTTCTTATGGTTAGTGGGTTAGTATTCATATTAGGAGACTTTAATTTCTTGAAGATATGAGTATGATTATAAGTTGTTATAACACTAAAGACCATCCTAAGAAACAAATTCATGAAATCCTTGCATAAAGTTGAAACATGAGCATGTAAAGTTGGTGTTTTGTAAAGATACTTGTTTAACACTTTGAATGGAAGATTTTAAGTTGAGAAAATCTTGAAACAATAACTTGAATAGAAGATGAGCATGCTAGACATAAGGATTCAAAGGTTATTTGGATGTTGATTTTATTTCCATTAAGCTAAATATACTCAAATCTAGACTTAAGTTAAGGAAAAATTCATCACATAAAGTTTGATGAAGAAACCAACTTTGTATGACATGAGCTATAATATGGAAGTTGTAATAAGTGTAAGATCTCCTATTTCTTTATGTAAAGCATGAGTTAAAGAATCATCTCACCGAAGAAAAGTTAAGTTAATATTTGGATACAAGTAGTTTAAGTGCATGATCTAACACTTAAACTTAGGAAAATGATGAAACAAGTTGAAAAACTAAGCGAGAACTCTTTAGATTCATCACGACCAGATCTAGAACATAAGTAAAAAACACGTAAAAATATGATAAAAGTAAGTGAACAAAGTGAAAAGATCAACTAAAGCAAGTATAGTAAGTACTCAAAGCTTAAAACTCAAAACCAAGCCTAAAACTCAAAACCAAGTCTAAAACTCTCAAAACAAGCATAAAACTCTAAATTGGGCCTTCATTAAAATTCTGACCAGCACTTTAAAATATTAAGAAAAGGTGTTTTGAAGCCCACAAGAAATCCACCTAAGACTCTATAAGCCTAACAAAGTCACTAACTTTAGTTTGAACAAAAAATAAGCCCATTAGACAACTTAAGCCCACTAAAGAGCCCATGAAGTGATTGTTAGCCTTAGGAGTATAAATCAAAGTTGTAAATCTGATCTCAAGGAGTATTTTGAGCTTAGGATAAAATCTTAAGACCAAGCCCAAAGGATTTCTCAAGTCATCAAAAAGCCAATTTACCAAATAAGGCGCAAAAGCACTCCAAAACATGAGGATCGCTACTGTTCTGGCCCATGGACAGATTTGCATGCCTCATTTTGAAAATCTAATCACACCACGTTAAAGTACACTCGAAAATGATGAAGATTGACTATAAGATCATAAAAATCGGATTTAAAATGAAAAAGTTATACGTAATTGAACTTTAAGCAAAAATCGGGAAAAGCTATGAAAACTAGTCAAAAGTGTAACTTAAGGGAATTTAACTTAGTTTCCTAAGTTTATTTCAATCCCTTATAAATATTATTTCGATGACTAAGGGACACCACGTACGAAGACGACTTGCCTTTAGACTACTTTAACTGATCGCATGGCGGAGTGAGTAAATTCTTGATGACTTTTTACTTGATTTTGCTTGTAGAATAGATGTACCTAAACATATATATATATTTGGATGCTTGTAGGATATGGGAAATGCATGTGTATGAATTTGTGGATGAATATGATGGCTTGTTAATTATATATAATAATGGGAATTGTTTGTACTAATTTATACATGCAAATTATATGGAATGAAATTGTCTTATCATCTTGAAAATCGAGTTAATCCCTTATACGATTAAGAAATTAAAATGAATCATGCATTCCTCATATTGCATACGGATAACACCAACTACTACTTTACGTAGAAGATGGGAAGTGACTCACAAGAGGACGAGCCTCCTACAAGATTGGACACTAGCTATGTCATCATATATATTGAGTCTCTATCCTAAGCTGATGGGCTTACTAGACGCTGGGAGATGCCAACCGTCGATGAGGGGTCAAGTCTTATGGGTTCTGCTTAGGGCGTGTGTTTGTGGATTATGGAGGCCACCACACTGCTAGACTTATGATTTTAAAAAATATGATTTGTTAAAGGAAGTATACCCATATATATATATATATATATATATATATATATATATATAGTTTTGTTTTGGCTTAAGCACAATAGTGCAAATGGAATTAAACCTAAGGTTTAAAACCCAGATTTTGGTTTGAGTCGATTAATTATCTCCAAACTCCGACTATAGGGAGTGTAATTCTAAGTCATATACAATTCCTAAGTTACTGCATGTGTTGTTTGGCATACTGATTGTTCATGCATTCATACGATTGTGTATTTAATAAATTTCTACCATGTGGTACTGACGAGGGTATTTATCTTACTAAGCTTAAGCTTATACCCTGATAGATTTTTGTTGTTGTAGAAAAACCTCTTCACTAATCCAGGCTGAGGCATGCTCGTGGTAAGTCTCGTATAGGGATGAGTTGGAGTGATCAGAGAGCAAAGAGGACACTTCGTAATAGATTTATAGATATTTAGTTACTTTTATGTTTTTGTTCATAACATAGATTAAAATCTCTAATGTAGTTCCTTTATGAACTGCATCTGTTTGTAATATTCTTTTGGTATGGGTCTCATGAGTTCATACAATTAGTTAAATTATGCTATAGAAGTAATTTTAGTTAAATTGCTCTATATTACTTATCTATGGGCCTAGTAGTAACGTATAGTGGAAGGAGTCTTGTGTGTCGTATGAAAGGTCTACGATTAGCAAGGGGGTTGATAGTAGATCTTTATACGGTACACAGCGACCTACCATGACAATGATACTGTTGGGTTGTGATAATTCTACTTTAGGAGTGGGCTTAGGGTAAGTTCCCACACAAAGCTCTCCTACTTAGACATGAGATTGTTGTCAATAGGGAGAGGCCACTAGCTACTAGGTAGATGATAGATCAAAATACGAAGATGTACCTAATTGATGTAATGACAGTCTATCAGGATGCAATTGATGACAGACTCCAAATCATATATGTATTTTCTACACTTTCATGACTATCTGTTTCAATGCTTTACTTTTACACTAACTATAACAACATGGTCTTTTAGGTCTTGTAACAACCACATTTGGATGAGATACTGGAGATCTTACATGACTTTTGCCACCATGGTTACTTCATTTAGGCAACTTAAGTGCCACTCATATGTTTCTACATAATTGAGTGTACTTACCTACGGATGTGGTTTGATAGTTTGGTAGATTGTAAAGGATTCAACCAGCATGTCACATGGAAGAGGCCTTGTACTATATTAATCTACAGGGTCGGGTAGATGTTGATTGGGTTAGATAGCATCTACCTCATATCACCACTTGGAATAATAAGCATGCTTGAGTTATTCGAATTGATAGACCTAAAGGAAAAAAACATGGGTATTAACAATTGTATAGGAGAATCACTTGTTGGTATATCAAGCATACTAAAGCATTGCTCAGAAAGATTGGAGCATTGCCTATAACTATTTTTTTAACTAACCTTACTCCGCCTTATCTTAATCCTGTTCTTTTTGTAGGCTAAATGGTTCCAGTAAATTAGGATATCTCTTAATAGGACCGATTAACAAGGGATTCAGTTACTACATGACTATCTCTTAATCACTCTCTACCTTCCATATTTGGCTCAAATTGAGGTGCAAGGACCGGACAAAGACATTTAGGTGGAGTACGACCCTCTAAATCCCCCTAGGTGAGGCGAACGGACTAGGAGCAAAGCAGGTGGACCACATCAAGGGAAGCGTCGGTGTAACGATGATAGTGTAGCCCCATCTCATGAGGAGGGTTCATGATAGGAATCAGATCACTGGACTCTCGACCAAAGCTTGAGCCTAAGGATTGGAAAGCATGGCTAGGAAAATTCTCTCCTTATGGCCTACCTTTAAAGAGTACGAGCTATTGCAATCTACTGACCTGATGCCTTGGTCAAGTTTAACCCTTTCGTATTCATTGATTGTCTCCAATTGCTGATTAAAGCTACACTCGAGTGATAACTTAGTAAATCTAACCAACCACCTAGCTAACTTGAATATGAGCTATACTGAATGTATCCAAGGCAAATTCACCTCAAAAGAATTATCTTATCAACTTAGCACAGTCGACCTACTACCTCGTGTTTAAGTAACCATGTGATAGAATTCTTCATATAAGATACCTACTTTTGTTATATTTTCAATTATATCATTTATTATTCCTTGTATATTACTTCTTTTAGATATTACCCTTTTAGTTTTTTTTTTTTTATTTTAAGCAGGTTGCCCTAGTTTTTCAAGAATAAATACTAACTATACATGTAACCGCAAGAGATGACATCTCAGAATATTGAATATACACCTCTCCTTTTTCGTGAACATTGATCTCCATTGCTTACTTTACTCTTATCTTAACCCTTAAGCAAGGTTAGGTGGCGAGTACTCTCATTGGATTATCTCATGTGTCATATTGAGTTGTACCATGAGTTCTCAAAAGTTCTCTAGTGCATTATATCATTGGAGCTGTTCTTAGGTTGCTTGTTTTACTTATCTTGCTTTTACATTATTCCCATTTCATTCTTCAAGCTTTCTGTAAGCTTGGACTCACCTTAGTGATCGTACTTATCAATCCTCAGCTTTAATTCACATCATCTTTGTATCAAAGCGTATGTTTTTTTCTTTTTGGGTAAATTGTGCTTGAACTATCTTATGAATAGCGATTGTTATGGTAATGTGTTGTAGTTGCCTAGAAATTAGTTGTAAGAGTTTGAGTAAGTAAAAGGAGTAGTAGTTTGCTTTAGTTATACACTCTATTTTGACTTGTTTCGAGTAAGCAAAAACAAAGCAAGTTTCAGTTGGGTTATTGTTCTTGGAAGTGGTTATTGTGTTTGTGATATAACTGAACTTCTATGTGAAGAAGTGTTTAAGGGTATATGGTTATTTGGTTTGGAGAAGCAATGTTTGTGTTTTAAGGATTTTGAATCTTGTTGTTGAGTTTTTATCAAAGAAAATGATAGATCCTAGAGTCAACGTTGGAATTGGAGATGATAATAGTGGTGTTGTTTAGCATGGACAATAAACCCATGGCACCTTTAGGAGTATAGATGAATGACTTGATGAGGTAACTAACTTCATAGTTGATTTGACCAAAGCTATCCATGCAATGGCTTATAGACCCATTGAGGCTGTGTAGAAGACTCTATAAGCTGCTTGACTTACTAGAGGATAGATCCTAACTCAACAAGATCGAGGTAGAGTTGTGGGAGGACAAGTATGAAGAAGGATTGATTTAGGTGTTATAGCTGATGATGATGAAGAAGAGGAGTGAGCTTGAGTACCCTGAGCTATCGACCATGTGAAACTTCAGATCTCAAGTTTCATTGGTTTTGGAAGTGTTGGCGACTACCTAGACTAGGAGTAAAAGGTAAAGCGTATCATTTATTATTACTAGTATAAGGACCATGTAAACCCCTAAAATTTTTTTATTTAGCTTTTGAAATAGACTCGAGTATGTTAAATAATTTAGGAGTTGACAAGGCTAATAAAAGTGAAAATCTTAAAAGAACTAATTAATCGCGTATAAAACTTTTATACCTTAAATGTATGTAAACACTAAAAATTTCATTCAAAAGTGATAAAAACCCTAAATTGATAACCTTAAAGACAATTTGAAAAGTCAACAAAAGACACTAATGCATAAGAAAAGAATATCTTAGTATCTAATGATTTCTTTTCTTTTCTTTTCTTCCTTCTCTTAATTGCCATCCATTCATTTCCCCTTCTAGACCCCACCATTTCCTTTCTTCCATAATCAAAACAAAACAAAAAAAAACAAAACAAAAGCCCTCTCCATTGTCGTGAGCCCTCTTCTTCCATTTCACTTTCAACACTTTCCTTTTTATCTCCATAATTCCAACACAAACTAAGGTATGTGATCGAGTTACTTTATGTTGCTTTATATTATTCATTAGTTAAGTAATTAGATAAGTAGACATGTGTTATTTGTGATCTTGAAGAAGAGAACATAAAGTTTCCATCTTTAAGTGTAGGAAGTTAGGAATCATGAAAAAGAGGAAAGGAATACATGTATATATGCTCTTAAGTGTGTGTACATAAGGGAATACTAAAAGAATACAAGTATGGGAATCTTTGTATATAGGTATTTACCATATACATAGTCTGAATTAAGACAAATCCTAACTATACATACCTATACTATACTAAATACACACTTGAAAACACAAAGGAATGAAATTAGGAAGGTTTTCTTAAGAGGAAAATTAGGCATACGAAATTTGTACAAAAATACATATATGACCATATAGGTATATGGGTATATGTACAAGTATAAATATGGTATAAGTATAAGTATATGTATAAGTATGCTAGTATACATATAAGTAGAGGAAAGGTATAAGTATATGTACCTTATGTATAAGTGTACATAAAACACATAATCATAAAATAAGGCTTAGGTAAGCAAAGGATGATGTAAGTAATAAGGTAATCACATGAGGACATAAGCCATGATATAAGCAAATGATGACATAAGTAATGACACAAGCAATTGATAGTATAAGCGATGATATAAGCATAAGCTTATAAAATAAGAACATAAGTATGTACATGTACTTAAGATCCAAAACTTTACACCCTAATACACTTCCTAAATTGAATCAAACTTAATCAAGGACATAAATTAGTAATACCAATGTAAAATTCCCTAAGTATAAGAAAAAAAATGGCTAATTAAATCATTAACTACTAAAATGGAACATAAAACTAGCTAATAGGAATAATTAAGCTTCAATAGTTAGAATTTCAATAAATTTAGTCTACACCATAAAACACGGGTCTCAACATCCAAAACGAATATCACCGTATGAACGTGCGTCCGAAAACGATGAAAAACGACTATAAATTTGTAAATGTTGAAAATAGAATGAAAAAGTTACGTACGATTATCAATTAGGTTTAATTAAATAAAGACTGATAGTAATCTAAGTAGAATTAGGTAGATAGATATTTAGAACCATTAGTTGAGTCAATTACTTATTATCCCTATTATCTCGTAATGATCAGGTGATCCCAATAAGGGCAAGGATCTTCCGATCGGTTATTACGACTAGAGCGAGTTATCATAGTCAAGTGAGTTCTCCCGATGACTCTGTACTTGTTTGTGCTTGTAGTTAGTGCACTTAAATTGAATATCAATAACTTGATGCATGGGATTTTGAGATATGTGTGTGCTTGATATTGATTGATTATTGTAAGAAATATTGTTAAATATGATAATTGATGATTTGATGGTATGATTGATTTTTATATGATTTGAATGGTTTGCTGATATTGATTGATCGTCTCATAATTTGACCTAATTATATTTGGCTTATCTTAAATTAAAAGGGTCATGCATTATCCATGCATTGCATTTACTTATTCCGGCCGTCACTTCACGCGGAGATAAAGAGAGGCCTTGTGGGGGTTGTTTATATATATTAAAGTGTTTCTATACGGTGCACTTGTACAACATGACCTTACCTAAACCTACGGGCTTACTAGGTAATGGAGACGTCAATCATATGGCTGAGGGTCGAGTCTAGAGATCTTCGTTGTAGGGTGTAAGTGTGGATTGCGGAGGTTACCTCACCATTAGGCTTGGGATTTTGTGTACTATTAGATGACTTAGAAATGGAAATATATTTTATGAAATATGATATTCAAAGTTATGGGTAAAAACCCAGGTGCTAAATCCCGGTCGTGATTGGTGTCGATGAATCTCCAACTCTTATCTTAGAGGGCATTAAAATCCGATATTATATGCAGTACTAATCAACCGCATATATTGGTTGGCATACTGCATGTACATACATTTATATGGTTGTAACAATTTGTTTGATAATTTGTTTGCTAGTATGGTATGAAGGATAACTCACTAAGCTCTTGTAGCTTATTCCCCAATAATCTTTCTTTTGCAGGTTTACTTACGATGGGATTGGGATAAGTCTCGAGTGCTAAGTATGAGATGAAGATATGTACATTAGTGTTAAAATTAGTTGAGATCTTTATAAGTGATGCATAAACATTCTTTGTAGAAAATATTCACATGTTAGAATTTAATATAATTTAATTTTTCCTATAGTTTTATAATATTGGTATATCCTGTCTTATTATTTAGTAGGGGATACCGATTCTCTACGGTTCTGAGAAATTGTGGGATATTGGATATCTATAGTTATTTATATTTATATGTTATGTTATGTTATGTTATGTTATGTTACAATAAATTAATTACTTAAAAATTAGTAATCTTAGTGATTTATTATTTAGAATCTTGCAATCTTTGACTTGCAAGGCGGTTTTCATATTATGAGTGCACACGTGTTATGAAAATTTTAGTCAAACCTACTAGGCCCCTTATAGGGTCTTGACAAACCATGAGAAGGTGAGGACTATTGCTATAAGGTTCTCAGGTTACGCTATAATGTGGTAGAAAAACTTCCAAATCATCAGAAGACAAGAAGGATAGAGAGAGGCAAATACTTAGCTTGAGATGAAAAGGATACTTAGAAACATATTTGTACCAAATACTTATTTGCAAGACACTTTTGCTTAGCTTCAAGAGTTGAGGCAACGAGGTTAACCTATTGATGAATATGTTAAAAAATTCTAAATACTTATGATTTGCTCTAAAATGGATAAGCCATCATCCCAAACAGTATCTAGATTTCTTACTAGGTTTAGAAGTGACATTAGAGATATTGTAGAACTTCAAAAGTTTACTACATTAGATAAGGCTATAAGAATAAACTAATGAGTAGAGAGGTAGAGAAAAAACAAGTCAACCTAACACTTGATAAGCCAACTTGGTCAGATAAGTCTACATATTTAAGGAAGTTACTAAGCTCAACTAAGTACCGAGTTGACTAGAAGGGTAAAAGTTAAGGCCAAATGGAAAGCTAACCAAATATTGACGTACCGATGAGAACATATGAGAAGAGGCAATGATTTAAAAGGAAGACAAGTTAGTTCAAGTGCTTTAAATGCTAAGGGTTTAGGTATATGGCTACTTAGTGTTCGAATCGAGGGACCATGATTATTAAAGGAGACGCCCTGAAGATTGAAGTAAATAGCATAGATGAAGAGCTAGAGGAGGAGAAAGAATTAGAAGATGAGGTTAATGTTAATGTTAACTTGATTTAGAAAGATATGTTTATAGAGAACTTGGATAAGTTGACTCTAGTTGTCTGAAGTAGAATGAGTTTGGAGCCCTCTACTGAAGAGGACTAAAGAGAGAACTTATTTCACATCACTTGTAAAGTGAATAAATAGGTGTATACACTCATAGTAGATAGTGGGAGTTACATTAACATAGCATTTGCTGACTTAATTAAGAAACTCAAGTTACCAACTACCCCACATTCGAAACCATATAAGTTATATTGGCTGAATGAGAAGAGAGCACTATATGTTACTTAGTAAGTGCTACCAGTGGTCTCAATTGTGAACTATCCTAACGAAATTCTTTATGACATGCTACCCATGTGTACATCTTACGTACTACTAAGTTGACTTTGGCTTTTTGATTTAAGGGTTATTCATGATGGCTATAGGAATATGTATGTGTTTGAGAAGGATGGAAAGATGATTACGTTGAGCCCTATGCTGCCAAGTTAAGTTAGTAAGCTGAAAGCTAAACTTGCCCACAGATCAAAGAAGGCATTGGTGTTGAGTAAGGTCAAGTTCTAAGAAGCTATAATGGCCAACATGTCGACTTTTTTGTTGGTTAGGAGGCTATTAGAATTGAATGATCAAATTGAACTACCCTTAGAAGTCAAAGAGCAATTGGAAGGGTATATTGACCTATTTCTAGAACAGTCGCCCGAGGGGTAACCCCCTTTAAGAGGCATTGAGCATTATATTAACTTGATACCTGGCATTATCTTATCGAACAAACTAGCTTATCGGATGAGCCTTGAACAAGTTGTTGAACTTTAGAGACAAGTCAATGAACTACTGGAGAAGGGATATGAAAGGGAGAGTCTTAGCCCTTATGCTAAACTTGTGTTACTTATGCCATCGAAGGATGAGACTTGGCATATGTTTATGGATAGTGGAGCTATCAACAAGATTACGATCAAGTACAGATATCCCATTTTGAAGCTAGACGATACGTTGGATGAATTGAATAGGGTGAGGGTGTTTGCCAAGATTGATCTGAAGTCTGGATAACATTAGATTTGAATGAGGTAAAGGGATGAATTGGAAACTTCTTTTAAGACTCGACATGGCTTATACGAGTGGATGGTCATGCCTTTTGGGCTATCAAATGCCCTAAACACTTCCATGAGAGTAATGAATCATGTATTGATTGATCTGGTCGAAAAGTTTGTTCTTGTCTACTTTAATGACATCATTGTCAATAGTGCTAACCTGGTAATGCACACTAAACATCTCAAAGCTATTTTCGATATCCTCTAAGTAGAAAGGTTGTTTGGAAACATAAAGAAATGATGTTTCTGTTAGGAATAAGTGATCTTCCTAGGATATGTGGTTGGAGGAAGAAGATTGAGAGTAGATGAAGAGAAGGTATGAGCTACTATTGAGTGGCCAATCCCGACCTCCTATGCTAAGGTGAGAAGTTTTCATAGATTGCATCATTTTACCGATGCTTTATCCAAGGATTCAGTACATTCGTAGTACCTCTAACTAAGCTAATAAAGAAGAATGTAGAGTTCAAGTAGGGAGAGAAAGAGGAGAAGAGTTTTGTTGAGGTAAAAGTGAGGTTGACCTCACCTCGGTCTTAGCTTTACCAAACTTTGATAGAGTATTTAAGCTTAAATGTGATGCGTCAAGTGTCAACATTAGAGCTGTGTTGATGCAAGAAGGCTAACTTGTCGCTTATCATGGTGAGAAGCTTAGAGGAGTGCAATTGAACTATTTTGTATATTACAAAGAGCCTTTAGCCCTAATCTGAGCTCTTTGGTAACATTATCTTCTACTAAAAGTGTTTGTCATATAGATGGATCATGAGCCCTTGAGATATTTGCAAAGCCAATCCAAGCTTTCTAAATGCCAAGCTCAATGGATTGAATTTTTAGAGTGATTTAATTCTGTCATTAAGCATAAGTAAGGTAAGAACAATAAAGTTGTTGATGCTCTATCGAGGAGACACATTTTATTCACTAAGTTGCAGACCAGGCTATTAGGGTTTGTAAGCATTAAAGAGTAGTATCAAGATGATTCTCATTTTATCCCTATATTTAAGCACTGTAAAGAAGGAAGAGCAATAGATGAATACCATGTAGAGGATGGTTATCTATTTAGAGGTAGCAAGTTATGTGTATTGACTTATTCGATGAGAGAGCTACTGGTGAGAGAAGTTGACAGTGGAGGACTCTCTAGACACTTTGTAGAGTAGAGAACGTATGAGTTGTTGATGGCAGATTCTTTTGGCCTAGAATAAAGCATGATGTGCATTATGCAATTGAGAGATACACCATCTATAAGAAAGCAAAGAGTTGAGTAAAGCAAGGAAAAACAATGCTTTTACCTGTTTTGACCTAAGCATAGATTTTGTCCTCAAACTACCTTGAACTACCCGAAGCAAAGATTTTGTGATGGTTGTCATGGATAGGTTTAGCAAAACAACACATTTCATGCCCTATACCAAAACTAACGATGTTTTGGCTGTTGCTTTTTTGTTTTTGTAGGAAGTGGTTCACTTATATGAAGTACCAAGGAGTGTAGTGTTCGATAGAGACCCAAAATTTCTAAGCCATTTCTCAAAAACTCACTGGAGTCGGATAGAAACCAAATTACTATTCAGCACCTCTTGTCATCCCTAAACCAACGACTAAACAGAAGTGGTCAATCGTATCTTAGGATCAGTGCTCTAAGGTATAGTGGGAAAGAACATAGCTGATTAAGACGTTTGCCTACTCGTGGTCGAATTTGCTTATAATAAGATAGTATATGTGATTCGCTTAAACTATATATATAAAAATAAATCACGAATACTCTAACAAGTATACTGTGTCAAAATTAAGTAATATAGAGAAAATAAGGTGGTCGATCCTTCGAAGACTAAGAAATTACTAATCCTATGTTAGTTCTTATCAATATTCAAGTAATCAAAATTAAATTAATTAATCTAATAATTACTCTAAAACTATTGAAAATAAAATAACTATGAAAAATCTAAAATTAAGCAATTAATTGAGAATTGTGGGAAAACAAAATCTACCCTAAATTACGTAAATCAAATTATTATCATATTATATAGATTAATAGCTATATGGCTATTTAAGTGAAATTATTATACCTTAAAACTTAAGGATTTAAGCCCCTAATTAATTAGTCAACTTCTACATCTTCTAATTAACAGTAGACTCTAAATTATAATCATATATCTCTTGATACTATGATTATCTAATGTCCTAAATCAATTATGCCTAATGTCTTAGTGAATAATCAATTGCTAAACATCGCATTAATCTCTAGATAATTTCTAATTAATTTAATTAACTCTGCTTCTATATTGATTATCAAATCAACTAAGAATTTCCAACAAACCCTAATAAACTCTCTTATCATTGGGGTTTCTAACAATTATAATCAATTGAACAATTATAATCGAAATCATAGAAACTGTAATCATGAATCATCCATTTATCTCTTAATCTTATAACATGAACACAATCATTATCTTAACTATCTAGGGTTTCATCAATTCTTACAAATAAATTTAGTTAGTCATGGACTTGAAAATAAAAACACAAATATTAATTGAAATTGCAAGGAAATTCATAATTAAAAGCATAAGTTATTCACATAATTGCATAAGAATAATTGAAATAGATGTCACCAATTTTGTATTGGAAAGAAATAATCTTCAATTACAACTTCAATCTTGGTATCTACAGCAAAAGCAAAATCCTCTCAATGATCAAAGCACTTCTTCCGAAGAATTCTTCAAAAACTATCTAAAACTATTCCATGACTCTTGATGTCTAAAGAAAATGTGTCTAAAAGTTTCTTAAATGATGAAACACAAGCTATTTATATGAAAAATTAGGGCTAGCTTGCGTGAAGTTTCTTTTTTCATGAAAGCCAGTGGTGTAACTGCAAGGTTAGCTTTTAGGCCGGTGGCGTAGTAATCTAGGGTTGGTGGCATAGCCAACAAAGGTTGTCGATGCAAGTTGTAACCGACTACCTTTAATTCCAATTTGATGTATTGATCCAAACTTCATTTATTTGCTTAAAATTCCTCTAAATCATCCATAATTTCACTCTTGAATCCTTTAATTCCTGAAATGTCCAAATGAAAATAATTAAGTACCAATTCTTAATGATTTCTATAAAATCCATAATAATTCAATCTTAACTTTCACTTTAAAACATGAAAAATATGCCTCTATCAATATGCCACCACTAGCCATACCCCATTTGAGATTGTCTATGGTTTCAACCCCGAACTGCCTCTTAATCACACCCTCATGCTATCCATTGACTATGAAGATCTTAAAGGAAGAGCTAAAGCTTAGTTCATCCATCAGATCTACTAATGAGTTACCTAACAAATTGACTGTGCCACCAGAAAACTGAAGGATAAAGGCAAAGGAAGGAAGACCAAGTAGTTTCAGCCTAGAGACCAAGTATGGTTACATTTGAGTAAGGAAAGATTCCCTAATAAAAGGAAGAACAAGCTATTTGCTAGAGCTTTAGGACTGTATAAGATACTCTAGAGGATCATTAATAATGCATACCAACTTGAGCTTCTAAAAGACTTTGGAGTATCAAATGTATTTAATGTTGCTGACCTCAACCCTTACTGACTCGAGGAGAACTTAATCAAAGACCAGTTGGATTTGATCCTAAATCCTAATCAGCCCTATGAGGATTATAGAAATTAGACCACTAGACCCTTGACCTAAGCTAATGCTCGAAGGTTGGAATGTATGGTTAGGCAGATTCTCTCCTTATGACATATTGTTAAGGAGTTTGAGTAGCTACAATTTGTTGACCTGATGGCCTAGCCAAATCAGCCCCTTTCATACTCGTTGACTATCTATAGTTATTGACTAAAGCTACACTCGAGCGACAACTTGGTAGATTTGACCAACCATCCAATCAACTTGAATTTGAGTTGTAGTGAATGTATTTGAGGTAAATTCACCTTAAAGGAATTATCTGATCAGCTTAGCATAGCTGACCTACCACCTTTGTTCAAAACCTCAGCTTGATAGATACTAAACTAATCGCACAGAATTGTCTTTTCTGCTAGAGAGCCATTCGCTTGCAAGGAGTTACATATCTAAGAAACCATGTAATAGAATCCTTCGTTTAAGATACCCACTTTTGTTGTATTTTCAATTATACCTTTTATTATTCTTTATACCTTACTTCTTTTAGAAATTGTTCTTTTAGTCTTTTCCAATTTAAGTAAGTAGCCATAGTTTTTCAAGGATAAATACCCACTGTACATGTAGTTGCAAGAGATGACATTTTAGAATATTAAATATATACCTCTCCTTTTTCGTAAGCATTATTCCCCATTGCTTACATCACTCTTATCCTAACCCTTAAGTAACACTAGGTAGCGAGTACTCTCACCGAAACATCTTATGCGTCATATCGAATTGTGTCATGAGTCCTTGAAAGTTGCTTAGTATGTCATATTCTTGAAGTTCATAGGTTGCTTGTTTTACTTTTATTGCTTTTACACTATTCCCATTTTAATCTTCAAGCTTTTTGCAAGCTTAAACCCACCCTAGCGACCATCCTTATTAGTCCTCAACTCCAATTCGCATTACTAGAGGAACAAAATTGTATCAAGATCTGAAGAAAAACTTTTGGTAGAATGGCATGAAGCAAGATGTAGCCGACTATGTATGAGAGTGTGAGACATGCCAAAGGGTTAAAGCTAAACATCAAAGGCTAGGAGGATTGTTGCAGCTGTCGTCGATTCCCAAATGGAAGTAAGAATAAATAACCATGGATTTTGTTAGTAGATTACCTCGAACCCAAGCCAAATTTAATGCTATTTGGGTGATTGTAGATAGACTCACTAAATCTATACACTTTCTCCCCATCAATATGACCTACTCTTTAGAAAAACTGGTGCAGATCTATGTGAATGAAGTTGTGAGGCTCCATGATGTTCTTATGAGCATTGTTTTCAATATAGACCTACAATTTATGTCAAAGTTTTAAGGGAGTTCACAAAAGCATCTAGGCAACCGATTAAGCTTCAGTACTGCTTACCACCCCTCGTCGGATAGACAATCTGAAATGATATTAAGGGACACCTTAATGATCATGACAAGATCTGTAACTTAGTGAAATATGGACTAAACTTAGGGACAATATTGGGCTTAAGTCCAAAAAGACAAGTAGGATTGTGTCTAAGGCCTTAAATTACAAGATAAGCCTAAAAAGCCCAAAACGACCCAAGTTTAATGCCCAAATAATTGAGTGGCCAAATCTAGAATCTATCTTAAAAGGCTCAAAATAAGTCATTCCAAAGGCCCACTAAACCCTAAGGCCCATTCAAGACATTCACTATAGGCCCCTTAATGAGTTGAAGCCCTAAACTTGAGAAAAGAGCCTATTTAGGCCCATAAGGGCAACACATAGGCCTAAGGTAAAAATTTAACATGTTAGGAAAAAAAAATTAACTTAAAATACATAAAAGGAACCCCAAAATATTAAGTGCAAGGCTTAAGACCAAAAGCTAAGCCCAAAGCCCAAAACTTAGCCCATGCCTTAAAGTGACCAAACTTACACTTTGGGCCTACAAACTTGTAAAGCCTAAAATGGAAGCTTGTGACCTAAAAGCCCAAAATGTCCTCACCAAATGAGAGAACACTAAAAAACAATGAAAAAAGATTGTAAGATTATTAAAAACAGATTTAAAATGAGGAAACTATGCTTAAAATGTGAAAATAGTTAAAACGGGAACTTAGATTAAGAAAGCATAAATAGTTAGTATAAGTAGCATACTTATATACTTTAAATGTATTCTTCAGGTTATGAGGACCTTGAGTTTAATGTAGTATAGGATTGCTAGGACTATTAGACTCCATGGTAGAGTGAGTATATTGACCCCTTTCTTATATTGCTTGTGGATGTAGTGTAGAGCACTATTTAAACATATATATGCAAGAAGTGAATATGCTTGGGGTAGGGATTATATGCATGTGTTTGATTTGGATGTACTTTCTTGTTAAGAGATAATAATATATTTGAATTATGAATTGGATGCTCCATTATTAAATAGGGCCTCAAATTGTCTGTTATATATATATATTTGGTTAGTTACCTGTGAAATCGAAATAATAACTACTCGACCTTAATAAAAATCGGCTATGCATTGTATGTCCATGCATTATTTTGTACAGGGCTTTAATACTATACAGTAGAGTAGGAGATCATGCATTTTAGATCCAATATTATTATTATTATTATTATTATTATTATGTATGTTGTTGATTCATATGACATAGTCATGCACCATGGTCTTACCTTGACCTTTGGGATCTACTTAGCTTTGGGTAGTGCTACCCTCTGGTTGAGGCCAAGCTGTGTTTACTACTTTAGGTCTACTGAGAATGAGATGATCATGTTTGGATAATAGATTTAAGGACTTGGGTTCTAAAGTTCCTAAATACTTCCTAACTTGAGATATAATGGGCGTAATGCCATGCTTTGAACAATCGCTGGTAGACAATATACGATGTTGCATTTCATATGCTTGTCTGCATTGTATATGTGTGTTAATTCACTTGCTTGTTACTTATTCATTAGTAGGATAAGAAAGTTACTCACTAAGTTATTGCTGCTTAGCCCCTCATAGTTTGTTATTATAGCAAGATCTTTGGTTGGTGTTGAGCCATGGGATGCTTGAGGTTAGTACAACTAGCATTGGGATTGTCAATGAGAAGAAGAGAGTATGAGTGGTCCCTTATGTGTTATTTGGACTCTCTAAGCTTATTTGTATCTTTTAGTATGTTGAGTAGCACAAACTATTAGTGTAAACCCCGCGAATCTAGCTTTCTAAGTGTAGAATCAAATTCCCAAACTGTAGATGATTTCCTAAAGTCAATAGAGCCAATGAGATTTAAAACCGATTAAAATCTCAATTTAAAACCTAAAGTGAATATGAAAAAACCTTAAATTATCAATTGAACCTTTAATTGCATATGAAGACCCTAAAACCTCAAGTATATGTAACTACAAGAGTTAACCTTGAACCTTATCAAAATCTTAAGATTAACAATCGAAGACTTAATCGCGTATGAATATATTAAACCCTAAATGTGTAAAAACACTAGAGATTGTACCCAGACATAATAAAAACTCTAAAACTATAAATTTAAGGATATAAAAGCACTAATTCACCATAATTTACCCTAAAACCCTAAGTGATAATATATCCTCCATATTTTGCTATTTCATTAGTAAACGACTAAAGATAACTTTCAATCATGCATAAATATTTAGAATACTTAAGTGATCCCTTAGAAACTAAGATATTACATTCTAGATTACATTCATCTTATAAGTATATAATTAGGATAGTATTACATAAAGTTAGGGGTATAATTGAAGCTTAGGTTAAATATAGCGAATCTTAACACTCTAATTGGTACTTTTCATACTAGTTATACTAAGTAACTTACCAAATAATATATATATGATATAAATACCTAAAGTAAGATCTCATCATCTATTTTTACTAATCAATTCACCAAATGCCTCATTTCCTTTTATTTCCTTAATTTTTCCTTAATTACTATATTATGTATGGAAAGTTGACCAAGTCAAAAGGTCGACTAAGTCAACACATGTTGACTAAAGTCAACATTTAAAAAAGTCAACAAAAATGTCCCTTTCATTTGAAAAAAAATATCTTCCTTCTCATGATTTCTTTTGGCTTTTTCCTTCTTTTTTTTCTTTTTGTATTGTCCACTTCTTCCTTCTTCTAGACCTTACTTTTCTTCAGTTTTTCAAACACAAACTAAAACAAAGCAAAGTCCCTTTCTTCTTCCCCTTTCCAACTGTATCTTTCATTCCCCTTTCACTCTTCTTTCTTTTTCAACTTTTCATCCATTTTCAAGAGCAAAATCAAGGTATGTACTTATGATACTATGTCTTGCTTCATCTTCTTTACTAGTTAGAAGGAGAGTAGGATAAGTTAAGTGTTTATGTGTTGTGTATATATATGTTGCTTTAGGCCTAATGTTTCAATCTTTACATGTGGAAGTGTAGAAATCTTTAGGCAATGGAATAAGATGTATGTGTACATGTCTTTGAGTATGTGTACATAAGGGTATACTAGAGATATATATGTGTAAATACTTTTGTATATAAGTATTCATTATGTACATAACCTAAATTAATACATCTACTAACTATACATACATATACCATGTTAAATATACCCTTAAAATACAAAAAGTTGAAATTTGAGAAACTTCCTTAAGGGGGTAGATAAGGCATACGAAAATACATGTAAAAATACATATGTCACCGTATGCGTATATGGGTATGTGTATTAGTACACATGTATAAGTACTTATAAGTACACAAGTATACATATTAGTATATTAGAAGTATAGGTATGTATATCACATATATATAAAGTGTGTAAATATATAAGAATAATAATAGACTAATGATGTAAACAATGATGTCATCAAAGGATTACATAAGCCATGACATCATCAAGTGATGATATAAGCGATAATATAAGCATAGGTTTATAAAAGAAGAAATAATAAGATTACATAAGTATATAACATAGGTATATACATGTACTTAGAAGCCAAAAATCTCTTGAACCCTAAGACACTTCCTAAATTGAATGAAACTTAATTAAGTACATAAATTAGTAATACTAATGTAAAATTTCCTAAGTGTAAGAATCAAATAGCTAATTCAATCATTAAGTCCTAAATTAGGATATAAACATAAGCAATAAGAATAATTAAACTTTAAAAAGATAAAATTTCAATAAATTTAGCCCATATCATAAAACATGGGTCTTAACGTCTAAAACGGATATCACCATGTGAACGTGGGTCCGAAAACGATGAAAAATGACTATAAGTTCGCAAATATCGGAATTAGAATGAAAAAGTTACAAAATACATAAAAGAAGTTTCATAACTTATAAATATAAGAAAATAGTTACTATTAACCCCATTGAGTATGATAAACCCTATACACATTATACTTGGGTTATATTGGGGGAAACTAGATAAACTACAATAGACTTTTAGTTAACTAAGGAGTCTGACTTCTCAGAATACTTATAATTTTTACTATTTTGATTTAGGAGTTCAATATTGAGTTCTAGAAACCCCAAATCTTAGAGAATGAGCAATAATTCAGGTGAGGGAGTTCTAATGACTTGTTACTTGCTTGTGCGTGTTACTTGTATGATGTTTTACTGCTTGTTGATGATTGTATATTTGAATGACTGTTCTGTTTGTATACCATCATCTGTGTGATCACCTTTTTAAATTGATAAATATAAATATCTGACCCAAATAATCAGTTCTATTCGTCGCATGTCTATGACCCAATAAATGTATGGATGGAGAGTGCTAGCTTTGCAAAATGTTAAAAAGGGTATTTTTGGAAAAATTTTCCTAATCTTAAACATATATTGTATGATTTTAATAAGGGCCGCAATGCTAGAAATGATATTATCATTGAGGCAAAACTAGCATGGGTTCTCCGCTTGATAGCGAGAGGACTCGCTTTATTGTACTTGTAAGGCCTTGGTTAATTTTGGTTACAAGAGGACTCGCAAGTTTGTGCTCGAGGGGCCTTGGAGGATAGATAGTCCTAGTTTGGAATCTCCCTATTTAGATTGAAACTCTTTTCTCGATTAGGGTAATAGTCGAGTGTTGCCTAAAGGAGTGGTGCCCTTAGGTAGCCTCATGCGGATAAGTTGAGGTACCCTATACGGGTAAGTATAAGGGATAATCGAAGTGTAGACGACGTAATTTTACACCTTCCATAGTTTTGGACTCCTATGGATGTGTTGATTGCATTCATCATGCATGCATTCATGTTGTATGTAGATAACTTACCTGCATATGTGATAATAATATGTGAAAACTTACTTGACCAGTAGTGGTGAGGAACAAACTCACTAAGCTGTTATATGCTCACTCCCTCATAGTTTCACTTGCAGGTTTACTTGCATTAGGATTGGGATAAGTCTTAAGTGCCGAGTGTGAGATGAAGATATGTATCTTAGTATTAGAAATAATTGAGTACTCTTTAGATGATACATAAACGTCCTTTGTAGATAATTTAATTTTTCTTGTATTTCTTTTATAATGTTGGTATATCCTGTCTTATTATTTGGTAGGGGATATCGATTATTTGTGGTTCGGAGGAACTATGAGATATAAGATACCCATAGTTATTTATATTTGTATTCTACGGTAAATTAATTACTTAAAAAATCAGTAACCTTAGTGATTAATCATTTAGAGTCTTGTAATCTCTAACTTGCAAAGCGATTTCCATATCATGGGTACACACGTGCTATGGAAATTTTAGGCAATCCTACTAGGCCTTTTGTAGGGTCCTGACAATTGGTACTATTTTATTTTGGGTATGTATGACTTAAGTTAGGGGAAACCTTAAACCTCGGTTTTATTTTATGTTAGATTAGATATTATGGCTTACCTTATATTAAATGCTTCGTTATTACTTTATACTAGTCTCTAAGTGAAAGTTAGGATTGTGAGACACCTTATATAGTACACCAAAGGTTCCTAACCAAGAATGATACTTGATCTCGAATCTTCCCATAGTATACGATGGTACTGTCACAACTTGACCACCCCTCTAGGTCGTGATAGCTTCAATACCTTAGATGGCTATTTTGATAATGAGTGTGTTGCCAAAATGGATTCTTAGTAAAAGTATGAACCCTCTAGTACTCATGAAAATTTCTTATGCTGTTCTTATTAAACCCCTATGATTCTCTCAGCATCAGCACTTCTAAACTCTTAAAAAATCTTAGGAAGAAATGATTGATGCTTTTATTATACATAACATTTTAATATTGTTATTTTTGTATGATCCTCTAAAATTTAACATAGGTTTTGTATTTTCTTACTCTTAATTTTTGTTCCTTTACTCTATTTAAAATAAAAAAAAATGGGGAATGAGCATTGGAAATGGTTTATTTAATAAAAGAGAGAGAAGTATAAGGTTAGAGAAAATATGAGAAATAAGAATTTAAACAAGATAAAGTAGAAGGTTAACAAAAGGAGAAAGAAACAAGAAAATTTGTACTAATTGAAGTATGATAATGATTTAAGAGGGAGAATAACTCTAAAGTTGTTTACTATAAAAAAAAGGGGTTATATAAAAAACAGAGGAAATTACAAGAAGCAAGCATGAAAGCGCTTTAAAAGTTTATGCGATGTTTATGTTGTATTCTTCATATTGTTTTCTGAGTACGGATCTATGAGACCCTAGTATTCAACTAACTATTGAGGACTCAACATGTTGATACATTATGAGAAAATGTAGAACTTGGAAACTATGACTTGTGAAGTGATAAAATAAAGTGCTCATGAGAAGTACTAGCCCTAAATATTATTACATAATGTGACCATAGTAGCTTGGAATCAATAGATATAACATTTCGAAAAAATATTCATGAAATCAAGTTGTCATGCCCTAAACAAAGTCATAAAGCACAACAGAACACCATATACTACTTAGAAACTAGTGATCAACATTTATGTTATCTCACTAGTTTCACCATAATGTATAAGGCTCTTTACACGAATTATTAGAGTAGGAAAATACATGCAGCATTTATATGTACGAACAAGTATACTTTATGATTTATATATTTACTTCAAATAAGTCTAATTGATGTAAAAATCTAACGTCATTAATAAATAAAATTAAATGGCAATAAGTGTGTTTATCCTATATTTAAGTAAGTATGGCCTAACTATATGTAAATTGGAGAGTGGTTCATTAAGAGATTTCACAAACATATTAAGTTTATTAGTTTATAAATTATCTATATATCTTCCATTTGTTACCTTGCTAAACTTCCGTCCCTTCTAAAAGTTGCTAAACAATACACTACCTAAGGCATAGTGTGGCCTAGAGATACCTAATAAGGACCTTACAAAATATTGCAAGGGTGTAAGCTACATCCAGCTTAGTGAGAACCATCTCATATTACTTGTAAACAAGAACAAACAAGTTATCAAACATATGAATGCATGAATATACAAGTGAATGCAACATCACATGTAATCTACTGGAAACTATATGAAGACAAAGGTTTATGCCCCCTTTTGACCAAGGGTTAAGGGTTATAGTTCCACCAAATGCCCAGGCTAATCTAATTATCATATATCTCTTAGTATGTGTCTTTGGTTACTATACATCATTTATTCTTTTAAACACCTTAAGAATAAATTCCCTGGCTACACATACCTCCTGATACATGCATGCCCATAACAACATAATGAACTCTGCTTATTTAATTATATGACCACCCTCTTAGTCTGCTTAGTTTGCAATTAAATGAGAGAACCCTTAACTCAGGACATTCTTTCATTATGTGTGTGATAGTTAATAGCCATTTACATGCAATGTGCTATGCATGACATAATTTTATTTAAATTCTGACATACTTAGATCTATTTCTTTTAAGTGGTTAATCAATTCCGATAGATAGTCAATTCCTACAGTATATACAACAATCAATCTTTGCTTCTCACTATCAATTAATTTATTTTGTCATCAGATAAATAGATAGACAAACATATGCATAATCCCAATACCCCATACATCCAATTGTGATTTTCTTTTAAATACAACTACTATACAACTACAAATAGAGTAACAGTCATCGAGGTAATCACTTGTTCATTAATTCAATCAAAATAATCCTCAGGTTATTCTAAAGGTTTGTCCACACCACCTATAGCATAATTAATCAATAATAAAGTAACTATATCAGTGACTATAATTGTAAAATTCCTAAATTGTTCTTTCCTATTTGTATAGCTATATCCAAATCTCACTTCCATATATATATATATGGTGCACTTCAGTCATAGTTGATGAATCCTCTTTTTGTATTATGCTCTTATTCATATTTTTAAAATGTAGCACTTTGAAATTGATTATAATTTGATCAAATTAATTTTTTATTATTCAATAGAATTTTTCCTATTAATCCTTATAAGTGGTGCATGTAATGTAGTATTTTGTTACCACAAAATTATTTTACTTATCTTGTAATCTCTCATTTTTACTATATTTTTATATTATTAGTATGTTAGTATTATAATGTGAATGATTTACTAATAATTTTACCCTAATTGTAATTAGAGCCTTAATCACTTCCTTAATGATTTTCACATATTTTAATGATGTTAATCATGGAAGTTATGATTTGAATACTAAGATTGTCTTGTATTATCCCTTAATCAAAATTTAAAATTAATTGATCCCTCAAACCACATGTTAGATGAAACCTTAAAGACACATTTCACTATTTTTATCATCTTGTTATCCTTCTTTCAATATTAATCCTTTAAAATATCTTATATACATATTATGACATGTGATTTAAAGTTCATACAATAAGAGGAAACATGCACACTTATATATATATATAGCTAACCTAAAGTATAAGAATGAAAGTGCCTTACTTAATATTTTCTTAATTTTAAACAAGATGTACTAGCTTATTATACTATTTTATTAGGATAATCATTAAGTATTGAATAATCATGTACATATAAACAACAACATAGTGTCTTATGCACTGACTTATATAAAATTTAAAATCCTTTCTAAAGTATCATTTACATATACATTAACTTTAAGTAAGTGGTAATACTTATTAAGTTTAGATGACCTTATTGAATCCTTAAAGTCTCCTAAATGGAAAATGAATAGGGAATGGATGGAGGAAAGTGACGGCAAGAAGAGAGAGGATTTAGGGCCATAATGAAAGTGAAGCACATATGAAATGGAAGAAGGAAAGTTTGTTGGAAAAGTTATAAGAAACCAAGAAGTCAAAGCTTACATGTAAAGAGATTGGTAGCTTAGAATGAAAGATGATTACTATCACTTCCTTGAAAAGATTTACATAGTGTTGTTGACTTTGCCGCTTCTTTATTTATGCATGTGCTCACGGTAAAGAGGGAAAATTGCTTCCATTGTTTTGTCTTCCTTATATTTTATTTTTTTCACTTTAATTAACATGTGACAAAGGTTGTGAATCTTTTCTTTATTCCTATTCACTCACAGCATGCATGGGGAGTTATGTTGCTCCGTTATTTATCACCTTTGTCTTATATTCATCAATTCCAATTATTAACACTTATATCTATCAATTAGGATATCAATTCCTTTATTAGTTTATAATTTGTACCATATATAAGCAGTGAGCATTAACTAATATTTAGTTCTACTTATAATTTTATAAACAACCTACTTATTTTATCAACTTAAGATCTTCTATATGGTTTATCTAGAATTCTTAATCTACTACACTATGAAAATTCAATTTATAAAACTTACTTAGTCTACTAAATAAAATTTTAATATGCTAAACTTCTATAATCTATTTCTAAATTTTTAGGGATTACACAAGTAACATTTTAATATGGGGTCACAAAAATTAAAATAAACACCTTAGTAATGTTTAGTTTATAAAATAAAGCATGTGAAATATTGAATTCAATAAAAATATAGTTTTATCTAATAGCGTGTATTTTTACCATAAACTATAAATGCAAGATCGAAGTGTAGTAAGATTTAAGAATAAAATTATTTGATTTGTAAAAATAATAATTTTGAATTAATTGAGAGAAATAATTAATATAAATACCACGTGTATCATTGTATACCCATAAATATTTATAACCTATTATATATAATATATTAATATAATTCAGTACGATTAGTGAAAAAAGAATTAATAAAATATATGGGGATCGCTTTTCTAAGGAGAATTAGGCATGTCAACATTTGAATATCCATTGAAAGTAAACACCTATGCTAATGACACCTCATGGAGTAAACTAATAATGAATTAATCTAAAACTAACATGTGTAAGTTGAAGAAATAATTCTATCAGCCTCGTACTCTTCATCATAAAATTCCAATGATCAAATCCATTACTCACTTTTAAGTAGTAGAAGTTAGGAAAATTAGAGTATGGTTGAGAAGCTTAATGACTTTAGAAAAATTTATCCAAAAATATAGAATAAATATGGGTATATGTATGATAAAAAAGACAAGTGCTATTTAAAAATCAACCACCACCACCACCACCAATCGATGGTAGACCTATCACCTAGCTCCACCAATACAACCCCCTTTTTTCAATAAAATTTAAAAAATAGTAAATGAAGTTTAAAAATTATGAAACTTAGTTTTCCTATGTATTTTCGCATATAGATTCTAAATGTCAAACAAGATTTTTAGGATTCAAAGTGAAAATGTGGGTTCCTTAAGAAACTGAGTAAGAAAATGAATTTTGCAATAAATGTTAGAAATAGCAAACAATCTTGTTTTTACCTGAATTTTTGTATATAAGTTCCTCAAAGGGTCTATTCTAATGTTGTGTAAACACTTTTGAAAATTTATGAAGTTGGATCTTTAGTATTTTTGGATTAACATGGAATGTGTGAGTTGGAAATATGGGAAAATGATATTTCTTTGAGTTATTTGATTTGCATGTGATAAAATTTGGTTATAATTAGAGTTTGGTATGTTGACCTATTCTAGGTAAATGTGGAAACAGGGGCATGGTTGCTGAAATTGTAAGATTCCAGGATAAGAGTATGTTGTAAGGAGCTAGAAATAATTAACCAAATTAGTATATTACAACAAATTAGATGTTTAGTAAGTGTTTTACTAAGGTTGTATGTGTTAAGATTTGAATACTGTATTAAGGAAAGGAGATATAATAAAATCTATATAAGGTTAAAGGAGATAGAAACTATATTAGAAAGTATGTTGTAAGGAACTTATGTATTGGGGATAGTTATAAACTAGGTCAGAAAACGAGTTAGAATCTATCTGAGACCTGAGTTGTCCTAAAAAGAATAATAGTAAGACTTGGACCTTAAGTACAAGTAAGCTAGTGACTTTGTTTATACTTGATATATATTAACTTAGATATTGTACGCACCTTCTTTAGGAGATATGCGCATGGAAAGTATCGGGGATAAAAGTAACACTTGGGGAATTTGCTAAGTGGCCTAAGTAAGTGGATATTTATATGTTCCTTGAATTGACTTATGTCTACTCCTAAGTTCACTTGCTCTATGATGTTTGGCTAGGTTGAACTTGGTTGCAAGTTGATGTGTTGTTTGATGAATTTTAAAGAGCTTCTCTTATAATTGTTGTTGACTAAAATATGCTTTGAGGTTGAATTTGGTTGCTGTATTTGTGTTGCTTAATGTTTGTGCCACATTTGCTTGGACATGTACTAACTTGGGAAAAGTTAGGTCTTAACCTTGCCTTCTAAGGTGTTCACTTATGTGAACCTAATACTAAAGTCTTAGAACTAATAAAGATACTAAGTAAAGGCTTGGTAATAAGTGATGAATAAGTTTGGTTAGATTTGTTGGGTATTGCTCGGTGTGTGATCTGATGCATTTATGGCATAGCTTGAAAAGGATCAACGGGTCAAGTTTTCTAAAAATCAAGATTTGCTAAGTTGATTTTCATATGAAAAGCTAGGTTTATCAAGTGAACTATTATACTTATAGAAGCTGGGTTTACAAGCATATAGAAACTACATTATATCTACTAGATCAACTATAAGCTAGATTTTCTAACCACTCTATGTGTTTATGGAAAGGTTGTTGGGTTTTGGAAATTATGTGTTGCTTTGCTATGTTCCTGCATATATTATGTAAATGCCCTATTTGAAATTGATTGACTCTAATGAGTTGCTAGGATGAGCTAGGATATTGGTACTTAGGCATGTTATGTGCATTAGCATGGTATCCATTTGTTACATTTGCACTACTTAGTTACACTGTTAAGCTTGGTAATGATAATGATAACCTGCTTAATGAATGTGCTATGGCATTATCTGTATTTATGCTTATTTGTCTACTTTCACTCAGCTTATAGTAAGTTAAGGGAATAAGTCTTTCTTATCTTCAGGTTTTGAACGAAGTTAGCTTAGATCTCACATCATAGTAGGAAGGAAATTTTAGTACAAATAATTTCTATCCTTGAAGTAAAATGTGAAGCAGAGAGTAAGTTAAAATGTTGGTAAGAAAGTATGCTGGAGAAAACTTGATGTGGTCTGTGACTAAGAACTAATAGGGTTAGTTGTCGGGGTGGGTCCCATCCTGTCAAAGGAACGAAAATGGAATTGGTTTAGTAAGGGTTTTAGCGAATCCATGAGCTACCTAACCAGATATGACACAACAGCTAGGTTCTACATGGCTTGAGACTTACCGGATATGAGCTAACAAGAGAGGGAGAGAACTTTCTAAGAGAAAAGACTCAAAAGGGGTTTTTCAATAATCTTGTACCTTGTATTGTTACAAATGTTGCTATTTATAGCAAATCTTAAAACCTAGTGGCAAAACTTTAAATAATGTACAAAGCCCTAAACCCTAAAGAAATGGGCCCATAAATAAAATAAAGATAAACATGTACAAAACTACAAAACTTTATGTTTTATAGGGAAGTCGACATGCGGTCATTCGGCATGTCCTAGAAGTAGCCTCGAATTGCTTGGCCGAGACACCATAGAGGATGGCCTGTAATTGTTGAGTTCTAAAGTTAGTCGGCATTAGTCTTTTCGTTTCTTGTCAAGTGGATTCAACTCTTAGAAACGTAAGTTAGTCGACACTAGTCTCTCTGTATCTTATCGAGTGGATCCAGTTCTAAAAAATGTGATATCTCGTCATATTTGTAGACATGAAGCTGAGTAAGTAATGGGTCAGGCATGGGTGAGGATCGAGCCTTCTGCTTCTCGGCACTCTTTTTGCGAGTAATAGTGTCATTTGACTTGACAAACAGAATGATTCGGTAAGTAGATGAGCTTAGCTTTGGCAGTTAGGTTAGGTCGATAGCCTGAATCTTATCAAAACCTCTATGTGGCCAAAGTAGATCAAAAACCGAATTCAAACATTAAAAAAGGAGTTCTACAAAAGGATTGATGAGTTGTTTTGTAAGGCTACATTAGGGGATTAGCAAAGTGATGTGTACATCTTCTGATGAATTTGCATATTATGAAGATATTTTAATGGGAGATATGTATTTTATAAGACTTTATAGTTGTAATACTTTGGGTTTAGCCTACTAATGTAGAAAGATTTTCGTTATTAATTGTCATATTAAATGAAAAGTGTTTTGAGAATAGGATTTCCATATAGTTTATGATAGGTGAATTGCAAATTCTGCCTTATCCATTAGTCAGGGATGGAATAAATGAATTGTTTTCAGGCACCAAAAGTAAAGAAAATTTTTTAAGTAAACACTTGAAGGCGGGGCATTAAGAGCATGTTTGAAAATGTTCCTCGGAGTATTATAGCTTGCTTAAGGAATTGGATTGGAAGTGTGATGAATTGAAAAGTTGAGGCATTTATGTAGATCTAAAGAATTGAAGTAAGGTTGGAAATGAGATCTAAGATTTGTTAAGGAGCATGGATCAAGGTTATTTAAGATGAAGAGACAAAAAGTATGAGGATTAACATGGAATGATGTAAGCTTTGAGCAAAATTCTTAACAAAGCTATTGAGAAATTAAGGGACTTGAGTTGATATTGAGTAGGAAATCTTAGTAAATCTAAAACAAATCATTGTACTGAAGGAATTAGGTAGAAGCATTGTAGACATATAATGGTTAAGGACAGAAAATAAATGGATTGAATCAGGTTATAAGCTAAGGAAATCTATAAAGATAAGAATGTTGTAATTGGAATGCATGTATGAGTTTATCCAAAGGAGCTAGAATAACTTAAGGAGATGAAAGAACAGTATTTCTATATAGCAAGAATAGGTAAAGGAACGAGTACATGAATTATATGTTTCCAGTAATCATGTCATAAGAAGAAAATAAATGGATAAAGCATAGGATATGGTTAAACCAGTACTAAATAATATACTTCATATATGCTCTTGGCATACATCAGGAAGCTTGGAAGGAAATGACAAATCTATGATTCTCGTGTTTCATTTGTTTGATCCTTTAACTATCATGGCTTTGGTGTCTCTTATGTTGAGTTTTTGTCTTTACTATTGATCTAGTCATGTCATATCAATCATAAGATTAGTAATTGGTTAGTTCCTTTACATATCTTGTTGGTTTAAGAATTGTGTCAATCTTGTTTGGTTCAAATCAAATCTAATTACACTGAGTCATTACAAGTCTCATTTGAGTTTGAGTCAACTAAAAGTTTAGATTTTCCATACTCATACTCGATACCATATGTGTGCTAACTATATAAAGTATTTAAGTCTTTAGCTATGATGTAGTTATGATACTTAGAGAACTATGCATGAGGAGAGAGACTGGTCATAATTTACATTTGAAAAACAATATTGTTAATACTAGACCTAAGTGAACATAAGAAATGAGATATGTACTGTATGGTAAAAACTCAGTTAGAAAGTACTTGAAGGTGGAACCCTGATTAAACTAAAGGTTAGAGGATGTGTTAGAATGTGTTTTGGTACAATAATTTTGAACTTGGTAAGACTCAAAACTTGCCTTAGAAAGTACTAAAGCCTAAAAAACAAAAGAATGTATGAACTCATAACCTAGGTTGAAAAGTACAAGAAAGTAGGATTGAGTTGAACTAATATCAAACTTCATAAGCTTGTTAACTTGAAAATAACTTATATGGTAACAAATGGATCTAATGACTTTCATAACTGATGTTCTTACTAAAGACATTAAGTGTATAATAGTGATTGATAACATAGAGAATACGCTAGAAGCTATCTTGTTGGGAATTCTAAACATAACTTTACCAAGAAGACATAGTTGGCTCATAAAGTTATAACACGGGGAAAGTGAGGTTTAAGTAATCTAGTGTTATGGGAATGGAACAACAAAGTCAAAACCTAACTTGAAAAGTAGGTCAGAACCTTAGTTAGGTAAAATCCCATATTAGATTATTACTTGAAGTTGATTCAAAGGAATTAATATAATGAAATTATGAGCTAGATAATATGAATAGCAAAGTGCAAAAACTCAAATGAGTAGGCTCCATGTAGCTAAGTTTACATACCTTAAACTTAAAGTGTTGAATCTGAACATGGCACTAATTAAGAATAATGTTACTAGACTTATTTATGAGGGTTTATAGGAAGAGAAGAGAGGATATGTTCAGTTTATAAGGTTATAAAGTGGAATAAAGATGGGAGCGATGGTTGCTAACCCTAATGGAAATTAATGAGAGAAGAGAATTATAAGATATCATAGGAGTTGAGGAAAGAGATGTTTAAAATCAATTGTATTAAAGTTATGATATAAAAGTTATGTGAAAATAAGATTGGATTACCTATGATAAGACATTGAGGTGTAGAAAGTAACACAAATGCAAAGTAGTTGTACCCTTAGCAATTATGTTAAGATGCAAATGTAGAAAATTGAAGCAAAAGATAAAATATAGTTCTTAACTATAAGTGTGAGACTCCAAAAGTAGGGCAGAAAATCTTAGTAGCAAATCAAGTATTAGAGACTCTGTAAAGTAAGTAAAATTAATATTGCTGCTTGAACCCCTATAGCATAGAAGGGAATAGCAAAGGTATAAAACTTAGATATAAGGGCTTGCATACCATAAAGAATGAAGAGCACTGGAGTTATGACTTTAACAAAAGTTGATGTTTGTGATGTGATGTGAGAATAAAAGTTGCACAGCGAGAGTGCAATGATGGAAGTGAAGCTCTATTGTTCTTGAGTTTCAAAGTTTAGAGGATGAAATTTTTTTTAGGCGAGATAGAATGTGAGACTTTAATCTTTGACCAACTGTCAAGGACTCAACATGATGGCATATTCAAAGTAAATGTGTAACTTGAAACTATGACTTGTGAAGTGATAAAATAAAATGCTCATGACAATTATGTGCCCTAAATATTATTATGTAAAGTGGCCATACTAGCTCAGAATTAGCAGATATAGAGTTTAGGAAAAATATTCTCAAAATCAAGTAACTTTTAAATATGCAGTTACAAAAATTAAAAGAAACACCATAATAATGTTTATTTTGTGAAATTAATTAGGTGAAATATTAAATTCTATAAAAATGAAGTTTTATCAAATATCAAATATTTTTGCCATAAATTTGAAATGTGAGACCGAGGTGTAGCGAGATTTAAGAATAAAATTATTTGAATTATAAAAATAATAAATTGGAATTAATTGAGTGTAAAATAATTAGTATAAGTATCATGTGTATGAGTGTATACCCTTAAATAATTATAACCTATTAGATATATAATATTAATATAATTTAGTAAGATTAGTAAAAAAAAAAAAAAACTAATAAAATATATAGAGATTGCTTTTCTAAGGAGAATTAGGCATGTCAATGTTTGAATGTCCATTGAAAGCAAACACATAAGCTAATGACATCGCATGGAGTAAACTAATGATGAATTCATCTAAAACTAACATGTGTAAGTTGAAGAAATAATTCCATCGACCACACACTCTTCATCATAAAATTCCAATGACCACATCCATTACTCACTTTTAGATAGTAGAAGTTAGGAAAATTAGAGTAAGGTTGAGAAGCTTAAAGAGTGACTTAACAAAAATTTATCCAAAAATATAGTATAAATATGGGTATATGTGTGATCGGAGGGATAAGTGCACTCTGGAAATCAATCACCACCACAGGTCGATGGTAGATCCATTGCTTAGCTCCATTGACACAACCCCCTCCACTACTAGCCAACAAAAAGTTGTTTTAACATTGAGTATCATTTTCTAGCATGATTTTCAATAAAATTTAAAAATAGTAAATGAAGTTTAAAAAGTATGAAATTTGGTTTTCCATTGTATTTTCACATGTAGATTCTAAATATCAAACAAGATTTTCAAGATTCAAAGTGAAAATGCGGGTTCCTTAAGAAACTGAGCATAAAAACGAATTTTACAATAAATGTTAGAAATAGCAAACGATCTTGTTTCCACCCAAATTTTTGTATATAAGTTCCTCAAAGGGTCTATTCTAATGTTGTGTAAACACTTTTGAAAATTTATGAAGTTGAATTTTTGGTATTTTTGGATTAACATGGAAAGTGTAAGCCAAAAATATGAGGAAATGATTTTTCTTTGAGTTATTTAATTTGCATGTGATACAATTTGGTTATAATTGGAGTTTGGGATGTTGACCTATTCTGGGGAAATGTGGAAACAGGGGCATGGATGTTGGAATTGTGAGATTTGATGATTCAAAGAAAGTTTTGTGCAAGTCAGAATATAAGCGAAAAGTGCATCATAATGTAGAGCATAGGGAATATGAAATAGTCTTTGTATAGAATGTATGTTAGAAACTGACGTAGGGATTGATTTAATATTGGATATGTATAAGTGTTCCTATAGTACATTTCTATGTCCTCTAGGTATGGTTAGTGAAATAATTAACCTAAGTAGTATAGTATAGCAAATTGGAAGTTTAGTATGTGTTTTGCTAAGGTTTTATGTGTTTAGATTAGAATACTATGTTAAGGAAATGAGATATAATAAAATCTATGTGAGGTTAAAGGAGTCATAAATTATATTAGAAAGTATGCTAAAAGGAACTTATGTAACGAGATAGTAAGAAATGGGGTTAAAAAATGAGTTAGAATGTATTCGAGACTTGAGTTGTCCTAAAAAGAATAATACTAAGACCTAGACCCTAATGCCTCATTTACTTGAGGGGAATTGGAATACAATTCCTCTCTTATTCCTTATTACAGTGTTCACTTGGTTTTTTGTCTTTGAATCGCAATTCCTTAGGAATCTTTGTAACGTAAAATCAAGTATTAGGGATTCCTTAATTTAACCAAAGAATCATGATTTCTCACAAAATTTCACATTTTTTCCAAAAATAACCTCATATCAATTTAACGATGATTACCACCACCATTGCCATTACTACCACCATCACCACTACTGATCACCACTACCATTGTTACCGCCATAACCACTGCCATTGCAACCATCGCCGCCACTACCACTACTGCCATCACTACAACTACTAACCACTAACCACTACCACCTACCATCATCGTTACTATCACCACTAACCAATACCACCACTACCATCATCACTACTAACACCATTACCATCATATTGCTACCACTATTATCACCCTACTGCAGCTACCACCATTATCCATCACTACTACTGCTATTACCACCATCACTATTGCTACCGTTACCGCTACTGTTACCGTTACTGCTACTGTCACTGCCACCACCACCCACAACCATTACTACTACCACCGCTATCACCACCACCACCTGTGACCACTGCTATCATCATCACTACTGTTGTCGTCGCCACTACTGCAACTATCCCCACCCCACCTCCAAGTCGTTACCTCGGCCACCGCTGCCGCTACCGCCACCACTACTGCCATCGCTATTGCTACCACCATCATCACCACCGCTCGTAACCATTGTCGACCATTACCACCACCTCCACCCCTGCAGTCAATTTTCACCACCACCACCTATTACTTTAAAATTATTTGAAAAAGAAAATGAATAAAGAGTAATTTAGTCATTAAAGCACTATTACGTGTCTATTCTTAATTTGTTTATTAATCTAATTAAACAAAGTAATAGATATTACACTCTTATTAGATTCCTCAAGAATTCTAATTATATTTCTCTCTCATTCCATTTAGTAAAGTGAACGAGTTGTAAGTGTAAGTAAGTTAGTGACTTTGTTTATACTTGATATATGTTAACTTAGGTTTGTATGTATCTTGTTTAGGAGATATGCACATGGAAAGTCTTAGGGCTAAGGGTAAGACTTGGGTAATTTGCTAAGTGGCCCAGATAAGTGGATATTTGTGTATGACTTGAATAGACTTATGTCTACTCCTAACTTTACTTGATTTGTGATGTTTGGCTTGGTTGAACTTGGTTACAAGTTGATGTGTTGTTTGATGAATTATGAGGAGCTTCTCTTATTATTGTTGTTGACTAAAATATGCTTCGAGGTTGAATTTGGTTGATGTATTTATGTTGCTTAATGTTTGTGCTACATTTTCTTGGACATGCACTAACTTAGGAAAAGCCAGGTCCTAACCATGCTTCCTAAGGTGTTCACCTAAGTGAACTCGTTATCAAGGTCCTAAAACTAACAAAAATACTAAGTAAAGGCTAGGTAATAAGTCATGAATAAGTTTGCTTGGATTTGTTAGGTATTGCTTGGTGTGTGCTTTGATACATTCATAACCTAACATGAAAAGGACCAATAGGTCAAGTTTTCTAAAAACTGAGATTTTGCTAGCTCAATTTTTATATCAAAAACTAAGTTTATCAAGTGAAATATTTCATTTAATGAAGTTGGGTTTACAAGCACATAGATGATAGGGATGATGGACCAATTATGTGCTTCCGAGCTCATAGGCTTACCCAATTCGCTCACTAAACTATTCAAGGTAAGCTAAGCACTGAGGAGTAATGCATTGCTCAGTCTAACTTGTCAAGCTACTTCAATCTTTATGTCATTTAAGAAGTTGCAGAGGTGATTAGCCAACATGCTGAGTTGACTCCTATGCAACAAACACCAGTCTAAGCATTGAATCAGGATATAGCTAACCTCAATAGTATCGGGGCTAAGTTAACAACTGTTAGGAGCCAATCATTTGAGGTTAACTCGAAAATGAGTTACCCCCTGAGTCAACCTTGGTCCGATCCCAAATGTTCGAGCTATTGAACTATTGATGCCAACTTTACTCAATTGGAATTTACCTTTGCTCAAATAACAGTGTCATAGGGAGACCACAGAATTAGCAAATTGCATATGTCATGTCCTTTTTTTGATATCCGTACTGTCCTTTTTTTGATAAAGGACATTCTTTTTGTATAATTACATTGATAACCTTGTAAATTATTCTCCTTTTTCCTTAACTAGTAGGGATCCTTTTCTATAATTCTTGTAACCAAGGACTTGCCCTAACTAGGTACTAAAAATACTTGCAAATTGTAATAGTTGGGAGAATAACATATAGAGAATATATTGAACTTTTACACTTTCTCCAGCTAAGCATTCTTTTACTTACTCTTAAGTTGCTATTATCTAGCCTATTGAGAATAGACTAGTGGTGGGTGACCTCTAGTCAAACTTGTTCATTATATCAAGTGTGACCCGAGCTCTTGTATGAGGTGTTAGTACATCATATCCATCGTCGGTGCATGGGAACCTCTACTCAACCCTTGACTCTCGTTTTTCCTTTAAACCATCTTACGATTCAGACCTATCCCTTAGTTACGCGTGATATTAGGTTCATATGTTCATCCACGGACCTGTATCAAAAACTATATTGTAAATGTTGGGCTAACTATATACTGGATTTTCTAACTACTTTAGGTGGTTATTACTAGGCTACTAGGTCTTGGCAACTAAGTGTTGGTTTGTTAGGTTCTTGGATATATTATCTAGATGCTTAGTTTGGAGTCGACCAAACCAAAGGAGTTCCTAGACTGAGCTAGAATATCGATACCGATGCATGTCATGTGCATCAGCATGGCATACGTTTGTTGCATTTGCATTACTTGGTTATATTGCTAAACTTGATAATGATAGTGATAACCTGCTTAATGAATGTGCTGTGATATTATTTGTATTTGTGCTTGTTTGTTCATTCTCACCCAGTTTATAGTAAGTTGAAGGATAAGTCTTTCTTGTGCTTAGGTTTTGAAGGAAGTTAGTCGAAATTTCACTTCATAGTTGTAAGGAAATTTTAGTATAGATAATAACTATCTTCGAAGTAGAGAGTAAGTTAGAATGTTGGTTTGAAAGTGTACTGGAGAAAACCTTTATTTGGCAAAGTGGATTAGAAACCGAATTTAAGCACTAAAAAGGAGCTTTATAAAAAGATTGACTAATAATTTTGTAAGGCCTCATTGGGGGATTAACAAAGTGATGTGTACGTTCTCTTATGAATTTGTATATTATGAAGATATTTTAATGGGAGACATGTATTTTGTAAGACTTTATCGTTGTGATACTTTGGGTTTGGCCCACTAATATAGAAAGATTTCTACTGTTGATTATCACATCAAATGAGAAGTGTTTTGAGAACAGGAGTTTCATATAGTTATATGACATGTGAATTATAGATTTTGCCTCATCTTTAACTTAAAGATGATAGTAACGAACTATCTTCAAGTACTAGAGGTAAAGAAATTTTTTTTAAGCAAACACTTATAAGGTAGGACGCTATAGGATCTAGTGATTTATATTGTATGACTTAAAGGAAATTTTCTTTTTGAAGTATAAAATCTACACTTAATAGTTCTTTTATAAAAAATTTCCTTCAATATACAAATTTGAAACTTGTCTCAATTACAAGTCATTAAGGAAGATGACATGTTCAAAATAAAAGTTCCTTTCCAAAAAAGCTTTTAGTAGAGAAAAAGTTCTTTTAGAACTAATGTTTTCATCATAGTAAATACGATCAAGATAGTGCTTTGTCATCATGAAAAAGGAAGAAATTATTAAGTCTTTGATAGTGCTTATATAGACCCATTTTTATAGGTGATTTTTATAATGCTTTTATGGATTTTGTGATTATTTTGAGAGAATTTGGTGCTTAATTGATTTATATTTAGATCTTAGGTTTTGATGATGATTTTGGGTAAGTTTTGAGTGATTCAAAGCCAATATGATGAAGTTATGAAGTTTGGAAGATGATCACACCCTAATATCACCACCCATGAACATCAATAATGAAGAAATGGAGAAATATTGAAGGTTAGAGGTATTCACCAACAAAGCTAATCGTTGGTGAACCTCGATGGTGAATAAATGCACTAGAGCTTATTGGAGGAAATGATATATATGTACACAAGGGATGAACACAAGCAGTGGACAAGATTCATTGATGTGAATTTCCTATTTTTAAAATGACTTTAACCCTAGTATGAATACATAATTGCTAGACTTTCTTGAAGGATTTTAGAAACTTTTGGAGAGAAAAAGCTTGGGTTTCTAAAGCAAGAAGGTAGAAAGTGGTTTTATTTTATTAGATCTTCATGTCCTTTCTCTATTTCTTATTTATTTTAGATGACAATTAATTAGATCTTTAGATATTGAGAAATCCTAGAATTATATAAATAGATATTTATGTTCTCTTTTATTAGTAAATGAACATTAAATTATTGTAATCTAGTTATGTAGTTTGTATTATTCATTGAATTGATAGTCCAAAATATTGATTCAATACTTGATTTTTCGCATAAGATTGAGAGATGCATATATAAAAATATCAAATATGATTGGATAGAATTCATACAACCCTAGAGATAAGTATCATAAATTCATTAGGATTAGAGTAACTTAATAGTAGAATCCATTGATCATAACGTGGTTCTACGATTCATAATTAGAAAGAGATTTTGGTTAAATCTTAGAACAAGAATTAAATGCTCGAGAAAGTTGTTAATTTAAACTAGGAATTCTTACTATCAATTAAATTTAAGATGATAGTTGATAGTAATATTGTTAGTTGCTCGATTGTCAATGCACATGTGCCATGAATAGTTTTTCTTTAGCATAAGTAGAGCAAGTAGAATACAATGGCTTAAGCTCTCTTTAAAAAAGCTACACTCAATGAGCTTGTTAACTTATCTTTGAGCTTGGCTACTTGCTCTGGGTTCATCCTATACATTAGCGTACTATATAAGGCAACTCCAAGTTACAAATTTATACATTACTTGACACCATGGAATGAAGGCAATCCTTTGGGCAACTCTTCACAAGTCCTTGAACTTATTAATCAGCTTTTAAACCTCAACAAGCAACTAAACTCGATCTTTAGGTTCCAATAACTGTATAATCAACAAGAATGTTAGACTAACTGACCTCAATATTCCCTCCAATTCACCTTCGTTCATTATTAAGCTTATCTTCTAAGCTTGACTTATTTACATTTAAGCATCTTTGACTTAGTTAGGAGTCATTGAAAGCAAGGCAATTTTCTTGTTATCCTTATCAAAAGCATATTTATTTTGTTACCATCATGGATGACTCTCTTATCAAACAACTAAAGTTATCCTAAAACAATGTGACACATACACATTAGTATGACATCAAAGAAGATTTCATCTTGATATTTGTCTACAATAAAGAATGCTACTCAAAATTATTAGGTCACTTTTAAGGCTCCTCTCTCATTTAGCTTCAAGAAACTTATTTTCTTCCAATAAGTATATTCGGAATTAAGTTAAGGAACAACAACTATGAAAATCAGGGCCTCCGTTCATAAAATTTGTGAAAAATGTCGACTGATCATGTAGCTAATGAGAATCTAAGGTCTAAGTCATCCATGTTGACCTATCCACCTAGAGTACTAATCTCCACCTAGGCTCTACTGCCCTTAAGATTAAGAATGTTGATCTCGCGTCTACTAACCTTGGATCGACTAAAGGGGCTTTAGAACCTAGTTGCCCAATAGGCATAAATTACTATATACTTTATAGGCTTATTTATCAATAAATTGCCTATAATTGTGTTTATTTCTCAAGTTCTTGGTACTTAATTTTTCAATATATCACTTTCAGACGATTCAAGAGCAAGGAGATGATATTTATTCAATACAAAGTAAAGAGGAGATGAAATTACATAAGATTAAGGAGAATTGGAGCAATCAAGGAGATTTAAAGTAATCATGGGCGTAATAAAAGAAGATTTGAGTGCCTAGCACCAGTCACTCCCTCTATCACGAGTGTAATAAGGGAGTGATCAAGGCTATTATCCACCTGTTCATTATGGCTATGATTATATATTAGGAAGATGATCACTCCCTTAATCACAAGCATAAGGAGATGAATAATTTTAGCGAAGAGTTTACATCTAATATCATGGCTATGATAGGTAAAGAAATTCTTTTTTGAGACTATAACGCCTCAAGTCACGAACGTGATGAGAGTGGACACAATGATTCTTCTTAAATTGTTTAGCATGAATCGATGTGTTGAATAAGTCTAAATATTAGGGTATGTCTTAAAATGTTACATTTCGAGCCTTTTGATGAGAAGGATATAAATACACTACAATTTTCAAATAAAAGACAAAAAAAAGAAAAAAGGTTCATCATCAACCGACATCATATATATCATATCACATCACCAAACATCATCATATATTACATTATAAGACAATCTAGACCTTAGTTAAAGAGTTGGAATCGCAAAATTTCTACTCATCTTTGTACCCATTTGTGTTTTCCATTTTCTATACAAACACTAGTGTTATATCATGTACTTTTCCTGGAACTACTGAAAAGAGTTGACAAGATTTCATTATTGGTATATTTGTAAGGCTTCTACAGTGAAATCAAAAAGGGTTCTTTTGTTTTCTCTTTATTGATTCTATGTTTTATTTCTTATTAGTTAGTAGTTTTGTTACTTTATATTATTTTTTTTATCATGTATGAGTAATAGTTTAAGACTTGCTACATCTACTTAGTATGATCAACTACGTGGATTAGTGGGTTCCTATTATTTGTTACTTCCGATGAATTAAACTTAATGGATCTGAGTATGGTATAGTGCACGACATTGACTTAGGACGGATTTCAATAGAATATGTCAAGCAACGATTTTATTAAATAGATCTAATTCATTGGAATAACTTACTCCTGATAATAGAGATATTATTAGGAAAGTTACTGTGTCCTTAAGGGAATCAATGAATGATTATGATGTTAATACAATCTTAGTTGGCTATTAATTCAAAAGAGATTGTAATAGACACAATTAGGATTAAGAAAAAGTATTTTTGAAAAGAATGCTTACAATCTAGTAATTCCCTATAGATAATTAACATTAGGACAAAAGTGTATTGGTAGTATCATGCTAGGTAGTAAAGCAAGTCTTCATGTTAAGTGTTGTATTGTTAATCGTTTCTGTATGTCAATATGTTGGATAAAAGTTGTTTGTGGATTAGTGTAGTTTAGTTAGTAAGTTAGATATTTTAATTATTAATCACTCGATAATTTGGTTGCTAGATCATAGGAAAATTAACTAGTACCAATGCTTATATTTGTTCTTAGTAGAGATGACCCTATACTCATCCGTACTATAAAACAATAGGTATACATGCTTGTTGAATCAAGTTAAGGATAGGTTATAGGTTTATAAATTAAAAAAATTCGATAGCTATAATTAGAGGTGATCAAGTTTTTGGTACTATTGTAGGGGAATGGTATCATTAGGAAATCTAAAATTCTTATGCATGTAGCTTTTTTTTTTTTTTTAGTTATTTAAAAAATTTTTATGCTCAAGTTGATTTCAATTTGCTAGTTTTTACAATTTATGACTCAAAGCAGAACAATTGAACTTACTAACTTCAATCCTACACTTGAGATAACGCTCAAAAGTAATTGAAGAAAGTTCGTAAATATTTTGAAAAGAAAGAATCTGGTAATAAGGAAGTATGAGCATGTGAACTGTTGAGAATAAAAAAAGAGGTATTAGACTCATCTAAAATGAATGACCAAAATGAGAATGTTGATTCACCATTGGGGAACCAGTTTTTGAATCCAAAAGAGAATATTCAAAGAGTTCTACCATTGAATTTAGACCCACCTCTTGATGGGAATTGAAATATAGTAAACTCAAGGAATGAGCTAGGGGTAAATCTACTTGTAGCTCTAAGAGCAATGTTGGATTATTGTAAACCTAACTTAGATGAGGCTAGCACTAGCATCGCATGGCTTCGTGTCTAAGTGAATACTTTTGAAATAAAGCTAAGTGTTATTTAAATGATTTAGTAGTGCATCTAGTTTGACGGATTTAGTGAGGAAGACCCTAACAATCACTTGTAGAAATTTTTGGAAATATGTTATATAATTAAGATAAGTGGTGTATCAAAGGATGCTATCTATCTACAATTGTCTCTTTTCTCATTAAGGAATAATCCTAAACAATGGCCGAACTCTATGCTAAGGAACTTCATCAATACTTGGTAAGAGATGGTAGAGATGTTTATGAGGAAATATTTCTCATCATTAAGAATGACCAAGTTGAGAGTAGATATCTCCACATTTACACAGTTGGACATGGAAACATTATATGAGGTGTGGTAGAGATAGAAGGAACTGCTTAGGAAATGTCTAGCTTTTAGAATAGCATTAAGTTCAGACTTTCTACAACAAGTTGAACTACATAACCAAGAAGCTCATTAATGCAGCCGTTGGTGGGAACTTAAATCACAAGTTAGTAGAGCAATGCATCTAGTTATTTGAAGACATAGCTAATAATCACTATTAGTGGTCATCTACAAGGGTTAGGGAGAAAAGACTAGTAGGAAAGTATAAATTAGATGCTACTTCTTCCTTAGCTCTAAAGGTAGAAGTATTAGCAAGGAAGTTTGATAGCCTAAATATAGGTCAGGATAGAGCTTTGGTGGTGGTAGAGTTTGACTTTATAAGTTCATCTGAATCAGATCGAGTGGAGCAAGTTGACTACATGGGAAATCCTATCCAACCTCACTGATAAGTATAAATCACTCTACACTTTTTAGGCACATTTAAGCATAAATTGACCATAATTGTGTTTATTTCTCAAGTTCTTAATACTTAATTGTGTAATATATCAATTTTAGATGATTCAAGAGCAAGGAGATGATATTTATTGAAGACAAAGTGAAGAATAGAGGAAATTACACAAGAACAAAGAGTTTTGGAGCAATTACGAGCATGATAAAAGAAGATTTGAGTGCCTGACACTCATCACTCCCTTCATCATGGCCATGATCAAGGGAGTGACCAAGGTTGAAGCTATTTTTCTACCTGTTTATCACTGCCGTGACTCCACCTTAGAAGGATAATCATGCCCTTAATCATGGGCATGATAAGGTTGAATGTTTACAAAGAGAAGATTACTCCTTAAGTCATCGACGTAATGAAAGTAGACATAATGGTTCTTTTTAATGTTTCTCACAAATTGATCCGTGGAATAGGTCTTAATACTAGGGGTGTAAACCCCTAAAATTATCAACCTAGCTTTTGTTATAGACTCGACTATGTTAGACAATTTAGGAGTCGACAAGACTAATGAAAGTGAAAACCCTAAAAGAATTACTCAATCGCATAAAGAATTTTTCTACCCTAAATGTTTCTAAATGCTAAAGATTTTATTCAAAAGTGATAGAAACCCTAAAAATGATTATCTTAAAGACACATGTGCACTAATCCAACATGATATACCCTAAAACCCTAATTGATAATATAATGCCCATCTTTTGTACAATTTACTAGTAAATGGTTAGAGATGACCCTCATTCATACTTATATGCTTTGAATCCTTAGGTAATCCATTAGAAATTAAGATAATGAGTCATAGATTATATTCACTTCTTAAGTAAGTGATTAAGATAGTTTCACTTAGAGTTAGGGTAATAGTGAAGATTAGGTTATATGTAGTAAACCTTAACACTTAAATTGGTACTTTTTGCATTTGTTATTCAAAGTAGTTTATCAAATGAGGTATATAGGCTATAAAGACCTAAAGTAAGATCTCATCAACAATGTTTACTAATCAATTCATCAAATATCTCATTTCCCCTCATTTCCTTCATTTTTCCTCTAACTTCCCTTAATTACTACATTATGTGCACAAAATTACACATACTTAAGGAATGTTGACTAAGGTAATGCATGTTGACCAAAGTCAAAGGGTTGACCAAGTCAACACATGTTGACCAAAATCAACATTTTGAAAAGTCAAAGGTTTTAAGAGATAAGGAAAATATCTTAGTTCTTAATGATGGTTTTCTTTTCTTTTTCTTTTGATTTTTCTTTTCTCTTCTTTACAATTGTTGCCGTCCACAATTCTCCCATTTTGGCCCCACCATTTGTTGTCTTCCATAATTGAAAACAAAACTTCCCTTTCATGCCGTGAACATCCCTTCCCTCTTTCACTTTCATTCCTTTTCCTTTTGTCTCCATAAACTTCAACAAAATTAAAGGTATGTTCTTAAGTTGTTTTATGTTACTTTATGTTATTTATTAGTTAGTTAATTAGGTAGATTAGATAAGTAGTTAGATGTTTAGTGATGTCTTGAAGAAGAGGAAACAAAGTTTCCATCTTTAAGTGTAGAAAGTGAAGAATCATGAAGGAAATGGAAGAAATACATGTGTATGTACTCTTAGATATGTGTACATAAAGAAATACCAAAGGAATACAAGTATATGAACCTTTATACATAAGTATGTATCATGTACATAACCTAATTTAAGACCAAATCTAACTATATATATGTATACTATACTAAATACATACGTAGAAATACAAAAGGATGGAATTGAGAGGAATTTTCTTAAGGAAAAATTTGGCATAAGAATTTTTAGTATAAAAATACGTATCCAACCATATAGGTATATGAGTAGGAATACATGTATAAATACGGTATAAGTATATGTAGATGTATAAGTATATGTATGTATAAGGCATATGTACATAAGTATAAGTATAAGGCATATGTACATAAGTATAAAGTAAGAAATAAATGTACATAAGACATATACATGTGACATAAGCATGATGTAATGCTTATGTAATCAAATGATGAGGTGGATGATGACATAAGCATATGATGACATAAAGAAAAGATGACATAAGCAATGACATAAAGAAAAGATGACATAAGCAATGACATAAAGAAAAGATGATGTAAGCGATGACATAAGCATAGGTTTAGAAAATGAGAAAAGTAAGAAAAGTGTAGGTAATTAGATACTTAAATTAGAAAATTCTAATACACCTTCTAAATTAGATTATACCTAATTTAGTATATGAAATAGTAATAACAAAGTAAATCCCCAAATTATAAGAATTTAAGGAATAAAAGATACAAATATAAGTAATAAGAATACTTAAGTATTATAACAAAAATTTTCTATAAATTTAGTTCATAATGTAAAATAGGGGTCTTAACATCCAGAACAGACATTATCATGTGAATATACGTCCGAAAACGATAAAAAACGACTATAAATTCATAAATATCAGAAATAAAACGAAAAAGTTATATACGATTGAAATTAAAGTCTTACCGGGTAAAAGTTAATAGTAGTCTAAGTAGAATTAGGTAATTAAATGTTTAGAATTATTAGTTAATTCAAATACTTATTAGTGTTGTTATCACATAATGATTAGGTGACCCTAAGGTGAACGAGGACCTCCCAATCGATTACTACGATTAGGGCAAATCACCGTGACCGAGTGAGTATTTACCCAATGATTCCATGCTTGTTTTGTGATTGTAGATAGTGAACTTAAATACTATTGTTAATTGACTATTGTGTGGGGTTTGGGAAAATGCCTGTGTATGTTGGTATGTCTTGAACTGTGAACTTATCTTAAGTATTCATAATGCTATGTTTGTTGCATGGTAGTATAGAAAATGATTGTGTGCACAATTGGATGGTCATAGCATAATTTGAACCTAATTATACTCGGCCTATAAAAAGAAATTGAGACATGCATTAACATGCATAGCATGGATATTATTCTGGCCGTCACATCACACGGAGGTAAAGAGAGGCCATTCGGGGGTTGATATTATTCATTTATTTGGTTCTGTACGGTGCACTCGTGCAAAATGACCTTACCCTGGCCCGCGGGAACACTAGGTGTTGGAGGCGCCAACCGCCTGGCTAAAGGTCGAGTTTAGAGGCCTCCGTTTAGGGGTGAGTATGGACTGCGGGGGCCTACTCACAATTATACTAGAACTTGGGTTTTCTGAAAATAAAAGAATTATTTGATATAAGTACGGAATGTGGAATTCCGTAGTAAAGTAAGTTCTAGTATAATACCCGGATCTGATTGGTGCCGTATATACTCCAACCCTAACTTCGGAGGGCGTTAAATCTGAGTTACGTATATGAACTAGTTAATTATACGTATTGTTTGGCATACTGGTTGATCATTCATTCATATGTTTGAATATAATGTATTTATAACTTGCTTGTGGTGTGGCAGAGGGTTTTGCTCACTAAGCTTAGGCTTACACCCCTTTAGACTTTTGTTACAGGATAGCCTGTTCGTAGAGACAGAACGAGGAATGCCGCAGGTTAGCTTGGGGACATAGGCAAGAGCGAGCTGTTATGTGTACTGAGAGAGAACAGTTTATTTAGACTCTTCCCATGTACTTTTCTTTATCTTATTATTATAGACTTAGACATACTTAAATGTTGTGTAATATAAGCTTTGTAACTTAAATTTTATATAAATATATTTGTGTAATGATATCATGTGAGTCTGGATGTTCTTTGGAAACTAGTGGTTGTAGAGCCTTGTATATTGTGTGAAGAGTTCTTGATTGGAAGGGTAACTAATAAGGGGTTCTTTGTACAGTATACGGCGTCTGCCACGATTAGGCCGTCCTCAGTTCGTGACAAGGGGTTATCTTGAAGTGATGTATTTAGAGCCCTTTCACAAGAAGATTATAAATGCACCATAATTTTTAGAAAGAGGATCATAATCAACATTATCAAGAATATTGTACTATATCACATCACATCACATCACCAACTCACAACATATCTATTCATCTATCTTTGTACCCATTGTGTTTCCATTTTCATTATAGTTTCTATGTATTGTATCGTACTTTTCCCAAAATTACTCGAGAGAGGCAATGGGAATTCATTGTTCATGTGTTGTAAAGATTTCTAAAGAGGAATTTATAACGGGGTTGTATTCTTCTACTTGTTTTATGTTAATTTCTTTGTTAGTTTTGCATTTTGTTCATACATTTTGTTTCCTTGCCATGTGTGAGTAATAATTTAAGACTTACTACATCCACTTAATATGATCAAGTACATGAAATATTAGTTTCTTGATGTTGTTATTCTTGATAAATTGAACTTAAATAATCTAAGTACAATGTAGGACATGATATTAACTTAGGCTAGATTTCAATTTCAATGAAATATATTGAGAGATAATTCTATTATATAAATCTAATTCCTTGGGACACCTTACTCCCAATAGTAGAGATATTATTAGGAAAGTTCTTAAGGAAGTTGACAAATTAACATATCATTAATACAATCCAAGTTAGTTGTTAATTCATAAGAGATTCTAATAGAGACAATTAGGATTAAACATAAGTAATTCTAAGAAGAATGCTTACATACTAGTGATTCCCTGTAGATAAAATCATTAGGATTAAATTAAGGGTTATATCATGCTATGTAGTGAAGTAAGTCTACATGTTAAGTGTTGTGTCAGCAAGCATTATTGTAACCATTATTTTAGTTGAAATTAGTTTGTGGATTAGTGTAGTTTAGCTAGTAAATTAGATATTTTAATCCTTTCATCACTTGATAAATTTGTTTGCTAAATCATAGGAAGATTAATTAGTATTAGTGCTTATATTTGTTCTTAGGAAAGACGATCCTATACTCATCTGTGTTATAAAATGATAAGTACACTTGCCTACAGAACCGAGTTAAGGATAGAATATAGGTTTATAAATTTTAAAACTTGGAAGCTCTATTTAGAGGCAATCACTCATAATGATCCGTTCAGCAATACGTATAACCTAGGTTAAAGGAACCATCCAAACTTTCGGTAGAGTAGTAATAATGGACAAAGTTTGAACATGCAACCTCTTAGATTTCAAAGACAAGTTCCTCCCCCTCAAGTTAAACTAAAATCATTGAAAGAAATGTTGGTTTAATTTATCAAGTTTTCTAAAACATATCACTAGGCTACTAAAACTACTTTGAGTAATCAAGGAGCATCGATCCATAACTTAGAAAACCAAGTTAAGCATCTTGCAAAAACACATTTTAAAAGGGTTCCAAGGTATTTATCGGGAAATACTAAGGTAAACCCGAAAGAATAAGTCAAAGTTGTGACTTTAAGGAGAGGAAGAGTTAAGACTTTTCTAGTTAAAAAATGAAGCTGAAATCTTTAGAAACATCAAGGTTGAGATGTTAAATAAGCATGTATTCTTTGATTAAACAAGCAATTTTGTGTTTGTTTTTATCCCTTTGATGTTTGTTAAGTTTAAATTACTTATTGTTGTTGTTGTTATTTATTTGTTTTGTTTTGGTTGTATTTGTAGGAGTTTAGGTAAAAAGAAAGAAAAGATCAATTGGAGTCATTGCAATTCGAAAGGAAGAGGAAAATTTCACTAAGTGTAGGGTTATATATGGAGGATGAATAGCCATTACAGTCATGATGGGTTGAAGATGAAGAACGTGATCCTCATCATGCTCGTGAGACAAGGTAATTCTTTACAACGAGACAATCATGGATCCAATCACAGTCGTAATAAAATAATAGGCTAATCCACTTGTCTATTACGACCATGATAGATCCTCTAAAGATACTCACACCCTTATTCACAACCGTGATCAAAAGGGTTTCACTTATTTTCTTTTATTTTATTTTTGCACAATGTTGGTCACGTGTTTAGTCATGCTGCTCATGACTAGTGAGGGTTATAGGCCATGATGGTCCAATATTTTTTGTCTCAATGCTAACTACGGGAGTCATCACGTCCATGATAAAGCATGAAAGACTCATCACGCCCATGATAAAGCATAAAAGACTCATCACACCTTGAGTCATAGGCGTAATCGTCTTCTTCATATGCTACTATATAAGAAATTTCCTTCTCTTCCACCTCATTTCTCACACTTTTTGAAACTTTACCCTGTGGTACTCCTTACATGCATATTTTGAAAGAAACTCCACTCCCATTTTCTCAACTTCAATCACTATGCCAACCATTTATAGCACCTGTACATCCATTTTCATCACTTGTACTTGCTTCTAAGGTATGATCTTTCCCTTTCTCCTTAGTTTTTCATCATTTAGATAGATTTGGTTCAAGTAATTTTAGAATTTATATATATGCATTTATTATGATTTATAATTTATTGTGATCGTACTTGTAGTATTGTTTGTATAGTAATTAGACTTCGATTTGCCTGAACTTTGTGCTAAAATTGGAATGACAAACTTAAACCCTAATTTCCATTGACAATTACCAAATTAGGGATTTCTGCAAATTAAATCTAATTTGATAATTTGGTCTTGTCATTAATGGTTAATTGTTATGTAAGATTGTGCTACAAGTTGGTTTTGTATACATTATAGTTTCGTATGTTAATTGGAAATGGGATTATGTTTATGTGTTGTGAAATTAGAATGTTGTATAGTTAGTTGATAAAAAGGGGAGATAATAATACTTAGTTATAGTTTTGATTGCAAGATGAGTTTACAACGGACTCACTTATGTAACTCATACTTAAGAATAGGTGAGAATTGATCATGTTTAGTTTGTAAAGGCTTTATGGTTGGAGTTGGAGCAATGTGGAATGCTTATGTTTTGGTCTTAGTTACAATCAAAATGTGCATGATTGTTGTTTTTCTGGAACTAACGCTTATGTTTATAGATGGCACTTAAGAAATCATCTACAACTTCTCAAAACAAGAGGCTTAAGGATGATTGCTCTCCTTCTCCTCTTCCTAAATGATCTAATGCAACGAGTGTTGTTGATGAATTTAGGGGTCAAGAAATAGTCCTACAAAAGAGAGTAAAACACTTGGTACTGGAGCTAATCCAGTGCAGCTACTCCAATGCCTAAGTCAGAATGGTGATTTAGTAGAGTAAGTATGAGAATGAGAGGTGTTCGAGCCCCTTACCGAGTTTGTTTCTGGTATTTGTAGATGGTTGTTGTGTCTAAGGCAGTTGTTAAGGTAACTATTAAGATACGTGGAGCACTCTTGACTTGACATTTCCCCTAATATATAGGGATAGCAAGCGGTTGTAAAATATAACCATGCTTATGATAACTGTTCATGCTATAGATTTGAATTCAAACTAGGAGTGTTTCTTTTACTTGACATAATTGCTGAGAGTCTTTTAAAGAGTGCAAATACCGAGAGATTCGATTACCTGACTTCTCGGTCGACGAAAGGACGAGTATAAGTTGAGCAAAAACTGGCTATCAACATTTGTCCCCCAACTCCTATGATCGAATAGACGGCAAAGTGAGTTATGTATATATATATTGGAATAGAGGCCGAGTAGGGGGAGACTCTTTAGATTTATGCCGGGTAAACTAAGAAGTAGGACGGATCATATCCCAACTGAAACGTCACCATTTCAAATCTCTCACCCGTTCGGGAAACCAAAAAGTTGTAGGCACGAAATCTATCACCAAGGTTATCATTTTGTTACAAGCCTAATAAATGTCAAAAAGTTTTCAGTTGTTGGGTTTCTATCACGAGACATGTGTCAACAATCTGCAGGAATATCATATCAGTACATCAATACTTTTAAAAGTAGATTTGCAGTTATGAGAACGGATTGTCCTATATAAGGCACTGTTCACAATTAAGTTTTATTCCTTTGGTTGCACCTAAAATTTTCATTCATTTTCAAATCTTTAGAATCTCACTCTTTGACTTCTATTATTTCATTTCATACAACCATCTAGGTATGGTTTGCAAAGTTTGTCGTCGACTTGTTTTGTCCGATTTTGAGGCAACGGAAACTGAGGCCACTCTTCCTCCCTCAAAATAAGAGCAAGGAGGCGTGTTCTTTGGCTGATTCAACCAATAGTATGGAGGTAAGGTGGGATAAACTTGGTCGGATTAATGAGCTTCCTGTGGATACTTATCCTGAGGATAAGGAAGGGAGGTTGTCAATAAGATATCTGTACAACACAATAGCTTACTTTCATGATTCTCCTGATGGAATCGCCAGTTCCGTCGACAAAGTTCTCATTACAAAGTACAATCAGTATTGGCGAGATCTTCCTAGAACATGGAACTTGAGGAGCCTGAGAGACAGGGAGAGAGTATACTTTCTACGAGAGCGTGAGTTCCATATATACCTAAAGGATCTAGATATTAGGCTATACTTCCCTTTCTTTGCTTTTGTTCGAGGATTCTTCAACTACTTTAGAGTCATGCTAAGTATGTTCTTGCCTAACACATATTGGCTTTTGGCGACTATTGAGAGAGTATGTGAAGAGGTTGAGGTCAGGGTTACTCCTTAGTTGTTTAGAATTTTCTTCACCATCCGTAGGCAGCCTAACGGATGGTACTTTGTTGCTACTGCAAGGCATGGGCGTAAGTTCATGGACAAGTTAGAATCTAAGATTCACAAGTAGCATGATAAGTTCGTATCAATAGTGTCTGATGGGGAGTTGGACTTCTGGACCCAATGAATCGAGCCGATACATACAAAGGATGTAGATTTAATGCTAAATGATGTAGTAGCAATGAAGAAGATTCAAAAGAGAAGGAGAAACAAAATGTTTTTTTAGGATGCCAAGAGAATTATACGGTGTTATGAAAATGGTGAATCAATATTTTTTGAAAAGAAAGGTACGCTGATGTATAGCTACTGTGCTAAGTATAGCCATGAGGAAAGTCGTTCTCGAGACTTTAGGGAAGAATAGTGATCTTTGAGCCTTTCTTGGGATGGAAAATGTAAGTTCATATTTTTTCCCTATTTATATTAATTGATTTACTTGTCTTATAGATGTGGGTACTAGAGAGGTGGATCTTGCAAAACTACTTACTCAGGCCAAGGCCAAGAAGTCCAAGGCTGATAGGAGGGGGACTACCTCTACAACTACCACGCAGCTTATTGTTGCAAAGAGACCACCAAAGGTGGTTGCAGCAAAGCATGTAGCTGTGTAAATCTCTCATTTTGCTGAGAGTATAGAAGAGAATGAGAATGTATAGCCGACTGAGGTTCATTCTGAAGAGCCTCCAATCGTGATTATTCAAACTTCCATTGAGTCGAGGAATAGTGATCATCGAGAGACATACCTTGATGAGTAGGATGAAAATGCAATTGCTATGGAAGGGTCATTATAGGTAATTCTGGTAGCTTTAAGTAGTGAAAAAAGACTAGGGAAGGAACTTATCGGCTAGCTACCTATCAAGAAATCCAAGGGCTTGGATGAATGGGTGAAGGAGGCAATGCGTGCTAAAGCTTTCGGCATCAATAACGGCGAATTCATGCCAAATAGAGAGGTTAGCGAGTACTTCATCCCTTGTTGGAGACATCAGATTTTTGGCACTAACTTAGCCTTAGGAGATAGGAAAAAATCTTTGGCTTTAATAGAAGGAGCTATTCTTTCGAAAGATAAAGATATCGCCAAGAATGATGTCGATAGGGTTAGCATTTGCAATAAGGCCTATGTCACGGCCAAATTGTATGATGTGAGTATCCACAAACATTTTCTTTCTCTAGCTCCTTTAGATAATTAACACATTTTGTTTTTCCAAATAAGCAGCCACATCCTCAGAGCTTTGGATGAGGCCGACAAAGAGGCAAAGAAGGTAATATCCTTTGCTATATTTGTGTAATATCTTATTGTTCTTAATTATAATAATTGAATTTGCTACAGAAAGTTGAGGATGCGTGTAATGCATTAAAGGCCCAAACTATTGTGGCTAAGAATATGGGGATTAAGGTCGAAATGGAGACGAGAGAGCCTAAGGAGGAACTTACTGCCAAGAAATTGGCACAAGATCTCACCGTCGATGAAATCTCTAGCTTGAAGGCCAAAATGGAACAACGGTATAAAGAGTTCGAAAGCTTGAAGGAGGAATTGCAAAAGAAAAGGGAAGAGTGCTGGGGCTTGGGTCGGACTATTTGCACGATGAGCGATGATGAAGATAAGTTGAGGATGTAGATAAAGGAGTTGGAGACTAACAACTTAAACTTATAGAGCCATGTGGCTGAATTGTAAGAGGCTATGAAGAAGGGACCTTTAATTGAAGAGGCTCTCGGTATAGTCACTCCTAGTCGGCAATACGAGAGGTTTCTATGGAAGAAGTTGTTGGAGGAGGTTCAAGCGGCAAGGGAAGAGGTCTTGAAGCTTCATCCCGATTATGGTCTCTCGTATCTTGACTTTGTTGACGTCGACAACAAAGTTAGTAGTACCGACGAAGATGAAGGTGACAAGATGAGTGCTAAGAGTATCGGTCAAAGTGATAATGAAGCTTAAGCCGAAGAAGTTGCCCACTTTGAGAAATCGGCTACTGAGGAAGCCCTAGTAAAAGATTTAGGAATCGCTTTTGCTGAATCTAAGAATAGGCCGTAAGACTTATTGTATTGGCATATTGCATTCTCTTGTAATTAATCACTAGAATATAATCAAGGCAATGCCGAGTGTATGTGACTTTTGTAAACCCCTGAAATTTTTTATTCAGCTTTTGAATTAGACTCAAGTATGTTAGATAATCTAGGAGTTGATAGGGCTAATGAAAGTAAAAACCCTAAAATATTTAGTCAATCGCGTATAAAATTTTTCTACCCTAAATGAATGTAAACACTAAAGATTTCATTTGAAATTGATAAAAACCCTAAAACTAAAACCTTAAAGACATATGAGCACTAATTCATCATAATATACCCTAAAACCTTAATTGATAATATAACCCTCATATTTTGCCAAATCATTAGTGAAAGATTAGATATAATTTTCAAACATGCATATATATTTAGAATCCTTAAGTAATCCTTTAGAAACTAAGATATTGTATCATAGATCACATTTATCTTCTAAGTATATAATTAGGATAGTATTATATAGAGTTAAGGGTGTAGTTGATGCTTAGGTTAAATGTAGTAAACCTTTATACCCTAATTGATACTTTTTATACTAGTTATACTAAATAGCCTACCAAATAATCTATACAGAATATAAATACCTAAAGTAAGATCTCATTATCTATTTTTACTAATCAATTCACTAAATGTCTCATTTCCCTTCATTTCCTTAATTTTTCTCTTAATTTTCCTTAATTACTATATTATGTATATGAAATGGCATATGCTTTTGGAAAGTTGACCAAGTCAACACATGTTAACCAAGGTCAAAAGGTTGTCTAAGTCAACACATGTTGACTAAAGTCAACATTTAGAAAAGTCAACAAAAAACACTTACACTTTAGAAAATATGTAAATCTTCTAATGGTTTCTTTTCTTTTCTTTTCTTCTAGCTTTTCTTTCCTCTCTTCCCCTTTAATTGCCATCTACTTCTTTTCCTTCTAGACCCCACCATCTTCTTCTTTTCAAACACAACACAAGACAAAAAGACACAAACCCTTACCCCACTCCATTGCCGTGACCTTTCCCTTTCCCTTTTACTTTCAAAATTTTCCAAATTTGTCTTCACACTTCAAGAACAAATTAAGGTATGTGATTATGTTATTATGTATTGCTTTATATTACTTATTAGTTAGGTGCAGAGGTATATTAGATAAGTAGTTATGTGTTATGTGTATCTATATTGAAGAAGGCATAAAATTTCTATCTTTAGGTATAGAAGGGTAGAAATCATAGTGAAGTGAAAGGAGATACATGTGTATATGTCTTTAAGTATATGTACATAAGGGTATACTAGAGAAATACAAATATAGAGACATTTGTACATAAGTATTCATTATGTACATAACCTAAACTAAGACATATACTAACTATATATACCTATGCTATGCTAAATAAACTCTTAAAACATAAAAAGAATGAAATTAGAGAAGCTTTCTTAAGAGGAAATTTTGGCATACGAAATTAGTATAAAAATATGTATGTGACCGTATGTACATATGGGTATATGTACAAGTATAAATACGGTATAAGTATAAGTATACTAATATACATACAAGTAGAGTAATGGTATAAGTATATAGTTAGTATAAGTAAAGTATACATAAGACACTTAAGTATGACATAAGTATGAGGTAAGGCTTATGTAATTAAATGATGAGGTAAGCAATGATGCAATTAAAAGATGGCATAAGCTATGATATAAGCAAATGATGACACAAGCAATGACATAAGTGATTGATGATGTAAGTGATGACATAAGCGTAGGTTTATAAAATAAGAAATAAGAAGAGTATATAAGAATTAGGTACATAAATTAGTAAACCCTAATACACTTCCTAAATTAGATTAAACTTAATTAAGTACATGAATGAGTAATAGTAAGGTAAAATTCTCTAAGTATAAAGTCTAAGGGCTAATCAAATCATTAAGTACAAACATAAGATATAAATATAAGTAATAAGAATAATTAAGTTTCCATAGTTAAAATTTCCATAAATTTAGTCTATATCGTAAAACACGGGTCTTAGTGTCCAAAACGGACATCACCATGTAAACGTGCATCCGAAAATGATAAAAAATGACTATAAATTCATAAATATAAAAAATCAAACGAAAAACTTATATATGATTAATAATAAAGTCTAACCAGATAAAAGTTAATAGTAATTTAAGTAGAATTAGGTAAGTAGATATTTAGAATTACTAGTTCATTCAATTACTTACTCGTGTTATTATATCGTAATGATCAGGTGATCCCGAGATGGACGAAGATCTCCCGATTGATTACTACAACTAGAACAAGTCGTAATGGTCGAGTGAGTATTTACCCTATGATTCCATGCATGTATGTGATTATAGATAGTAGACCTAAATGTTATTGTTAATTAACTATTGTGTGGGGTTGAGAAATACTTGTGTATGTTATTACGTACTGAGTTATGAATTTACCTTAAATGCAAATAATACTTTATATATTGCATGGTAGTATAGAAAATGATTATGTATACTTGAATGGTTATATCATAATTGGACTTAATTATATTTAGCTCATAAGAAGAAACTGGTACATGCATCAACATGCATTGCATAGACACAATTCTGGTTATCACATCATACGGAGGTAAAGAGAGGCCATTCGGAGGTTGATATTATTAATTTATTGGTTTTGTACAATGCATTCATACAAAATGACCTTACCTTGGCTCGTGGGAACACTAGGCATTGGAGACGCCAACCACCTGACTAAGGATCAAGTCTAGAAGCCTCCATTTAAGGGTGAGTGTAGACTATGGGAGCTTACTTACTATTATACTAGAACTTGGTTTCTATTAAAATAAAAGATTTATTTGATTTAAGTACAGAACGCAGGGTTCCATAGTAAAGTAAGTTCTAGTATAATACCTGGATTTGATTAGTGCTATGTATACTCCAACCTTGACTTTGGAGGGCGTTAAATCTGAGTTATGTATATGGACTAGTTAATTATACGTATTGTTTGGCATTCTATTTGATCATTCATTCATATACATGAATATAATGTATTTATAACTTACCTATGGTGTGGCTGAGAGTTTTGCTCACTATACTTAGGCTTACACTCCCTTAGACTTTTGCTGCAGGATAACTTATTCGTAGAAGCTGGCTAGGGGATGTCACAGGTTTGCTTGGGGACTTGGGCAAGAGCAAGCCATCCTATGTATTGAGAGAGAACAAATTATGTAGACCCTTACTTATGTGCTTTCATTTTAGCAGTAATATAGACTTAGATGTAATAAATTACTATATATTGTAAACATTGTAGTTTAAATTTTATATAAATATGTTTGTATGATGATATCCTATGGATCTATATGTTCTTGGGAAATTAGTGGTTGTAGAGCCTTGTATATTGTATGAAGAGTTCATGATTGGAAGGGTAACCAATCAGGGGTTCTTCGTACAATATACGGTGTCTACTACAACTAGGCCATCCTCAGTTCGTGACAACTTTTGTGTAATTGAGCTTTCACGGTTTGTTTGGTTTATGCATGTTGCATTACGCTCTCATTTGTTAGAATGCTTTAATTCACTTCATTTGTTTCTTGGCGTGTTTTAATTCACAAGCCTTGCTATCCTTCGACTTGTTTCATTTCATAAGTCTCATTTCTAGGCATGTTTTACACGGCACCTGTTTCTTGGCATGTTTTATTTCACATGCAATCTATTTCTTAGCATGTTTTATTTCACATACCCATTTTTCCTTGGCATGTTTTATTTCACATGCCCATTTTTGCTCAATATGTTTTATTTCACACGCCCATTTTTCCTCAGCATATTTTATTTCACATGCCCATTTTTATACCGTCCATTAATCGTTTGAGGTGTGGACCAGCTGCATTACTTAGCCATATAGTTAATTTATATAGCTCTATCATGTTAGGCTAGAACTTAGATTAGTTCATTTGCTGTACAGCTTAGAACTCATTCATTCAACAATTATAACCAAATCACAAAGACATCAAATATATAATTGTCATAAATAAATCTTACAAGCACGTTAGCTGTCACCAGATGAGTGACGGTAGAAATCATGCAACATTAATTGAAATAAAATTTTTTATTATCAACGTTTCAAGCTTGCAGGATGATGGATCTATCTAACCTTTCTAGTCTATAGGTCACCTTTCTAGTCGATAGGCCCCGTTGCCAACAAATTCCTGGATCTTCCTAATTTATGTCGAGCTTTCCTTGATTTGCTCATGTGCCTAGTGCTTCCATCTTACAGCAAACCAAATCTTCAGGTTGGAAAACCTTGTGCTTCACTTTCTAATCATAGTATCTTGCTGCTTTATGCTAGTATGCCATAACCTTAGCTTTTGCAATGTCTCGAATTTCCTTAATAGTGTCCAGATTTGCTATCAATCTAACTTGATTAAGCATAATGTCAAAATTATTTGTACAAAGATTAGGCAAGTCCAACTCAATCGGCAACATGGCTTCAGTGCTGTAGGCCAACTTAAATGGTGTCTCTACCATTGAGGTTCTATGAATGGTTCTATATTCCCATAGGATGTTCAGTAATTCATTGACCCACTTCCCTTTGACTTGATCTACTTTTCGCTTAATGCTGTGCAGTATGATCTTGTTTACAGCTTCGACTTATCCATTTGTCTAAGGGTGCGTTACAGACGTATAGTTCAGCCGAATGCCATGCATTTGGCAAAATGTTCAGAACTTGTTGTTGTCAAACTATAGGTTGTTATATGTAATTATTGTATAGGGAACTCCAAATCTAGATATGATGGAGTTAAAGATGAAAGCTTCGGAACTTGTTGTTGTCAAATTATAAGCCGTTATCTGTAATTATTATGTAGGGAACTCCAAATCTAGATATGATGGAGTTAAAGATGAAAGCTTCTACTTTCTGCTTAGTGATCTTTGCTATAGCCTTGGCCTTAGCCTATTTGGTAAAGTAGTCTATGGCGACAATGACGAATTATTGCTGGACAGTAGACTTAGGAAAGGGTCTAAGACTATCAAACCCCAACTAGGCGAAAGGCTAAGGATTGGTTAGGCTACATAATTCACTTATAGGTGCTTTACTCGGTAACCCGTGCTTCTGGCATTGAGGATACTGCTGGACAATGTCCTTTACATCTTCTTTTATAGTCGGCCAATAATAGCTAAGTCACGGTACTCAAATATATAGTGTTTGTGCCTTTACATGATTGCTGCATATGCTACCATGAAGTTCAGATAATACCCTTTGGGCATCCCTTGGGGAAAGGCATCAAAGGTAGGGTTAGGATATGCCATGCTTATACAGCTGACCGTCAATCAGTGTATAGTTCTCAACCTAGTAAGTCAATCTTCGCACCTCCTTTTTGTTGTCAGGTACAGAACCTTCTTTTAGATAATTCACTAAGGGATCCATCCATGATTCTTCTTTTGGGTAGGGAGCTAACTCATAGCTTTGTGAGAGATTGGACATGCTTTTCTATGAGAGAAATTTGACGAAAAGTTTCTCGTTCAGCTCAAGGAATGTCATATTAGCCAACTTCGATAGCTTGTCGATAGCAATATTATTACTTCTCAGAATTTTGTGAATTGAGAAAGATAGGAATTCTTCTACGAGTGTTTGTACCACCAGTAGGTACTTACTCATCTCTTCTTCTCTTACCGCATAACTTCCGGTGACCTGATTTACTAGTAGCTAGGAATTAGAGAATACTTTGAGTTTTTAGGCACCAATTTCTTTAGCTAATTTCAATTCGGCAATTAGAGCTTCGTACTCTGCTTCATTGTTATTGGATAGAAATCTAAATTTCTGAGCATAATGAACTTTGACATTATGGGAGCCTTGGAGGACCAAGCTTGCACTACTCCCTTCTCGTGTTGAAGAACCATTGACATAAAGAAACTAGATAGGTTTCTCGGTAATCTCTACACAGTCTTTGTCCCCAATAAATTCAGCTAGAAAATTCGCCAGTACTTGGGCCTTTAGTACCTGTCATGGGCACTAAGGTCTAAGGCATATTTCATCATCCTCCCTAAAGAATCGGGTCTTTGCAATGCTTACTGCAATGGTTGATCGATGAGGATAATAATCTAGTGAGCTTCAAAGTAAGGCTTCAATTTTCTTACCAAGAGAACCATTGCCAATGCAAATTTTTCTATCTTTATGTATCGAAGCTCTGGCCCTTACAGAACATGACTCACATAATAAACGGGTTAATGATCTTTGCCATCAATTTGGACCAACATAGAGAAAAGTGTTCGGCAGCTGACTAATAAATATAGGTATAAATTTTCTCCAAGAATGGGTGTTGAGAGTATCGAAGACGATGCAAGAAACTCCTTGAGCTCATTGAAAGCTCTTTTACAATTGTTAGTCCAATTGAATTCCTTTGGATTCTTCAAAAATTTGAAGAATTCTGCACACCTATCCGTACTTCTCGACACGAATCTATTGAGGGCAGCAATTTGCCCGGTGAGTTCTTGCACCTCCTTGACCATGCAAGGTGACATCATATTCTTTATGGCTTTAATCTTTCTTGGATTGGCCTCGATGCTACGTTGCTTAAACTATGCAACTTGGCCAGTGTTTGGTAGAACTCAAAGTGCTCTTCGAGGTCCTTTATCCCATCATATATTTCAAATTGAGGCAGGTTGATGTGCTGAGGTATTACTTCCTCTAAAATCTCTAGGACGAAAGGACTTTTCTTGATTTGGAACTGTTTAGTTGCTGAAATGGGTGTGCTGACATATAGGGGTCCTACATGATGCACATGCTATGATTGCTTACCTTTATCAATATTTTTGAAAGTAGGAGCTGTGGGTCATGCTAGAACCTCAACTTACTTTTTTAGCAATTCAGGTGAATAAATGGAATCGTCGGTATTGTTGGCATCATCATCATTATGCTCTTTTTCCTGATTCGGGTGAAAACTTTTATGGAGAAGGTCAAGGATTTGTTTGTGTTTTTTGTTTAGCTCAAAATTTTCTTTGGCTAAATCAAGATAGAGCTACTAGAGTCAAGCTAATCGTTGTTCATCAGCAGGCTAACACCCTCCTTGACGTTGTTGGGAGGAAGTACCAGCACCTATACTTCGTGTCATTCTAGTTCTAGCCATGTAGTCATGTTTAGAGAAAAACAGACGATGCCAAATATTGTTGATGAATTTAGGGGTTAGGAAATAGTCCTGTCAAAGAGAGTAAAATACTTGGTACTGGGGCCAGTCCGATGCCGTCACTCCGATGCCTAAGTTAGAATGGTGATTTAGTATAGTAAGTATGAGAATGAGAAGTGTTTGAGCCCCCTTATCGAGTTTGTTTCCAGTATTTATAGATGATTGTTGTGTCTAAGGCAGTTGTCAAGGTAAAAGTTAAGACACATGGAGTGCTCTTGACTTGACATCTCCCTTAATATGTAGGGATAGCAAGCGGTTGTAAAATATAACCATGCTTATGATAATTGTTTGCGCTATAGATTTGAATTCAAACCAGGAGCGTTTCTTCTACTCGGCATAATTATTGAGAGTCTTTTAAAGAGTGCGAATGCCGAGAGATTCGATTACTCAAATTCTCGGCCAATGAAAAGATGAGTGTAAGTTAAGCAAAAATTGACTATCAACAATGAGCTCAAGTGAAGTAGTCGCTCTATTGGCTAGTATGTCTGTAGAACAAAAAGAAAGGTTTAAAGAGTTTGCTGCCAATAAGATAACAAAGAGGCATTGTATTGTCTACTAGGATTTGTTAAGAGAGTATGGGTTGAAGATAGCTATGTAAAGGTTATTAAGGAATGGACCATGGCTAAAGTTATTTATGATTTAGGAGAAAACATATAAGCATACTACATTAGCATTCATATCATCATTTAAAATCAAGTATGAGTACATAGGCTCGAAAATGGCAAACAAAGTTGAGTTCTTTGCCTTTAGATGAACTCATAACTTTGACATGATGACTTTTGTGCATGCTATGGGTTTATACACCAAGGTAGAATTGGAGGAGGATGAATTTGAGGATTTGCCAGTTAGTCTTCCCAAAGGTATTTCTTTGAATGAATTCTAGAGAGAAATCTCCAATGAGAGTGGTTTCTAAGCAAGCAAGTCTAAAGCCTCTTCCCTAAAGAAAACTAGTGCTTGGATCTTTTACTACATCCTTATAAGGATAATCTATTGGAAGCATGAAAGTCCTAAGGTAGTGGGGGAACATGACTTACTACCCTTGTCTAGTGTGCTCAAGGGGTATCTAGTAAATGTTGGAATCCTTACTGCATTTAGAATTCATTGGCAAACTTTCGACAAGAGTAAGGGTATCTTCATTGGAGGTTTGATCACTAGAATTCTGAGGAGCTTGAAGTTATAGCTTAGCAGTGATAGGCTAAGAGACTCTTGTGTTGAACTAGAACCACTTCTAAGAACCCCTTTCAATCAGTAGGGTAATGTAAGAGTCTCTAACCTCAACATGGACAATGAGGACCTTGGTCAGCCGCATCAAGTTTCTCAATCAATAATTTGAATTGCTTCGAAACTAAAGTGGTTGAGATCAAAGAAACTCAGAAGGGGATTGTTGAGTTCTTAAAGAATATTGCCATAATAATGGGTGTTGCCATTCCTTCCTATTTTTCTCATCGTCAAACCCAAGAGGATGTAGGCCCTAGTCAGTCTCCAATTCTCTTACCAGTAAGTGCCCCCACCACTACTGAACAACCAGAAGGGGATGGGTCGAAAGATGAGGATTCGAATGATGATGAGGATGGGTCAAAAGAAGAGGACAGTAACGATGCAGAGGAGACCTAAGGAACTTAGCCAAAAGTCAGAGGGCAAGAAGCTGGGAATGATAGTGAGGAAGAGTTATTAGTAGATGAAGAGGATAGCTTCGATGAGGAAACTGAAGTCGATGATAACCAACTTGTTTTATTTCTTTTTTTTTTTTTTACTTTGTTTGTTTTTCATTTAGACTTACTAATTATTTGAGAGCTTAACTTTATTGATATATTTTGTTAAAGACTCTCACATTAAGTGTTGTTATTGTTTGTTTTAGTATGTTCAATGGTTAGGTTTCTTTTATATTCCATTTGTCATGGTGTTTGAAGAATGTCTATTATGACAATTTATGGCTTAAAACACATTGATCAAACTTCAAGCAGGGGAGTCCTATTATTATTTTTGTTTGTTTTTCATTTTCCCTTTTCTATGCTTGTTTTGTGTTTTCCTTCCTCAAACATGGAGGACAATGTTTGTCTCTATGTGTAGGGGAGATTTAACTCCGCTTATCAAAAGTCTTCCACTTAAGTTTGTTTGTTTTAAGTTGTCAATTGACTTAATAAATTATAGATTTAACAAAATAACAGTCAATATTGTGCCTTACTTACCTCTTGTGAATTTAGTATACTTGATCAAAATTGTAGGATAAAATCTAAGTGAAGCAAACTTACTTACCATTTAATGAATGAATTTAGAGATTAGAAGTGAATCGAAGTCTTTAGTTCAAGGTTAAATGGTTGTGATTCTGAACTTACCGAGTGGTATATCTACTTGTCAATTACTTTTAGAGCTCATTTAATCTTGAATTGAAAGGGTAAAGGAAATGATTCACTTGAGAATCTCTTTAATATAAAGTAAATTGAAGTGTTTAAGGATTGAATTAATAAGGGCAAGCTTTAGTCTCTCAAAAGAGTAAAGTTTAACCTTGCTGTTAATTTTTATTTTTATAACTTTGTAATAAGGATATATAATGATTGAGTTATTAAGGGTGGACTTTAGTCCTTGAAAGGAGCGAAATCCGATTCTGTTGCTAATTTTTGTCCTTATAATCGAGTTAGTAAAGGTGAGCTTTAGTCCCTTAAAAGAGCGAAGTTTGACCCCGCTGCTAATCTTTGGTCTTTACTCTTCTAATATTAAAAAAAAAAAAATAGAAGAGCTTGTACAAAAAGAAAAGGAAAAAAAAATTGAAAATGTAATGTCTAAGTTATCCTTAGAGAGATTAAATAAAAGAAGTACAAATATAAGAGAAAGATTGATGCAATGCACTTTTCTTCTAGATTAGTGTGCTTAAGAAGTAATTGAAGGATTTTGATATACTTATGGAAGTGGATGAAGTATAACCAATTTACTTTTGTTCTATTTAACTTTGTGTCCACTTTATACCTTTGGAAACTTTCATTAAATAGTAAAGGTGAAGTTTGTTTTACACGAATTAATCTTAGAATATTGATTTAATTATTCCAAGAACATAATGTGGTAGGCATAAAGTTAAGTCACTGTGAATGCTTTGATGAACATACAATTGAAAAGTCATTGAGTTTCATAGATTGTTTTTAAGTGTTTGCCTAAGGACTAGCAAAGCTTAAGCATAGGGAAGTTTGATAAGCATAAATTACTCTACACTTTATAGGCTTATTTATTAATAAATTAGTGATAATTGTGTTCATTTCTCATATACTTGGTACTTAATTGTGTAATATATCAATTTTAGATGATTTAAGAGTATGGAGAAGATATTTATTCAAGACAAAGTGAAGAAGAGATGAAATTACACAAGAAAAAGAAGATTTGCAGCAATCACGGGCGTGATAAAAAAGATTTGAGCACTCAACATTAGTTACTCCCTCTATCACAGGTGTAACCAAGGTTGAAGTTGTTATCCACCTATTCATCATGGCTATGATTATATATTAGGAGGGTGATTACTCCCTCAATCACAGGCATGAGGAGATAAATAATTTTGATGAGGAGTTCACATCCAACATCATGGTCGTGATAGGTGAAGGCAATTCATTTTCAAGACGATCACACCCTTAGTCACGAGGGTGATGAGAGTAGTCACAACAATTCTTTTTAAATTATTTTGCATGAACTGATGCATAGAATAGGTCTAAACAATAGGGGGTGTCTTGAAATGGTGTATTTTAGGCTTTTTGATGAGAAGAATATAAATACATTGCAATTTTTAGACAAAGGGCATTAAAAAAAGAAAAGGATCATCATCAACCAACATCAAATACATCATATCATATCATCAAACATCATCATATATTATATTATAAGACAATCTAAACCTTAGTTATAGAGTTGGTATTGTAACATTTCTATTTATCATTGTACTCACTTGTGTTTTCTATTTTCTGTACAATCACTAGTGTTGTATCATGTACTTTTCCCGAACTACTTAAGAGAGCTGATGGGACTTCATTATTCATGTATTTGTGAGAGTTCTATAGTGAAATCAAAAAAGGGTTTTTTTTTTTTTCTCTCTTTACTAATTCTATGTTTTATTTCTTATTAGTTATGAGTTTTCTTACTTCATATTATTGTTTTATCATGTATGAATAACAATTTAAGACTTGCGATATCTACTTAGTATGATCAACTGTGTGGATTAATGGGTTCTTGATATTTGTTACTTCTGATGAATTGAACTTAATGAATCTAATTATGGTGTAGTGCATTACATTGACTTAAGACAGATTTCAATAGAATATGTCGAGGGATAATTCTATTGAATATGTCTATTTCGTTAAAATAACATACTCCTGATAATAGATATATTATTAGGAAAGTTATTGCATTTTTAGGGGAATCGATAAGTGATTATGATGTTAATGCAATCTTAGTTGGCTGTTAATTCAAAAGAGATTCTGATAGATACAATTAAGATTAGAAGTAAGTATTTTTGAGAAGAATGCTTACAATCTAGTTATTCCTTGCAAATAACAAACATTAGGACAAAAAGTATATTGGTAATATCATGCTAGGTGGTGAAGTAAGTCTACATGTTAAGTGTTATATTGTTAATCATTTTTTTATGTCATTGTGTTGGATAAAAGTTGTTTGTAAATTAGTATAGTTTAGTTAGTAAGTTAGACCTTTTAATCATTAATCACTTGATAATTTGGTTGCTAGATCATAGAAAAATTAACTTGTACTAGTGCTTATATATATTCCTAGTGAAGATAACCATACACTCATCCGTGCTATAAAACAATAGGTACACTTACTTGTTAAGCTGAGTTAAGGATAGATTATAGGTTTATAAATTTTAGAAACTTAGTAACTCTAATTAGAGGCAATCATCACCCATGTACTTGGAGGATGGCTAGACGAGGATGAGCTTACATATATCTAGGGGTTTCAAGCTTACTATATGTTGAACCTCTAACCATGGTATGAGCTACACTCAAACACCGTAGGTTTACAATTGATGTCACTAGTCTACCTTCCATCTCAAGGTTTGAGCAGAGGTCTTTAGTTATTAACCTTTGCAGGGGATAAAGACTAGAATAGCTCGATACCCAATAGCTCCATTAGTACTAATTTGTCTCTTTTGATTGGTGCTCATCCAATGTAGGATCACTGGTATCCTAGCAAGAATGTGATAGAATTTGCTAGCCAAAGCTTCCTTTCCCATAATTCCTTTTGTACCCTTGAATATTCCTTGTATATTGCTTATTTTGGAATGTATCCTTCTAGTCTTTTTCTTGTATAGTTAGTAGTCCTAATTTGTAGGTATTTAATCCCTTATAAGAGTTAGTAGCTCTTAGGACCTTCTAGAGGGCCTAATAAAATTACCTAAAATTTTTATATCATGTATGTACTTATGATATGAAAACTACCTTGCAAGTCAAAGGTTACAAGACTATAAATAATTTATCACTAGGGTTTCTAATTTTTAATTAATTAACATATTGTAAAATATAATAATTATGGATATCTAATATTTCAAAATTCCTCAAAACTATAGAGAAATGGTATCCTCGACCGAAAGATAAGATTAAGTAGTAAAGACCTAAAGTATAAACTTACTGATATTATAAAATGTAAATATAAGAAGAGTAACTACAAGTAATATTTCGACCCAACTATACAAACTATCTTTAAATTATATCTATTAAGGTATCACAATACCTACATTTAATGCTCAGCTCTTAACCCATGCCCAATTATCTGTCAACTTACAAAAGGAAAAGTTATCTCTCATACTATACTGGCAAGCAAGTTATCAAACAAATTATTGACAACTATATGAATGCATGTATACACAGTATGCCAAACAATATATACACTTAAACGGTACTACATACAACATTGGAATCAACACCTTTCGATGTGAGAGTTGGGGATACGCACCAATTACAATTGGGTTCTAACACTTGGGTTTTTAACCATATATTGAAATTCCATATTTCATAAAATATATTTTCCATTTTCAAAATCTAGCTGTACACAAATTCCCAAGTCTAGTTGTGAGGTGGCCCCTACAGTCCATGCTTATACCCTCTAACAGAGGTTTCAAGACTCGACCTTTAACCATACGATTGGCGTCTCCAGCACTTAGTAAGCCCGTGGGTTAGGGTAAGGTCATATTGTACAAGTTAACCACACTAAAACACTTTAATTCAATATATAAAAACAACCCTTGCAAGGCCTCTCCTAACCTCCACGTAAGGTAATGATCAGAATAAGTAATGTAATGTACAGTTAATGTATGAACCTTTTAATTTAAGATAAACTAAATATAATTAAGTCAAATTATTGAGCAATCAATCAATATCAGCAAACAATTCAAATCGTATAATAGTTAGTCATACAACCAAATCTTCAATTATCATATTTAAAAATATTTTGTATAGTAATCAAGCAATATCAAGCACATACATAACCTAAACCCCTATGCACTAAGTTATTAATATTTAATTTATGTGCACTAACTACAAGCACAAAACAAATATAAAGCTATTGGAAGTACTTACTTGACTAAGCTGATACAACTCCTAGTAATTAATAAGCAGCTTGCCTTCCTCATTGATATTTCTTAATAAATAGATATAAGAGAAACCATCTAGACGTTGTACTAAATGGCTTAATTAGGTCATTATCTATTTTATGATTCCTGTTTTCACTTAGGTTTTGAATTTCATATAATTTTTTAGTTTTACTTTAAATCTTTACATTTTCATAATCGATTCTTAACGAGTTTGCATTACTTTATTCTATGGATAACAACATATTGTTTATATAAGATTATATAAGTTTAGATTATTTGACTATTTGTAAGTTTTGTATTGATATTTTGCTATAATATGATTTAGTTATAGTATTTGTATATAGTAGAATAAATATTAGTGTAACGATATATATATATCAAATAAAGTAATAGAGTTAGGTAGAACATTTTGAAATTAAATGTTTAGATAACTAAATACTTTAGTTCTATCATATTATAGTATCATTTTAAGTTTATATTGTGTATGTATATATATACTTATATTCAATTTATTTTCTATAAGTGAATGATTCTATCCTTTAGTTATCATCATCATCATCATTATCACCACATTGTTATTATTATTATTAAGCGTTATTATCATTACCATCTTATATTCACATATATCGTCATTATATTTGAAAGCATTTTTTCGTTAAAAGTGCTTTAACTTTTTAAATACGTATGTATATATATAATACTTTGATATTTTGAAGAACTTTATATCTTATAATTATGTTTTATCCATACATTATGATAAGTTTTTATCAATTTCCCTTGGTAGAAAATTATATACATATGCTTGTAAATAGTTGTGTTTAGTTATTTCTTTATTTAGTTGAATTATTATTCTAATTTTTTATTTGTAAGATTACATTACTTAAATAATGTAATTAATTTACTTGTATCCCTAAGTTTTCTCTAAATCTAAAATTGCGTATAGCTTTTTCGTTCTAACTCCAATATTTATAAACTTATAGTTGATTTTTATCGTTTTCGGATACATGTTCATGTAATGTGGTCGATTTTAAACGTTAAAACTCGCATTTTCTAAGATAAGCCTAAATTGCTATAAATTTAGTTATTTTAATTCAAATATTTTTATTTAAAAATTTTTGAGTTTTCTTTATTATTTTACGACTTAGTTAATTTTCTAAATTTTATATTTTTGTGATTTCTTATTTTTTTAGCTTTAATTTATGTAGTCTTCATTATTTTCTTATTTTAAGCTTGATTTACTATTTGTTGTAATTTTGTTATTACTATGAATTTAACTAATTAATTTTATTATTATTCCTTAACTATATTGAAGTTTTCAGTTTAATTATTTATGTGGATATATTGTTGACATGGTACAATTTCGTTAGTCCACATGACACTTTATTAAGTTTTCTTAACTTTTATCTATTTTAAATGTTTTATTATTATTAAATATATTTATATATTATTATATTTAATTAATTAGTAGATTATGGGCCTTAATTAGGTATTATGATATTTGGCCCATTATGTAGATATATACATTTTATTATATTATATTATATTAAATAAATATATTTTGTACATGTACAATTATACTTTTATACTTATGTGTTTATGTACATATATATGTCCTCAATTATTTTATTATATACACTCGTACATATATATTATTATTATACTTCATATACTATTGGATACACTTACACTTAGTAAATTAGTATATGTACTTATACGTGTACACATGTTTATATACATATATCTATACATGTAGGCATATGTATGTACACATATTTATACATGTACTATACTTTTATGGTATGTATTTATGNTTTATAATATTATAAATTTTTATGAATTAATTTAATATTTTCAGATTTATGAGTATTTAGAAGTTATCTTTTACTGTTGGCTAAAGATTTTACGAATTGAGTGTATTGTTTAGTTATTTGGCTTAATTAGGGTTTTATTGCCTTTGTAGCAAATTAGTACATTTATAAGCTTAAAGTTTGGTTTTATAGTTTTCATCAAGTTTGGGTTCAATTTCTTATATTTATATGCATATAGAATTTAGGGTTTTCATACGCGAATAAGGTTTTTATCAGATTCTACGTCAATCTCTTACAGTTACACATATTTAGGGTTTAAGGTTTTTGTACGCAATTAGAGTTTTAATTAATAAGTTAGGTTTTTTCATATTCGTTATGAGTTTCACATTTAAATTTTTAATCAATTTCAAACTAAGCAGTTCTATTAACTTAGGGAAATCATTCACATTACATGAGTTCAATTTTATGCTCAAAAAGCTAGATTTGTGGGATTTACAGCAGTGATAATCACCTTATATTGCATACTATTGAGTATCTTCTTCTTGCTAAGCTTATCTCTTTTGGTTTTCCACTTACTCTTGTTTAGTTCCAATTCTAACTAGGAATTAGTGGCTAGTACCATCATTACCACCATTAGTAAGTAATATTGGGTAAATGTTGTGAGTCCATCTTGTAGATTAAGTTAGATAGTTTTCATTTCCTATTTATTCTCTATGAGAAGGGCCCATTTCATAAGCTCAATGTAAGCTCTAGTTATTGAGGATTACCTTAAGCACATCAACTTTCATTTTAGTCTTAAAGCTTAAGGTTTCAATCGAAGGTTGTGTTAGCTATGTTTTGCTTATTGGAGTGTTGAGGGGTAGTATAGTGTGTTATGTTATGCTCTATGGTGTAAGTTTGTATTGCTATAACTAGTATTATGAGTATCATGTGTTTATGGTAGATGTTGTGAAGTACTCTATTGTACTTTATCTCATATTCTAAAAACATAGTAGGGTATGTTATAAGATTCTGAGCAGTATGCTAAAGATCTTCATTATTGTAATATGGTTTGTAGGGAGTCGTTACAATAAATGTTGGTAATAGTAGTAGTCGTAAGTTGGGTTTATTAGCATTATTGTTAGATAGTAGTGTTACTTATGACTTGTTAGTGAGATGTCGACACTAGGTGTACACGATGGCACAATGGAGGCCAAAAGTGATGTTTCAAGCTGTAGCTGCTAAAGGAGCCAAACTCCTTACACAATAGATGAGAAATAGATGACTTGGGTTCAATGATGGTGGAAATGATGACCTTCATGTGGCAAACAGCCAACGGCCATCGTATTGAAGAAGTACGGAATAATATCTACCCAACTGATGCTAATCAAATTGGTCATCAACCTATTATTATTGATGCTTGATATGTTCCAAGTTAGCAGGCAAGAGTCTATAGACAACAGGAGATGAATGAGCAATATTATCTAACTCTACACCGAGTTGGAGGAGCAAGTAGGAATAGATACCAAGCTTATAAGAGAATTGAGATGGAAGATGTTGTTGAAGAAGAAGAAGAAAACAACTTTTAAGAATTTGAGGAGCCCCATGGTTGAGCTCCTAAAAGCATAGATAATGTCAAGGTATAATTACCGAGCTTTAGTAGAGTTGAGAGTGTTGACAAGTACCTAGACTGAAATAAGAAGATTGAGAAGATTTTTTATCGTTGCAGATATGATGATATTGATTGCATTTGATTAGCCACCTTAGAATTCATAAGGTAGTGGCTATGTGGTGGATGAAGTTGTAAGCCTTAAGGAGACAAGATGACCAACGGGAAATGAGAACTTGGAATGAGATGAGGTGAGTAATGTGAGGTAACTTCATTCCCAAACATTAAGAATAGGATACGTTCAAGCGACTCTAAGAGCTAAAACAGGGGATAAATAGTATACATGACCATCTCCAAGAATTCCAGATGTTGATGATTGATGTAACGTAGACGAGCCTGAAGAGAGAACCATCTCTTAATTTGTCTTTGGTTTAAGGTTTGACATTAGGAACATTGTTGAAGTCTAAAGGATATGTTCCTTAGATGAAGCCACAAAAATTGCACAAAAGGTCGAGCAATAAAGGCCTACATTATCTAGTTAAGCTCCTATTAGTTGACTTGTACGCTAGAGCCAACCTCATTTTAGCTAACCTAAGTATAGTCAAGATGTAGATCAACAAAATCTTACCTCTTACTAACTTAAGGATGGTCAAGGTAAGGCTAAGACCACTAAGATTAAAGTAAAGAGAGACATTGAACAAAGCTTAAGAAGGAAAACCTAAGAAATAAAGTGCTTTAAATGTCTTTGTTTCGGACACATAGCACCACAAAGTCTAAATAAACGGGTAATGGTTATGAAGGGAGGCAAGTTGGAGAGTATGGATGGGGAAAAGTTAGAAGGTGAAAAGGATAAGGGAAAAGCTACCATTGAAGATTTCTTGATGAGTTCTACCAAGATGAAGAGGTTGCTGTATACTAGGGAAAGGGAAAATTCATGAACATTTTTGTTTGCCAAGCTTTAAGTGTAGCTCTAGTCGAGGAGGAAGCATAGAGGGAGAACATCTTCCATATTGCATGTAGAGTAAAGGGCATTCTATATGTATATTATCATCAATGGGTAGAGTTGCATGAATGTGGTTATAGTCAACCTAGTCACCTAACTTAGGTTGCTAACCTATCCTTACTAAGCTCCACTATTTGAATGAATAGGGTACCTTACATGTGACAAAACAAGCTCGTATGTTGATCTCCATCAAAAACTGGTATAAATATAAGGTCCTCTATGATGTAGTTCTAATGTGTGTGCCTTATGTGTTACTCATCGACCTTAGATGTTTGATTAGAGAGTGCTACACGAAGGGTATATGAATATTTACTTATTCTAGAAAGGTAGGAAAGTAGTGATGCTATACCTGATGATACCTTAAGAAGTGCATGAGGCTTAGGCTGACCTTAGTTGAGCTCAAAAGAAGAAGACATTATATATGAGCTAAGGTGAATTGAAGCAGGTGGTGAAGAAGGTTGACCTAATGTGCATGTTGATAATTAAGCATATATTGAAGGTTACCAACCTTGATTTGACCAATTTACTAGACTAATATGCCAAAATGTTCTTAGATGTACTACTTAAGGGGTTCTTGCCCTTGTATGGGATAGAGCACACTATAGATCTACTCCCTTAAGAAAGTTTACTAAACTAACATACTTGCCACATGAATTTTGATTAAGATAAGGAATTGAAGCGATAGATAGATGGGCTGATTGATAAGGGATTTGTAAAGGAGAGTATGAGCCCATGTGCCATCCTTGCTCTTCTTATACCAAAGAAGGATGGCTCATAGCAAATGTATATAGATAGTTGTGCTATTAATAAGATCACTAAATAGTATATATATCCAATTCCCTAGCTGGATGATATATTAGATGAGTAGCATAAAGCTTAGATGTTTCCAAAGATTAATTTAAACAGTAGATATCATCAAATTAGAATAAAGGAAGGTGATGAGTGAAAGACCACCCTCAAAACACAACATAGGCTATATGAGTGTTAGGCACATTTATGCGATTACTAAACCATGAATTGTACAATCATATCAGCAAATGTGTTGTAGTCTACTTTAACATCATACTAATCTATATCAAGAACCTTATCAAGCATGATGAACACCTTGGAGAAGTGCTTGATGTATTTTGAGGTAAACTGTATGATAGTATGAAGAAGTGTACCTTTTATGTACCTAAGGTCATATTTCTTGGGTTTTTAGTTCGGAAGGATGGAGTCCAGATGGATGAAGAAAAGATTCGCACCATAGTCAGTTGGCTGACCCCATAGAGTGTAGCTGAAGTCAGAAGTTTCCATAGGCTAACATCTTCTTAAAGGTAGTTCATTTGCAACTTTAACACCATTATTGCCCTCAGAATTGAACTAACTAAGAAGAGCATAAAATTTAGATCAACAGACTAAGCTTAACAAAGCTTTGATGAAATTAAGAGGAAATTGAATACTATACTAATACTAACCCAACTGAGCATTAAGAAGGTATTTGAACTTGAATGTGATGCTTTTAGAGTGGGGATTGGAGCCACACTCATGTAAGAAGGGAGACCCATTCTATTCTTCAGTGAGAAGCTCAAAGGTGCTACTTTAAACTACTTGTTATACGAGAAGGAATTCCATTCCCTCATTTTAGCTCTTACCTTGTGGCAATACTATCTATTACCATTTGTAATTTATATGAGCCATGAGTCCTTGAAGTACCTTTACAAACAACAGATGCTTTTTGATGGCAAATGAAGTGGATTGAGTTTCTCAAAACTTTCTCATATGTAATTAAGTACAAGAAGGTAATGCCAACTTGCTAGTAGATGCATTATCATGACGACATGTATTGATCACCTAAAATCAAACTAGGATACTTGATTTTGGGATCTTAACCTAGCTTTATGAGTAGGATGAGTACATTGGTCCTATTGTGGCTAAGTGTCCAGATGGGAAGGTTATAGATATATACTACCAAGTTAATAAATACCTCTATGAGAGAGGATGACTATGCAATTGTAATAGTTTGGTGCATAAACCTTTAGTTAAGGAGAAGTAAACTTATGAGCTACTCAAGAAGCATTTCTTTTTGCTTAGGATAATGAAGAATGTCCACCATGTGTTGGAAAGATACTTAGATTGCAAGAAAGCCAATGAGAAGAAGGAACCCTATGGGGATTACTTACCTCAACTAATAGTTAGCCATCCATTAACCAGCTTGAGCATAGACTTCATGCTTAAACTACTACAGACTACCTGTTACCATGACTCCATCATGGTCGTAGCAGACTAATTTATAAAGATGGCCCATTTCATTACCCCACAAAGGACTAATTATGCTTTTTATATTGCTAACCTTTTCTTTTAAGAGATCGTGTATCTATATGGAGGGATCGTCTTTGATTGAGATCTTAAGTTCACTAGCTTCTTCTAGAAGACACTATGTTGACAACTTGGGATGAAGTTAATGATCAGTACTTGTTGTCACCCTCAGACTGATAGGTAAACTAAAATAGTGAATAGTACACTATGGTCACTATTCCAAGATACAGTAAGTAATAACTTATACGACTAGGAGCTTTGCCCGCCCATTATAAAGTTTACATATAATAGGTTTACTTATAGTTCTACTTCTTAGTCCCCATTTGAGGTTATATAGGGCATGGATTTCACTTTACCCATTGGACTAGTATTTGGTCCAACCACGAAGATAAAGAATTTGAAAGGAGTTCGCCAAGCAAAAGAATTTAAGAGGACACTTAAAACGGTGAAAGCCTAGAGAGGTAAAAATTAGAAAAGGTTAGAGAACCTGAAGATGTTGGTATCCCTAAAAGGTGAGAGCCTAAAGAGGCTAGAGCAGCTGAAGAGTTGAAGGCTTAAAGAGGCTGATTAGCCCTAAGTTCATTAGAGATATAGGACATTAGGCTTATTAACTCATTGTCTATGTAAGGTGTCGGATTAGAGTATTTAACTAGTCATCATTTAGTGGCTTAGGGTTTTCAGGTAGCTTGTTCTCTATTCGTTAGACTCAGAGTGTTATGCTCATCATCAATTGATGACTTAGAGCTTCTCAAATGACTCATCGTCCTTTATTAGGACTTGTAGCACCATGCCAGATAGAGTGCCAACCTTTAGACTCCTCACTTGAGCTCACCTCTAAGGCTTACAATCTCTCATAAGAACGATCTTGTCTTTTCAACCTACCGAGGATGAGCTCCAACACATGGAAGAGCTGTGAAAGAACTCCCTAAAGCCATAACTTGGACATACTCTACTTTGTTTTGACTCTCACCCAATTGCTAACTTGCCAAGTACCGAGTCAAAGGTCCTTGTATGCTAAACTCTCCCTTTCCATCCTACCAAGCTATAGCTTCTCCTAATCACCTTAGTAGCTTTCAGTGCAACTTAGCAACAGCAACCCCAACATCAATTTAGTTCAGCCACAATGCCCCAAGATCCTAAAACACGAACCTATTGATAGGTCATCACTTGTCCCTTATTTTTTTGGCATTTGTATAATATTCCTTTTTGTCCTTTTGTCACATTTACCCTTTTTGCATGTACTATGAATCTTATTTTTACATTATTCTTTATGTAGTTTTCCATTACTATATTGTTGCCCCAAAGGACTTACCATAAATAGTCCTTTTTATTGTGGCTATAACCATCTTACACAATATTGTTAATAAATAATTCTTATTCTTACGAGATACTATTCTTCGCGTACATCCTTTTCACACTCTTATCTAATCTTGATGAGTAGCTTGAAATTAGTGGTAAGTGGACCTTAGTATTAGTTTATGTGTCATATCAAGCAAAATACTAAGTCTTATTGTGTTTGTTGGTGCATCATATCCTACGAGTAGCTTCACAAAAGCTACTGAGTTTTTCGACCTATTCACTTCATCTTTCTTTGATACATTGAAGGACCCGCTATTACTATTTCCTTCAGTAAGACTTAGTGATAACTTAGCTCTTAAGCATACCATATAATCTTAGTATTGGAGCTTGAGGTTTTGACAAAAAGCTATGTATTATAGTAGTTGCTTCTTGTTAGAGTTGTGTGTTCTATTATACTCTATTTCTCTATTTCTCTTGTGGAAAAATAGAGCAAGTTCTAAAGTCATAGTACAATATCATATTAGCAAAGTTGTGTGAAATTTATGTTGAGTAGTGAACTTCTTTAAGTTTTGTATTGAGAATGTTGAATCCTAGTGTTTAAGGAGAGATTAATAATGCTAGGAGTGATGCTCATAGTTGTAGCCATGTTACCCAATAGACCCTACAAACTATTGACAAATAATTGCAAGACCTTACTACTATTGTAGATAACCTAGCTATATCAGTATAGAGGGTAATAGAGATTAGGCTTCATGATAGACTTGATGAATGAGGCCAAGATGTAAGAGACATGCCAAGAAGATAAGTAGTTGAGCCTAGAGTACTAGAAATTGTTAATATGAACCTAGCTCTACCCTGACATGTTGAGAGGTTTATGAGGAGGAGACTTGAGCTAGATGAAGTTAAAGACTATGGGAAGGAGGAAGAGTAGTATGATAGATTTGAAGAACGTTAGCCCCACACTCCTAGAGTAGCCAAAAATCTTAAAGTACAAGCACCAAGCTTTAATAGGTTTGATAGTGTTGACGACTACATGGATTGGGAGGAAAAAATTGAGAATATATTTGACTTTTATGATTATGAAGACTTAGTGCATATTTGACTAGCTACTTTAGAATTTTTTGGGTATGCAGTAATGTGGTGGAAGGAATTGCAAATTGTACCTTAGTGAGCACAACATGAAATCCAAACTTAGAATGAGATGAAGAGAGTTTTAAGGAGTAGATTTGTGCCATAACACTATGAGCAAGAGACATTTCGACATCTTCGAGAACTTAGGTAAGGTAATTGATTTGGGGATGAGTATATATGAAAGTTCTAACTGTTGATGAGTTAGAAGCATGGATAGTAGCTAGGTTCATTTCTAGACTAAGATCTAAAGCTGGTAATGTAATGGAAATACAAAGGTTGGGAAATCTAGATGAGACCGTCTGAGTAGCACAAAAGGTTGAAAGGTAGAGGCAAAATCAGATTAGCCAAGCATAGAGTAGTTGACCTTGTTTACTGAGAAAAACTGGCATGCCGAGCTGACCTGGACATGACCGAGCACATTACGGTTTCAAGCTAGATTGCCGAGGTCAAATGCCGAGTAGATCTAATGATGGCTAAGCAAAGACTAAGGCCAAGGAGCCTAAAGTTAAAAAGGATCAAGGTTAGAGCTCTAGTAAGAAGACTAGAGAGATAAAGTGTTTCAAGTACCTTGGTTTTAGATACGTGACTAGTCAATGTCCAAATCGATGTGTTATGACCATTAAGGGAGATAAGCCTTAGTTTAAGGTGGAAAGTGCTAGTGAAGGAGAGAAAGAAGAGATGGATGTTAATCACCTGTTAAACGAGTTTCAAGAAGATTTGGATGCTTAGATCTGACCTAAACTAGGAGAATGTTGCATGGTCGTGCATTGATTATTGAATACCTTTACTACCGATAAGAATGAACAAAGAAAGAACCTCATTTACACAAACTACCGAGTGAATCGTAACTTATGCACCATGAACATCGATGGAGGAAGTTATACTAATGTAATAAGATAAGGTGTAGTGAAGGCTCTAAAGTTGTCAACTTGTCTTCATCTTAAGCCTTACAAGATTCACTGGCTTAATAAGAAGGGAGGTTTGCCTATTGCTAAGCAAGTTAGAGTATCAATCATTATTGGTGACAGATACATGGATAAGGTATTGTGTTGTGTCCTACCTATGTATGCTTTATACATACTATTAGGCTAACCATGGCTCTTTTATCTTATGGTACTCCATGATTAGTGTAGGAACACTTATAGGTTCCAAAAGGATGGGAAGAAGGTTATGTTAAACCCATTAAGCCCTAAAGAGTTCTAAGAGTTGCAATAGAAGATTTCCAGATTGTTGCAAAGGAAGTCCTTAGTGATTTTCCGAGCCTAATTTTTTAAGGATATTAAGAACAAAAAGTTTTACTCTTGTTGGTCAAAAGACTTCTTGAGTTGAAGGATGTTAAGGTATTACCTACCAAGGTGTAGATATTGCTCCAAGAATATGACAACTTGTTACCTATTGAGTTGCCAAAAGGTTTACCTCCTGTTAGTAGTATAGAGCATTGCATCAACCTCTAGCCTAGAGTTACCCTATCTAATTGGCTTACCTATAGGGTCAATCTCGAATATGTAGCTAAGTTGAAGAAACAAGTTGATGAGTTGATCAAGCTTAGATATGTTCGAGAGACCATGAGCACTTATGTTGTACTAGTTGTCCTAGTGCCAAAGAAGGATTACTTATGGAGAATGTACATTGATAACTAAGTTATCAATAAGATCATTGTCAAGTACCAATATCCAATCCCATGATTTGATTATATGCTTAATGAGTTATGTGGTGCACGAATATTTTTGAAGGTTGATATGAAAAGTAGCTATCACTAAACCATAATGGGATAGAGAGATGAGTGAAAGATTGCTTTCAAAACAAAGGACGGCCTATTCAAGTGGATGGTGATGCCGTTTGGACTTACAAATGCATCGAGCACCTTCATACAACTTATGAATCATGTTCTAAGATCCTTGATAGGAAAGTATGTTGTGGTATATTTTGATGACATTTTAGTATATAGTATTGACCTCAATTCTCATGTCAAGTACTTAATGTCTATATTTGATATTCTCCGAGTTGAATGATTGTTCAGCAATATGAAGAAATGTGTGCTCTATTAAAGCAAGGTAGTATTCCTCGGATATGTTATGATAGGAATCAACTCTTTTGACTAGTTACATGCACTTGAGCTAAAGGACTGTAAGGACTCACATGGAGAATACTAAATTGAAACCCCATTTAGGTCGAAGATTCCTACTCTAAACCCCATCTTTTACACTATTACTAACCTAAGTGTTGGGTTCTCATAAGTGTCAATAAAGTCTCTAAGCTGCTAAGTAGTTATGTTAACCTATTAAGCATATATGACAACATACTAAGCAGCTGTGCCTATTGTCGAGCTCTTACCATGATCCAGATGGTGTCTAAGCAAACTAACCTCAAACATCTAACCAAGTTGAGTTGCCAAAACATCCGACTTAAAGAAATGCTACCCCAAACTCCAAATATCTCTCAATATTCGAGCATTGACCCAAATAGGGCCAAATTTTCCCAGTTCTTAAACCCTCTTTTGACATCCCTTCAGCTTATTTCTATAACCACAAGATTATCCTAGACTCCGCATCAACAAGACCAACTTTTGTACATGACACCAATCATCTATTGGTACGTATCTTCTAATACAACATTCTAAAAGGATTCCTTACTTCTTTTATATAGAATATTCTTTGTCCCCTTTACCTTTTTTTTAGTATGTTTCATGTATTTCATTTGTAAATTATCCTTTTTGTCTTTTCCATATATACCTTGTAACCCTAGTGGGGCTAGTAAATAGACTGCATTAATTTTATGCGCAAACATGATTGCATTATTGATTATTACAAAGTTTCCCTCCTAAGCAACCGTAATGATCTCATTACCTTTTAACTCTTATATATTCCCTTTAATAAAGAGTAATGGCGAATGACCCTATTTTTCGAACTTGTAAGTCATATTCGGTGAATTGTACATCGATTCGAATCAATTGGTGAGTGATATTCGATTGGTAGCTACCTATATTTGCTAACCTTTTTGTTTCCTTTTTCTTACTTCCGCCATTGTGGTGCTTCTTTGTATGTACAAACCTCGAAGATGCATTAGCTTTGCTGGTATCAGAACATGGTTCCAAGAGAAAGTATGTGAAGTTTTGGTTTGTATTTGCTATTACCTTTCATAACTGTTGCAGTATGTTCAAGTGAAGTAAGTTTTGAAGTTGTGAGCTATATAGGGAAGGTTCGTAGATTGGTAAGTGTAGTTTCTACTATTACTCTATTTCCTATTACAAAAATAGAGCAGGTTTATTTCAATGATATTCATATGTATGTTGGGTGTTGAAGTTGTTAAAGCAAGTTAGTATGATTCTAGGTAGTAAGTAGAAGTGTTTGTTATGTATTGAGTTGTCAACCTATTGGAGAAGTATTACACTATGTTGGATTCAAGTGTTTAAGGTGTTATTAGTGAACTGAGTAGTAGTGCTTATGCTTGTTAAGGTCAAAATGGTAGTAATACACCGAGATCAATCGATGATAAACTTAGTAGACTCGCTAATCTTATTGAGAGTTTGGTTACTGCAATACAAGTCAATAAGCAACAACCGTAAGTATACCTCATCATAACCTACCTAAGAATGTTCTTGAGAGACAATATGTCCTAGGTAGCCAAGCTAATTGTCTAATTTGACCCCATCGAGCTAGAGGAGTTGCAAATTAAGCTGCTAGACAAAGGTTAAAGTTAGAGGAGATTAAGGAAGATATTAAGGATGTAGATCTAGAGGATGATGGAGAGGAAGATGAAGAGGTTGAATATTACCAAGCACAAGAGTGAGGATGTCGAGCTCCTTAAGGACTTGTTAATGTCAAGATCGAAATCTCGCCTTTTAGTAGAAGTAGAGATACTGGTGAATATTTAGAGTGGAAAGAGAAAGTATTTGACTATTATTGATATATTGATGCAATTAAGGTTCAACTTATTGCACTTGAAATTTTTGGATAAGCTATCATATAGTAGAAGAATTTCAATACGGCTAGAGCGAGAGATGGACAATAGGCTATGTGAACTTGGGAAGAGATGAAGAGAATGTTGAGGGGAAGATTCAAACTCGAGACTTACCGTAAGATACCTTTACTAAGTTGCAAGAGCTTCGTCAAGGGAACCGATCTATTTATGGCTATGTGAGAAAATTTCAAATGTTGATAATTTGAGCAAACGTAGAAGAGCCCAAAGCTTATACTGTATCTCGATTCATCTATGGACTTAAATATGAGATTTGTATTATTATGGAAGTACAGAGGTTCCATACATTGTAGGAGCCATTAAAGTAGCATAAAGGGTTGAAAAGTAGAGGAGAAATGCTTTGAGTTGACTTGGGCCAACATTTTCTTAAGCTCCAATTCTACGCTGACTTGCTTATGTTGAGCCAAGGAGACTTCCTAGAGCTAAAGAAAAACATGACTGACCTGATGATAGCTGAGTAGGACAAAAGAGCCGCATTGAGGATATATGAGAAAGGATAAACCTTCAGATAGAAAAGAAGCTAGGTGAAGTGTTTCAAATGCTTGGGTTTTGGACACATGGCTGCTGAGTTTCCAAATCGATGTGCTATGGTGCTTCAAGAGATTTAGTGGATAACACTAACGATAGTAAGCTAAAGGAAGAAAAGAATACTGGAAGAGTTGAAGCTGAGGAGGAAGAGGAGACCTATGTCTACACTGACTAGGGAGAGGTGGTGACTCTAGTCCTAAGACAAGTGCTGAGCTCCTTACCAACCTCAAAATAAAAACCAAAAAGAAAACTTATTTCACCCTAAGTGTACCATCAAAGGACATTTGTGTACCATTATTATAGATGAAGGGATTTGTACCAACATCATCATACAGTCCTTTGTGTAGAGGTTAGGATTGCCAACCTCTAAGCACCCCTAACCTTATAAGCTACATTAGCTTCATGATAAGGGTACTTTACACATTACTAAACAAGTAACCATACCTTTTAATGTTAGGAATGTGTATAGGGATGAAGTGGTGTATGATGTCGTCCTTATGCGAGCTTCACATCTATTGCTTGGAAGACTATGGTTGTTTGACCAATGTGTTACTCATGATGGATATAAGAACACGTATGCCTTTGTTAAAGATGGAAAGAAGATCATACTACAACCCCTAACCCGAACCTAGGTGAATGACTCCACTAATCAACTCACTCGAGCTAGCAAGAAGAACGCCTTACTGATGAACTGAAGAGAGTGATAAGCTACTGAGAAGGTTGATCAGCTTGTTTTTATTAATTAGAATATTATTGGAGATGACAAATCTTGAAGATGTTCCTATTGAGATCCAAAGATTAATTGATGAATTTTCCAACTTGTTCCTTGAAGAGTTACCTAAGGGATTACCTTTAATCTAAGGCATTGAACATTGTATTATTCTATAGCCAAGTGTAGCTCTATTGAACCAACTTACCTATAGAATGAATCTTAAGTAGGTTGCCAAGTTAAAAAGGCAAGTAGATGAGCTGATAAAATGAGGATATGTAAGAGACAGCATGAGTCCTTATACTGTACCAACTTTACTTATCCTAGAGAAGGATGGTTCTGGTGCATGTGCATCGATAGCCATGCTATTGACCGTATTCCTATCAAGTATAAATACCCAATATCAAGGCTTAATGACATGTTGGATGAGATTCATGGTGCCAATGTATTCTTGAAAATTGATTTGTGAAGTGGCTATTACCAAATTTGCATGAGACTTGGTGATGAATAGAGACTACTTTCAAGAAGAGGCATATTCTCTATGAGTGGTTGGTTATGCCATTCGGACTTACAAATGCACCAAGCACATTTATGCATCTTATGAACCATGGGATGTATCTATTGAACAGAAGATGTGTAGTTGTGTACTTTAGCGATATATTAGTATATAGTGCCGTCTTAAATAACCATGTTCAACATCTTCTAGTTGTCTTTGACATCTTACTAGTCGAGAAGTTATATGGGAACCTGAAGAGGTGTATGTTTTATCAAAGTGAAATTGTCTTTCTTGGGTATGTAGTATCTAGAGATGAAATCCAAGTAGATGAGGAAAAGGCTTGAGTTGTTTTGGAATGGCCAATGCCAAAGAATGTTTCTAAAGTATAAAGTTTCCATGGTCTTGCTTCCTTTTATAAGTGATTCATTAAAAACATCAGTACAATTGTAGCCCCCTAATTGAACTAACAAAAATAGAGTGAAGCATTTTGATGGAATGTGAGTAGAGCTTTAGGGAAATTAAGGAGAAGCTCACTACTACACCTATCTTGTCCCCACTAAATTTGGACAAACTATTTGAATTGGAATACGATGCATTAGGCATTAGTATTGGTGCAATCTTGATGCATGAACATCTATAATAGCATAAGGTTTGAACTAATATGATTACCCTAAGTTTTGAGCCCTAAAATTTAGGGCATCAAGCAATGTTATCTGTTTTAGTCCAAAATTCACAATGAGGTTAGAAAAATATTTTAATAAAGTTAATTTCTCAAAATAAGCTATATAAAAGAATTAATTTGAGAAACACATCAATTTATTGATAAAGTCAATAAATATTAGAAATAAGGTAAAATAATGGAAAATTAATTAAAAAATGAATGGATAAGGTACCAAATGATGTGGCAACCTAGGATAAATTTGGAGTGATGAGTCAACAATCTAAGCTTAAGAAAATGACACCTAGCAATTAGAACAAACATAAATTTGACACTAAGCTAGGAAAATGACACGTTACGAGATGACTCATCAACCTGACCAATTCCAGAACTATAAATAGAACCATGACATCAAATATTAGACATTTTAGCAAACCAAATTCATATAGAAAAAATAAAAAAATAAAAAGAAAAACAAGACAAAAGTAGAGCATGATTTGGTTTAGGTCAGTTCAATAAGGTGTTGAAGTTGTACTGCGATGGCCATTTAGGGTTGAAAAGTGGGTGGCTAAAGAAGCCTTTCCGATAAGGTGCAGCAATCAGTGGGTAGCTAGAGGCGGTTAGTTTAGGTAAACCAAATTTTTACCCGTAATTTGTCTAATTTTCTAAAAGTATCAGATTGTATTATTTAATTATGAAAATTAGTTTTCTAAGGTTATTTTCTATGTAGATTAATGTAGTAATTTTATTTTAATTAAATAATTACTAGAAATATAGGGTGCTTAAGGAATTTCCCTATTGGGGCGAAAATTAATTTAAATTTTAGAAATATTAAATGATGTTTTTTCAAGATCAATTTATGTATATAATACACTTAATATATATATTTAATTGTGGTAACAATAAATTTTTTAAATAAATCTGTTTACTATTTTTTAAAATTATTTTGGATAAAATTGTCAATTTTACCGAATTGTTGAAATAATTGGTTTTTGAGTAAATTAATGAATAAGCCCACATGTTTTGACTTCTAGAAGCTTATAAGGGTATTTGAAGCAATTAATTTTTATCTCATATATAAATTTGTTCATTTTTCCTAATTTTCCATAATTTTGAGCTAAAATTGTTATTTTGAAAAAAATAAATAATAGTTAGCTTAATATAATTGATGGTCAATAATTAAACTACATATTTTTTTGAGTCTATAGGATTTTTCCTATAATTAATAGGGCTCATATACTATTTATTACGCATTTTCCTAATATAAGCTTATTGTTGACCCTAATGTAAAATAGTAAATAATAATATTATGATAATTGACAAGATAGTGTAAGACTAGTATTTTAGGTATAAAATAGATGCTGTTCAAGTTTGGAAAGTATAATTTTTATAATTTTTAGTTTAGAACTAAAGTTTATTTGAGACAATTATGAAGTTGCGATAACATATGATCGAGTCAGTAGTGAGAATGGATATTTTTGTGCTTATAACTAAGTTGAATAAAACTTAAAGACTGATTATGCTAAATGATATACTTGAGTTGTTATTGCATAGTAGGGCATGGCATGGCATGGCATAAAAAGGGACCTACGGGTCAGAATTTTCAAAATAAGGCTTCTAGGTGATAAAGGAAAAAACATGGGGTTATAAACTCAATTTATGGAAGCATATAGATTCTCATTGCCTAAGCAACCTAACTACTTTAGCAGTCTTGTTGTTAGTGGATTTTGGGATCTAAATTGTCCTACAAAGAAAGGAAAAACTCTTAGTACTAAGATTAGTCTAGTATGGCCATTCTGATGGCTATGTTAGTAAATGTGAGTAGGGAAAATTGAGAGTAGTGAGGAATTATTAGATGTCTCTTACAATATTTCTTTCCCGTATTTATAGATGAGTGTTGTGTCTAAAGTAGCAGTTATTAGAATAGTTAATGGAGATACGTAGAGGCCTTTTCATTAAACACATTCCTGAAATATAGGGAGAATGGGAAGTTATGTAATATAACCATGCCAAGTAATAACTGTTTGCGCCACTTCCCTTTAATTCAAATTAGATACGGATCTATATTTCTTGGCATTAGTTAAGAATGTAGACTATTCAACCTATTAGTAGACGAATAGACAAGTGAACAAAACTCAACTATCAACATTTTCCCCTTAACTCCCGTATTGAAGGATTCAACTAAGGGAGTGAACATTTAATGATCCGGAGGCAAAATGGGGAATTGTTCCTTAAGCGTTGAGTAAGGCAGGAAGATAGATCGCATCCTATCTAGAAGATTACAATTTTCAATTTTCCTGCTTGTTAAAAAGACCACAATGGAAGGTATGATAGTTATCACTTTTCTCATCATTATGCTGCGAGCCAAATAACTATTAAAGACTTCATAACCATTGGATTTCTATCTCGAAAGACATATCAACAATCTATGCCATTATCTAAACAGTGTATCATTTTTGTTAGAGATCTACTGCAATTATGAAGGCAATTCATCCATATTTAAGGAAACTTTAAAGATTGAAAAAAAATTTCTTTAGTCACATCCATAAGCTATCGTTATTTGCTCGTCATCTTGTCTTACTTTGAAATTCTTCAAATTTTGTGACATTCACTGTAATAAACTAGGTATGGTTCGTAACGTAATTTGTCGACTTATCCTTTTAGATTTTGAAGGAATTGAGTTTGAGGCTACTTCTCCCCCACAGAAGAAGAGTAAGATGGCATATTCTTCAGGTAGCTCGGCTGACAATATTGTGGAGTGGTGAGATAAACTCACTTGGATTAATTCTCTTACGGTAAACAATTATCCAGAAAACAAAGAGGGAAGATCCGTAGTTAAGTATCTATACAATGAAATAGTTTACTTATGCAATTCACCAGGCGGAGCAGCTAATGCTATCTACAGGGTCCTTGTTTCAAAATATAATAAGTACTAACAAGACCTTCTTGGAGCATAGAATCTTAGGAGGTTAAGAGAGGAGGAAAGGGTATGTTTTCTAAGGGAGTACAAGTTCCATATCTACTTAAAATATCTCAATTTTAGGCTGCACTTCCTTTTCTCAAAATTCGTCAAGTAGTTCTTCAATTACTTCTGAGTCGTGTTGAGCATGTTCTCACCAAATACATATCGGCTTCTAATGGCTTTTGAGATAATCTATGAAGAGGTTGAAGTTAGGGCTATACCTCAATTGTTCTAGTACTTCTTTACAATTAAGAGGCAACTTAACGGTTGGTACTTTGCTACTGTAAGGCATGAGCAGAAGTTCATGGATAGGTTGGACTCCAAGATCCATAAGTGGCATGACAAATTCATGTCTATCGTTTCAAAGGAGGAGTTAGATTTCTAAACTCAATGGACTGAGCCAATCTTTACTAAAGACATAAAGTTGATGCCGCTGCAACAAAGAAGATCCAAGAAAGGAGGGAGAACAAAATGTTCTTTTAGGACACTAAGAGAATAATAAGGCATTATGAGAGCAGAGAGCCATTCTTTTTTGAGATGGAAGGTACGCTAATGAGTAATTACTATATCGAGTATAGCTACAGGAGGAAAGCCGTATTTGTGACTTAAGGAGGAATTGTTGCCTTTGATCCTTGCTTGGCATAGAGAATATATGTTCTTTCTTATTCATCACATTAATATTAATATGTCTACTTCATATTGCAGACATGGGCACTGATAAGGTGAATCCTACTAAGCTATTGGCCTAAGCTAAGGCTAAGAAGTCAAAGGCTGACGAGCACGTGACCACTACTATCACTACCGTATAACTACCATTGTCACTACCACTTAGCCAATTGCTATCAAGAAAGTAGCAAAGGAGGGTGCAGTGAATTAGGTGGTGGCCTAAAAGAAGACCTCTTAACTAGTTAAGAAGAAAAAAGGGAGTAAGAAGCCCAGGTAGGCCAAGGTCACACATACTAAGGCACCTCTTATTGAGAACATTCCATTTGTTGCAAAGTTAAGAGAAGGTGGTTAAGAAACCTAATCCCAAAATGAGGCTGAAGCTACCTTAATTGCCAAAGGGTCATCATTGATAATTGAGGCTATGCTGAGTATTAATAAGAGAAGTGGGAAGGAACTTGTCGGCTAACCCCTTGCCAAGAGGTCCAAAGAGTTAGATGAGAGGACAAAGGAGGCCATGCACAACAAAGCTCTTAGCATGAATAATTTTGAATTCATCCCTAATACGGATGTTGGCGAATACTTCATCTTATGTTAGAACCACAACATCATACATACTAACTTGGCCTTGGGCCATAGGATGAAATATTTGGTCTTGATGGAAGGCATTATTCTTCCAAAGGACAAAGAGATTGCAAAGAAGGATGTCGATAGGGTTGGCGGCTATAATAAGGCTCATATTGTAGCCAAGCTATATGATGTAAGTACCTATTGTATCCTTTCAACTGTTAGATTCATTTGATTGCTAATACTCCTATTTGTTTTGAGATCAATAGCCACATTCTAATAACCTTGAATGAGGCTAACAAAGAAATGAAGAAGGTAACAATAATAACATTTCATGTGTTTTACCAAGTGATCTAGAATACTCATCATTTTATAATGACTTGTTACAAAAAATTGAAGATGTGTACAACTTTTCAAAAGCTCAAGCAACAGCTACTAAGAACGTAAGAATAAGGGCTAAGGTGCAGGCTAGAAGGTATCAAGATGAATTGGCTGTCGAGAAGTTGGCGCACTCCTTAGTTACCGATGATGTCTTAAGCCTTAAGGCAAAGGTTGAGGTGTAATACAAGGAAGCTGAAGGCTTGAAAGAGGAGCTACAGAAGAAGAAAGAAGAGTATTAGGGTTTAAGCCAAACACTCAATTCTATGAGTGATGAGGAAGATAGGCTCTAGATGCAAATTAAGGAACTAGAGACCAACAACATTAAGCTACAAAGCCGTATTGCCGAGTTGGAGGAGATTGTAAAGAAAGAACCATTCATTAAAGAGGCGCTAGACATTATCTCTCCTAGTCGGCAATATGAGAGACTGTTGCAGAAGAAGTTATTGGAGGGGGTCTAAGTGGCAAGAGAAGAGATCCTCAAATTTCACCTTGACTATGATCTCTCGTGCTTAGATTTCATCGATGTTGATGACAAAGTCAATAGTTGTGACAAGGGAGATGGTGAGGAATTAGGCATTGAGATTAATATGAAGGGTGATAACGAAGCTTATGTCGAAGATCTAGGGGAAGATGAAGAACATTTTTCTAAGGAAATCCCTTATGAGCAAAAAGAAAAATCTACCTATTTCGAGATCCTAAGCACCGAGAAGGAAATATGCTTCGAGAAGGCTCCAGCTTTTGATCCTTAATCTATAAATAAATTATAGGATTGTCTTGTAGTTTATCTTTTGTATGGATTGTTCTGGCCAAAAGGTCAAAAGTCGTAATTGTAATCATTTTGTGATGAATGAGAATTATCTTTTGGCATAGCTTTGACTATTTCTAGCACGTTTTATTTCATGCACTCCGTTGTCACTCGGTATGTTTTATTTTACATACCTAACTCTTTTGGCATGTTTTTTTTCACACACCCAATTTAAGTGTCTTATTGATATTATCTATTAGTCATTTAGACGTAGACTAGCCATTTTACTCTGCTGTAGGATTGATTTATCAAGTTTGTTAATCATGATAGGCTTGAACTTACAATAGTTTGTTCATCGTGTAATTTGAATTATTAACTCGTCAGTCATAAATAGATCCAAAAGAAAAATAAAACTTCACATATAATTGTCTCACAAACAAGTAGACCATCGCCTTACAAACAAGTAGACTGTTGCCTTATAAACAAGCAGACTGTACAAAACAAACAGAAATGAACATCATTCGAAGAATCAATTGAATTAGAGTTTTAAATTCTTGGCATTCCATGCACAAGGGATGATTGATCCATCTAACCTTTTTAGTTGATAGGCCCCCTTGCCAACGACTTCTTAGACCCTAACACACTCTTTGCAATTTGAGCTAAGCTTTCCTTGACTTTCTCGCCCATTAATTGCTTCCAACTTTTGGCAAACCAAGTCCTTAGGTTGAAAACCTTATGCTTTACTTTTTGATTGTAATACCTAACTACTTTATGTTGGTATACTATAACCTAAGCTCTTGCAATATCTCTAATTTCTTCAATTGTGTCCAAATTTGTTGTTAATCCAATTTGATTAACCATTACACCAAAATTCTATGTTTGAAAATTAGGTAGATCTAACTCAATCGGCAAAATTACTTCCGCACCTATGCTAACCCGAAGGAGGTTTCGCCTATTGTGGTTCTATAGGTGCTTCAGTACTCCCATAAGACATCCAATAGTTCATCAACCCATTTCCCCTTAACTTGGTTAACTTTCCTCCTTAAGCCATATAAGATGATCTTATTGAAAGCTTCAACTTAGCCATTTGTTTGAAGGTGTACTATAGATGTGTAGTTCAGGTAAATGCTGCATTTCTCACAAAATGCTTGGAACTTATTATTGTCAAACTATGAGCCATTGTCCATGATTATCATAAAGGAACTTTGAATCTTGATATTATGTAGTTGAAAACAAATGCCTCCACTTTCTATTCGATGATCCTTACTATTGCCTCAGCCTTTACCCGTTTTGTAAAATAATCTACAGCAACAATAATAAATTGTCGTTGGGTTGTAGACTTCGAGAAGGGTCTAAGTATATACAACCCCCACTTATGGAAATCAAGCTATAGGGCTCTTAACCAACAGCCGAGCTCGATGACTAAAGAGGCTGGCATGACAAATTCTTATGTCCCAACCAACCCCTGTTGAGGTCGAATACCTCCTTACTAAATCCCCTCTAATGCCTTATCGTATGACCACCCATTATTGTTTGGTTTGCTAAGTTGACGATAACCCTCTATTAATGAGTCGACCAATTACTCGGCCTCTTCTTTATCGAGAATCCAAGAGAGGGAGATTGGATTGATTAGGCCATCCCTACTCAAATAAGCCCATCTGTCCATACTTTTCGTCTACGTCTCTTAACGACCCCATTAATGTTACATCACTATGTGTATGATATCACATGTAGAACCTATAGTACCAATGATTATTTTCTTTGTATACTCATTTTTGCCCTTTGTGACATGTACATTGCCCCTTTTCGAAATGTCCTTTTTGTCTTTTCCCCTTTGGGTAAGTTTCCTTAGTTTATGGGTATAAATACCCTTATACTTATAGTTATAGGATCATCGGATTACCTTCAATACAATTGAGTACTCTTCTTCCTTACGTAAACACTATTGTTTACTCTTGGCATCACTCTTATTCTCTCCTTTATGCAAGGTTAAGTGGAGAGTAACCTCATTAGACCAATTCATGCATCATATTGAATTGTGCCATAAGTCCTCGGAAGTTCCATTGGTGCATCATATCCTCTTGAGCTATTTGTAAGTTTGTTTACTATTTTCATTCTTCATTTCTTACCCTTTTCATACCTTTCCCCACTAACCCTTTTTGAGCTTTTTGCAAGCTTGGTCCCATCCAGCAACTGGCCTTATCTATTCTTGGTCATAGTCGACATCACCCACTAAGCAAAAGGCTAAGGACTAAATATTCAATATAGTTCAGTTGAAGGAGTGTAACTCGATGCCTCATGCTTCTAATACTATAGACAATGTCAAATAGCTATCCTTCCATCTTCTTTCATGGTCAGCCAATAATAGTCAAGTCGCAATGCGTAGACATACAATGTCTATACTTTTAAGTAGTTACTACATGCACCACTATGTAGTTCTAATAACACCCGTTGGGTAGCTCTTAGAGGAAGACATCGAAGATAGGGTTACGATATGCTGCATTTGTATAGTTGACTATCTACCGGTGTATAATTCACAACTTGATAAACTAATCTTCATGCTTCTTTCTTGTTGTTAGGGAGGGTACCATCTCTCAAATAATCTATGAGGGGATCCATCCAAGACCCCTCTCTCGAGCAAGGAGCTAATTCTTAGCTCTGTGAGATAGTGGATAAACCTTTTTATGGGAGAAATTCGATAAAAAGTTTGTTTCTTAGGTCAAGGAATGCTATATTGGCTGACTTAAACAACTTATCAATAACAATATTCTTACTTCTCGAAACCTTGTGAATTAAGAAAGGTTGAAATTCTTCTGCAAACATTCATACCACCAACAGGTACTTGCTCATTTCTTCTTCCCTTGTTGCATAACTTAATGTGACTTGATTCACCACCACTTGTAGATCAGAGAACACTTCAAGTTTCTCAACACCAATCTCTTTTGCTAGTTTAAGTCTGATAACCAAAGCTTCATATTCAACTTTGTTGTTGCTAGCTAGGAATTTGAATTTTAAAGAATAATTAACCTTGATGTTGTGGGGGCCTTGAAGAACAAGGCTTGCATCACTTCCTTCTCTAGTGGAAGAACCATTTACATAAAGGTACCATACTGGTTTCTCAACAATCGCCACACTATCTTCTTTATTAGTGAACTTAGCCAAAAAATTTGCTAACACTCGAGCTTTTAATGCCATTTTGGGTTTATACTGTATACCATAGGCACTTAGCTCTAAGGCATATTTCATTATCCTGCTGGAAGAGTCTAGCTGTTGCAATGCTTGCCATAATGGCTGAATAGTGAGGGTTACGATTTGGTGAGCCTCGAAATATGATTTTGATTTCCTTACTAAGAGAACCACTGCTAAAACAAACTTCTCAAATTTTGTGCATCGATGCTCTAGCCCTTGCAAGACATGACATACATAGTAAATGGGTTTATGCTCCTTTCCGTCAATTTGGACCAATACAGAAGAAAGAATTCAACAGCTAACTGATAGGTACAAATATAAATTCTCTCCAAAGATAAGTGTTGAGAGTATCAAGGGTGGCACAAGTAAATCTTTGAGATCATTAAAAGCCTTTTTAGAATCATTGGAACATTTGAATTCTTTCAGATTCTTTAAGATTTTAAATAATTCTACGTACCTATGTATGCTTCTTGACACAAACCAATTAAGGGCAGCTATTCATTAGGTGAGTTCCTGTACTTCCATAACCATATGAGGAGATTTCTACCAACACTTGAGCTTTTAATGCCATTTTAGGTTTATACTATACACCATAGGTACTTATCTCTAGGGCATATTTCATCATCCTACTGGAAGAGTTTAGCCATTGCAATGCTTACCATAATGGCTAAATAGTAAGGATTGCGATTTGGTAAGCCTCGAAATATGATTTCAATTTCCTTGCTGAGAGAATCACTGTTAAAACAAACTTCATAATTTTCATATACTGATGCCCTAGCTTTTGCAAGATAGGACTCACGTAATAAATGGGTTGATGCTCCTTGCCATCAATTCGGACAAATATAGAAGAAAGAGCACGGTAGCTAATTGATAGGTACAAATATAAATTCTCTCCAAAGATGAGTGCCAAAAGTTTCGGGGCAGGCACAAGTAATTCCTTAAGATGATTAAAAGCCCTTTGGCAATCATTGGACCATTTGAATTCTTTCGGATTCTTTAAGATTTTAAATAATTCTGTGTACCTATCCATACTTCTCGATACAAACCATTTAAGGGTAGCTATTTACCGGGTGAGTTCCTATACTTCCATAACCATATGAGGAGATTTCTACCAACACTTGAGCTTTTAATGCCATAGGTACTTAGCTCTAAGGCATATTTCATCATCCTACTGGAAGAGTTTGGCCATTGCAATGCTTATCGTAATGGCTGAATAGTTAGGATTGTGATTTGGTGAGCCTCAAAATATGATTTCAATTTCCTTACCAAGAGAACCACTTCTAAAACAAACTTCTCAATTTTCGTATACCAATGCTTTAGCCCTTGCAAGACATGACTCACGTAATGAATGGGTTTATGCTCCTTGCCATCAATTTGGACGATTGTAGAAGAAAGAGTGCAATAGCTAATTGATAGGTAAAAATATGAATTCTCTCCAAAGATGAGTGCTAAGAGTATCAAGGTAGGCGCAAGTAATTCTTTGAGATCATTAGACCATTTGAATTCTTTCAGATTCTTTAAGATTTTAAATAATTCCATATACCTATCTATACTTCTCGACACAATCCGTTTAAGGGTGGCTATTCACCTGGTGAGTTCTTGAACTTCCATCACTATATAAGGACATTTCATATTTATTATCACCTCAATCTTTCTCAAGTTGGCGTCGATGCTATGCCAAGTCACCATTTATCCTAAGAACTTTCTCGAAGTTGTGCTAAAGGCATACTTCAATGGATTATGCTTCATGTTGTATCTCTTAAGAGTAGCAAATGTCTCCTCAAGACCAACAAGATGCTGATCTTCTGTAATGCTTTTCATAATCATGTTGTTGACATGTACTTCAATGTTTCAATGGATTTAAGGTTTAAACATCTTGGTAACAAGTCTTTAGTAAGTTGCACCAGTATTTTTCAACCCAAAGGGCATCACTATATAATAGTACGTTCCAAAATTAGTAACAAATGACATGTGAATTTTGTCCTCCTTGTCCATAAAAGAAAGCAACGCATGTCTAGTAGTTGAATCTACCATTTGATCAATTTTTGGCAATGGAAAACAATCATTGGAATAGGCATTGTCGAGATTTGTAAAGTCTATACACATGTGTTACTTGCCTTTGGACTTCTTGACTAGCATACAGTTTTCTAGCCAAGTTAAATAAGGCTCTTCCCAAATAAATCTTGCCTTCAATAGCTTTTGGACTTCTTCTTCTATGGATGCTTATCTTTCGAGGAAAAAATTCCTTTTCTATTGTTAGATCACCTTCGCGCTTAAATCAATCTAGAGCTTATATACAATAACGTCTTTAGGGATACTCAGCATGTCCAAAAGGGACCATGCAAATACATCGGCATTGATGTGCAAGAAGTTAATCAAACTTTGATGAATGTTTGCCGACAACGGTTTCCCTATCTTTGTTGTTTTCCCAGGGTCATCTCTTAAAGAGATTTCCTCCATCTCAGTCTCGGCACTCTCTATGCCGACTGACTTTCCTTCTAAATAAGTTTCTACTTGAAACCTCTTCTCGTCTTAAGGCCCTCATGTACAAAGACCTTGCCAACTGTTAGTCCCCTTTATACACGCTGACTCTCGTGGGAGTAGGGAATTTGGCTTTGAGATGTGCAGTGGATGGGATGATGCTGAATAAATGTTGACTTAACTATCCCATGATTATGTTATATGGGGACTAACATTTGATGACGAGGAAATCCATCTTTTCCAACATTCTCGGCATCTCCAATTTGGATTGGTAAAGAGATCACTCCAGTTACTCAAATGGGTTGATTGTTGAAGGCATACAAATCATAATTGTAAGATCATAACTATGCTTTGATCTTTGGTCTCATTTGTTCAAAAGCATGTTCGAAAATAATGTCTGCTAAACTTCTAGTGTCAACGAGAATTTTCTTAATCTCAAAGTTGTCAATTCTCACACTATTCACCAATGCTTCGTTATATGGCCTTTGGATGCCTTCAAAATCTTCCTCTATGAATGAAATCATATTGTCAATCTTGAACTTTTTGCCTTGTATATTGCAAACATAATTGATGGCATTAGTTAGACTCGAAGAGCTTAATCGACCTATAGCAAGTCTGCCAATAATTGTGTTAATTACCCCATTAGGTGCTTTATTGGTACTCTTGTCTCTTGCATCTCTCCCAGCATTGGCTGGCTGAGTAACACTTTCATGGTCTTCATGTCTCCTTTAAGATGGTTGTTAGATATTCGTGGCATCTTGCACTAAAAACTTGTGCAAATTCCCTCGTTGTATGGCATCCTCAATCGCATTCTTAAGCTGGATGCATTCGTTTAAGTTATGTCCTTTATCATAATGAAAATCACAGTGTTTGTTGGTATTTCACCTAAAAGGGTTCCCTCTCATCCTCTCTAGCCACTGCAACACTCCTCTTTACCCACACACCTCCATTAGTGTGTCTAAAATTGGACGATTAACTAGAGTGTAGGATGAATATGTTGGAATTCGTAGCCTCTTTCTCTTATCATTAGGACTTTGATCATCATCCATCACAAGTTTTTCTTTTGCACTCTTCCTCTTAACATTTTTTCTATTCCCCCTATTTTGATCAGCCTCTCGTTAAGTCTTTATGTTGTCCTCTTGTCAGATATAGGATGTGGCTTTGGCTTTAAAATCGGTAAAAGTTGTCAACTTATTCTTGGTAAGAGACTTAAAAAAGTCTTTATGGGGCTTAACTTTATCAATGACAGCGTTGAGGGCTATACTTATGTCGAACTCTAGAATTTAGACCATCTCATCCATAAACTTGGCTAGATAGTCTTAAGTGGATTCATTTGATCTTTGTTTTATTGTGTTAAGGACTGAAAAGTCCTTAATAGGAAGTTTACTAGATCTTTGTTGAAGGAGCACTTTTGCTAGTTCTTCGAAACACAAAATTATGTTCAGCTTCAGGTGCTTAAACTATGTACTTGCCACACTCCTTAATGTTAAGGGAAAAGCTTGGCAAGCTACGGCATCGCTCAAGTCATGCAACTTGGCTAAGGTACAGTAGTACTCCAAATGATCTTCAAATTGCAGCAACTTAATGTGCTGTAGTATGACCTCCTCCAAGACCTTAAGAATAAAGGGGCTCTTCTTAGTTTAGAACTACTTACTCGTTATAACAGGAGTGCTAACATGCAAAGATTTAACATGGTGCACCTACTGTAGTTGCTTACCTTTGTCAATTTTTTTGAGTAGGTCCCATCGTAACCTTGGCTTACATTTTTAGCAATTCAAGAGAATAAATTGAGTCATCACTATTCTTAGCGTTATGATTGCCTTGCTCTTTGTTTTAATTTGGGTGAAAACTATTATAGAGGAGATTAAGAATCTGTTCATGTTTTTTGTTTAGTTTATGATTTTCTTTAGCCTAATTAAGGCAAAGTTTCTCGAGCCTAACTAAACATTACTCATCAGTATGCCTACTCCCCCCCTCAAGGTGTTAGGAGGAAGTACCAACACCTATACTCTTAGTCATTCTAGTTTTCACCATGTAGGTGTGCTTGAGAACAAAATAGATGACGCCAAATGTATTTAGCGTATTTTAGGATCTAGGTTGTCTTACAAAGAAAGGAAACACTCTTAGTATCGAGGCTAGTCTAATGTAGCCACTTCGATGCCTAAGTTAATAAATGTGAGTAGGGAGAATTGAGAGTAATGAGGAATTATCAAATGTCTCTTATAGTGTTTCTTTCTCGTATTTATAAGTAGGTGTTGTGTCTAAAGTGGCAGTTATTGGAATGGTTAATGGAGACACATAGAGGCCTCTTCATTAGACACATTTCTAAAATATAGGTAGAGTGGGAAGTTCTGTAATATAATCATGCCAAGTGATAACTGTTTGTGCCACTTTCCTTAATTCAAATTAGATACGAATTTTTGTTTCTTTGCATTAGCCAAGAATGTAGACTACTCAGCCTATTGATAGACGAATGGATGAGCAAATGAAACTCAACTATCAACAAGTCTAATTTGGTAAAACAAAGTTGGGGGTCCAACTCCCAAGCAGCTCCTTATTGCCTCTAAGCATAGTCTGATGACTTTTTTTGGTCAAATTTGGTAAATGCAAAGTTGGGGGTCCTACTCCTAGGCAACTACTTATTGCCTTTAGGTTTCTAGATGTTGTATCCAGATGCCCAAGTATGTTGATTAACTGGATGAGCATGTTAAAGGGCTTTGGATATCAATATCGATAAATACCACGTGCACGAGCATAACATGCTATATTGCTAGCAATAAATGCTTGGTTAGGCTAATGTATGTGTGAAGTTGAACCTACTAGTTATAATTGAAATGTTTTAGTGTGATATTAGCTATATTATATTATTTATTGTCCACTCTAACCCAACTTTAGTAGTTGAGGGAGTAAAATGTTTTGTCCTTAGGTTAGTAACATCTTGAAGGGCCTAACATTAAGGGGAGCTATTCTAAGAGCATTAGTCGGAATCAGCGTTTGTTAGATGGATTCCGTACTAAGTCAAATGCCCTACTATATTGAAAAAAAAAAAAATGGTTCATGTTTTGATATAAATATTAAACTGTACATATAAGTTGTAACCAAATATCTAGATGAACTTCGTTCTAACACTCCTATTATCACATAAATAAAGTTGTCTTTTGATGAATGAGCAGGTTGAGTTATGTTTTTAATAGATATTCTTATGTGATGGTGCATCTTGTGTTACACTAGTATGTAATATCCTTGAGGTTGTATTAGAGCATTAATTAGGGACCATAATCTTGAAGCATGTGTGAGATGTATCGGGTAGTTAGGTAATAAAGAGTCATAGTTTAGTAAAACTACTATAGTAGTTATTAATAGAATCTTATGAGATGTTTATTTAGAAAGATGATTTGTAAGGAATGTAGAAGATCACCAATGAACTAGGTACCTAAGGAGAAAAGAGAGGTACTACTATAATAGCCTTAATCTAACCATGAGCAACCACGACATATGAAGGAATTGGCATAAGAGTTTATGGCTACAATGGCAAGAGTTAGTAGGTATGGAGATAAGTTAGCTCGGATGCAGTGAATAGTGAACCCATTTGATGGAAAGAACACTGATCCTTTGGTGGTAGAAGAATGGATTGATTCATTGGAGAAAGCATTTGAAGTTCATGAGGTTCAAAAAAATAATAAAGTTAGGATAGTTGTTATTTAGTTAGATGGAGGTGCAAATAATTGGGGGAGGCAAGGAGATAGAATTTACTAGAACCTATTAGTTGGGCTGCATTTAGAGATACCTTTCTAGAACATTATTTTCCTGAGTATATAGTGGAACAAATGTATGAAGAATACTATAAGCTAAGACAGTAGGGCAGGACAATGAAAGAGTATGAGAGGGAATTCAATAAGTTATTGAAGTTTTCTCCTAAAGTTGTACGGAACAATGAGGTTTCTAAAGTTAAGTGGTTCAAGGCTAGGCTTCATCTTTATTACCAAGTAGAGTTGAAGAGGAGTAAGGTAGAAATATATACTGATGTTGTCAATGAGACTCGTTTGATCAAACAAATTCATAATCTTTGATGGGTTGCAGATGAGATTGAGAATAAGAAAAGGAAGTTAGATGTTGGTTCTAGTAACAAAAGTGATCTAGCTAAAGGAAAGAAGTTTATTCAATTTGCAAAGGGAAACAAAAGGCCTCTACCAAAAATAAAACCTTATTGGAAGTGTAATGGTGAGCATTGAGTTTGGGCATGCCTAAAATTGAGGGGGAAGTGTTATAGGTGTGGTGAAATTACGCATCTAGCCAAGAGATGTGAAAATCTAGGTTCAAGAGGTATATACTATTACTGATGCCATCAACGAGGGTATATTGCTCGACATTGTGTAGGATAGCGACAAGAGAGACCAAATTAGCAACAAAACCAAGCTAATTGACCAGAACTAGGTAATAAGAATAAACGACCTAGAGGGGAAGAGCCCAAGCCCAAGGAGCAAGGTAGGGTGTACGCTTACACTGTTCAGTGATATGAAGTTAGAGATGATCAAGGTATAGTAGGTATGACCTTTGAACTTGATAACTTAAAGTATTCGAGTACCTAGTAGTTGATAGTTGATAAATAAGAAATGCTTAAAAGTAGTAATATAGTTATTGTGAAATGTTTTAAGACTAGTGTGTAGAGGAGATAGTTATGCCTATAAATACACTCTATTTGATATTAGGGCAACTCACTCATATACTTAAAAAGAGTACGTTGGTAGAAATAAACTTTTTGTAGAAGATTTAGAATTAATAATTACGACCCTTGCTAAAGGAGAACAAGTAGTGCAGCATAAATTGAAGGATGGAAAATGTGAATCTATATACTCATGAGATCATTGTAGAGTTGGTTGTCCTAGACATAAAAGGATTTAATGTAATACTGGAGGTAAGCATGGAGCAAATGTTGATTGAGAGGAAATGATAGTAGCATTTAAGCATCCTGATAAGAAGGGAATTGTAGAAGATTTATAGAAAATTGAAGTATTGAGAGAAGTTGTTCGAAGAAAAAGAAGTTATAGGGGAGGAGTTGAAAGTAAGCATTTAAGAGGAGATCCTGAAGGGGATATGCATGTTATAGTGAGGTAGACTAAAGTTGTTATTAGAATAGATAGAATGGCAGGAAATGTTGAAGGTAGATAATTAGGAGTGAGTTCGAAGAACAAATCAGAATCTTTATTAGAGGCACAGTATGAACCTAACTCAGAGATTGATCTTATATAGAATGAGATTGTTATTCATAAGGTAACAGCTAGTGATGAGATTAATGAATAAAAAAGATGTTAAAGTATGTGAAGTTAATAGGGTATATAACTGCAACACATGTAGGCACATGTGATAGGAAAGAAGAGATGGCAAATCTATGACTCTCATTACTCTTTTGTCAAAACAACTCATGTTTGTTATGACTCTTGTGTCTTTCCTAATAAAGTTCCTTGTTAGTCTTATTGTGTCAGCCATCGGCCAGAAAAATGTCCAAAATTTTTGTGAGTCTTATTTGTCAAGAGTCATGTAAATTTATGTCAAATTCAATTAATTCCACTTGGTTTAAGTCATTCTCTATCTTCTTAATGTACAAGTTGGTAAAAAGTTTAGATTTACCAAACTCATTCTTGCTAATATATGTGTTAACTATAGGAAGTGCCTAAGATCTTAATTATGATCATTAAGCGACGATAGTGATATGAGAATTGTAGATGTAAAGAAATCGAATTTTTTATTTTCATCTTAAGTGGAAATTGGGATTTAGACCATGCATAGGTGATAAGGATGAGGTGAAAAGATGTGTTGACAAGCTATAAGACAAACAATGAATTAAGGGAAGGGATGACTATGAGTTTTATAGGACTAACTAATAAAAGAGTTTGAACTAACTGAAGGGATGAAATGATGATTGAGTGGAAATACTAGTTTGAATGGTGATAAAGGAATGGTATAGGGACATATTAGTTTGATTTGAACAATAGTAAGGGGTAAAATCAAAGATAGTAATATGATGGTTATGGTATTTAGATAGGAACCTAATGAAGTTATAATAATGGACTAATTGCTATGTAAAGATGACTTGAACAAAAATGAGGAGTGAAATAGGACCAACTATATTAAGCTAACATAGCAAAAGTTAGAAACAGGAAAATGAAAAAGAAAAAGTTAAGAAAAGTAATAAGACATGTACATCAAAACAAAAGTTCACGGGTTGATAAATTTAAAGTCAAGATATAGGAATCGGTATCGAAGTATTTTACCCTTTAACAATAGTTGTTGATTGTGATGTGATCTGGAAATCAAAGTTGCATAGTGGAAGTGCAATATTAAGTCACAAACACGAATGTTCTGGATTGTAAAAGTTTAAAGGACAAAACTTTTTATAAGTGAGATAAAACATAATACTATAACGTTTGAGCTAATATGATAGCCCTAGGTTCTATGCCCTTAAATTTAGGGTATCGGATAACATTATTTGTTTTAGTCCAAACTTCATAGTAAGGGAAGAAAAGTTAGAAAAAATATCTTAGTAAAGTCAATTTCTTAAAATAAACTATATAAAAGGATTAATTTGAGAAAAAGTCAATTTATTGATAAAGTTGATAAATATAAAAAACATGAAATCTAAACTTTGAAATATAATGAGATATTATAAATAAGTTATTTAATTTATGAAAATAATAATTAAGTTGAATTATATATAATATACATGTATTTACATATAGTATACATTATATGTATTAAATATATGTCTAAAATAATAATAAATTACCAAAATAAGGTAAATTAATATAAAATAAGGGAAATTAATTAAAAAATGAATAGATGAGTCACTAAATAATGTGGCAACTTAGAATAAATTTGAAGTGATGAGTCAACTGCCTAAACTTAAGAAAATGACACCTAGCAATTAGAAAGAATATAAATTTAATACCTAAGCTAAGAAAATGACACGTAACGTGATGACTCATCAATCCAACCAACTCCAAAACTATAAATAAGCCTTCAACATCAAATATTAGACATTTTAACAAACTAAATTCGAATAGGTAAAATTTAGAAAAAATCAGAAAATAAAAGGAAAAATAGGACAAAAATAGAGCATAATCTAGGCTTTATCTATTCAATAGGGTGTTAAAGCTCTATTGTGGTAGTCGTTTCGGGTTAAAAAGTGGGTGGTAAAAGAAGCATTTCCGACAAGATGCAACGGTTGATTTAGGTGAACCAATTTTCCACCGGTAAATTGTATAATTTTCTAAAAATATCAAATAGTGTTATTTAATTGTGAAATTTGGTTTTCTACAGTTTTTTTATATGTAAATCAATGTAGTAATTTTATTTTAATTAAATATGTAGTAGAAATATAGGATGCTTAAGGAATTGCCTTATTTGGGCTAAAATTAATTTAAATTTTAGAAATATTAGATGATGTTATTTGAGGCTCAATTTTTATATACAGTACAATTAATATAGATATTTAATTATGGTGGTAATAAATTTTAAAATAAACCTTTTTACTATTTTTTATAATTATTTTGGTTAAAATTGCCAATTTTACAAAATTATTGAAATAATTAGTTTTTGAGCAAACTAATGAATAAGCCCTACATATTTTGACTTTTACAGTTTATAAGGGTATTTGAGATAATTAGTTTTTATCTCATAGATAAATTTGTTTATTTTTCCTAATTTTCTATAATTTCAAGCTATAACTGTTATTTTAGTAAAAATAGATAATAGCTAGCTTAGTGTAATTGATAGTAAAAAATTAAAATACATATTTTTGTGAGTCTAATAGGCTTTTCTTGGAATTAATCAGGCTCATATACTATTTATTACATATTTTACTAATATAAACTTATATATTAACCTAATATGTAAAACAGTAAATCATATTATTATGGTAATTGATAAAAGAGTGCCAGATAAATACTTTTGGTATAAAATAGATGTCATTCAAGTTTGGAAAATCTAATGTTTATGGTTTTTAGTTTAGAACTAATCCTTAGTTGAGTCAATTATGAAGTTACGATAATATATGGTGGAGTTGGTAGTGAGAAAGGATATTTTTAAGCTTATAACCATATTGATTAGTCTTGTTTCTTAAGGTATATTAATAGTACTCGAAATAAAGATCGTAGTGATATAAAGTTTACGGAAATCAGATGAAAAATGAGTAAAATACAATCCAATGAAGTTTAAAATCACGGAAGTGAAAGTTAATAAGAGTTTAGGTTCGACTAGTAGTTGATTTGGAGACTGTGTTTATATTTTCATAAGTGTAATAAATAAGGAAGGACCATGTTGTGAAGTTTAGAACTTTACACTACTATTAAGGCCAGGTAAGTAGATCTAACCCATGCTTAGAGAAGATATATTGTAGCTCATAGCACTATGTCCTATTTGATGCTATATTGATTAAATACAACTATATCTTGGGTGAATGGATATACTACTATAGTTGATGCTAATATGGTAATTTTGAATGACGATAACTTTATCTTGGTTAAGCTATTATGCTGTTATGTTGAATGTTGATGTAGTATTTATGAATGATTATACTAACTCGGAGAGTTAAATTATTGCTAACTTAATCTTCTAGGTGCTCACCTAAGTGAACCTTAAGTGAGATGCTAGATTTTCGCTAGGGAGAGTTCTTAAACTATAATCAAATAGCTAGGTTGAATGAAACTTAAAGACTAATTGTGCTAAATGATATACTTAAGTTGTTATTGCATAGCATAGCAAGGCATGGCATAAAAAGGGACCTATAGGTAAAAATTTTCAAAATAAGGCTTCTAAGTAATCAAGGATAAACCATGGCTTCGTAAACTTCATTTTTCAAAGCATGTAAATTCTCTTTGCCTGAGCAACCTGACTACTTTGCTAGTCTGATTTGGTAGACTATAGTGTATAGTCTAATTTGGTAAACAAAGTTGGAGGTCCTACTCCTAAGCAACTTCTCGTTGCCTCCAAGCATAGGTTGACAACTCTTTATGGTCGAATTTGGTAAATGAAAAGTAAGGGGTCCTACTCCTAAATAGCTCCTTGTTACCTCTAAGTTCCTAAACGTTGTTTCCAAATACCCGAGTATGTCAACTAACCAAATGAGTATATTAGAAGGGCATAAATATTGGTATAGATATATGCCACATGCATAACTATATCATACTACATTACTAGCAAAAAATGCCTAGTCAGGCTAATGTATATATGATGTTGAACTTGCTAATTATGATTGAAATGTTTTAGTGTGATATTGCTTAAATTACATTGTTTATTATCTACTCTAACCCAAATTCAATATCCAAGGGGATAAAATGTTTTATCCTCAGGTTAGTAACATCGTAAAGGGCCTAACATTTGGGGGGAAGTATTTTGAGAGCTTTAGTTGGAGTTAGCAACTAAACTTTAATTGAAGGCAATTGTTTCAGATTTGGACACAAAATTCTAGAACAATTTTTGGAAAACACTTTAGACAAAGATTTGAAACTAAACTTATGTTCAACTCTAGTAGCTACTGTTAAACTAATGGTTAGATTAAAGTAGTGAACAGAACATTGGGAAATCTATTCTAAGTTGTCGTAGAAAAGAATTTAAAGGATTGGGATCTATGTCTACCAGTTGTGGAGTTTACATACAACTAAATTATCCATAGTACCATTAGGAGGACTCCTTTTGGGGTCATCTATGGCCTCAATCCTACTATTTCTCTAAATCTGATTAGTATTGCTATAACTATTGAAGAAAGTTAATCTGAAGATGCTTGAGCCCATGAATTATAAGAACTACAATAGTTCATAGCAAGGAAAACTGCTAAGCTCAATTAGAGACAACAAGAGATTGGTAGTCATAGACACCAAGCTGTTCCTTTCAAACTAGCTAACTGAGTATGGATTCACCTTAGTAGAGAAAGATTTCTACACCTAAGATAAAACAAGCTCTCAGCATCAGTTGATGGTCCTTTCTAAGTTCTAAAGAAGATCAATCGCATTGCCTCTTGGATTGAATTACCCAAAAATTGTGGTGTTTCTTCCACCTTCATTATATCCGACCTGATTCCCCACCAACTAAAAGACGAAGACCTAGCATATGCTAAAGCAAAGTAAGTGCAAGAAACCACTTTTTATTTGAGGATAAATCCTTTTAACACCTAGGCAGATGATAGGAATCAACTCTTTGGACCAATCATACATAGTTAAGTTAAAAGACTGCAAAAACTCACATGGATAATACTAGCTTGAAACCCCACTCAGGACTAGGATTCTTATTTTGAACCCTATCTTTTACACTACAGATAACCTAAGTGCTGTGCTCTCATAAGTGTTAACACACTCTCTAAGCTACCAAGTAGTCATGCCTATCGCTAAGCCCTTACCATGGTCTAAACAATATCTAAGCAAACTGACCTCATACATCTAATAGAGTCGAGCTACTAAAACATCTGACCTGATAAAACATTTGACTTGAAGAAATGCCACCCTAAACTCCGAATATCTCTCTGTATTCGAGCTTTAATCTAAACAAGGCTAGATTTACCCAATTCTTAAACCTTCTTTCAACGTCCCTTAGGCTTATTTCTATAGCTACAAAAATGTCCCGAACTTTGCATCAACAAGACCATCTTTTATACATGGCACCAATCACCCACTAACACAAGTCATCTAGCACAACATTTTAGAAGGATTCATTACTTCTTTTGCATAGAATATTCTTTGTCCCTTTTACCCTTTTTAGTCTGTTTCATGTATTCCATTACCCTTTTTATATTTTCTAGCTATGCCTCATAACCCTAATGGGATTACTATATAAACCCCATTTATTTTGTATGTAGACATGATTGCATAATTGATTATTTTAATGTTTCCTTATTGAGCAAACCTAATGTTCTCACTTCCTTTTAACTTTTATTTATTCCCTTTAGTAAAGAGTAACGGTAAGTAACCTTATAGTTTTGATTGATGAGTCATATCTAGTGAATTATAGGCTCAGTGGGATTGGCTGTTGTGTCATATCTAATTGGTAGCTACTTGAATTTGCTAACCCTTTTGTTTCCCTTTTTCCTACTTCCGCCTGTTGTGGTGGTTCTTCGTATGTACAAACTCAAAGACGTATTACATTGTCTCTAGAGGAGGAATCAAAGTTGATGATGAAAAGATCTAAGCTATTCTTGAATAGTTGACATTGCGTAATGCTGCTGAAGTAAAGAGTTTTCATGATTTAGCTTCATTTTATTAAAGATTCATTGAGAACTTTAGCTCTATAGTTGCTCCACTAATTGAGCTAACCAAGAAAAGCTCTTAATTCAAATGGTTCAAGAGAGCTTAGAAGAGTTTTGAGGAGATCAAATCTAAGTTAACTTCTACCCTAGTGCTAGTACTGCTTAAATTTAGCAAGGTTTTTAAACCAGAATGTAATGCATCTAGAGTTGGCATTAGAGCTGTTCTTATGTAATAATGCCAACCAGTTTCATTTGTCAGTGAGAAGCTCAGAGTTGCCACATTGAATTGCTTGGCATATGTTAAGGAGCTCTTTGCCCTTATCTAACCACTTTAAAACTAACAACATTACCTACTGCTAAGAGAGTTCATTATTTACATAGGCTAATAATCTCTCAAGCATCTCAAAAGATAATAAAAACTCTCCTGATGCCATGCCAAGTGGGTCAAGTATTTGGAAACCTTTTACTACGTCATCAAGTACAAGAAGGGAAGTTTTAAGATTATCCGATGCCCTTTCTCATCAACATATTTGTATCACGACATTATAGGGAAAAATACTTAGCATCGGTACCCTAACTCATCAATATAAATACAATCAATACTTTGGTCCCTTGGTAGCCAAATGCAATACTAAAGGAGTTGTAGATGGGTTCTATTTAAGTGAAGGATTTCTGATGAAGGGAAAGCAAGTTTGTGTGTCAAGCAGTTTTGTTAGGAAATTACTTATTCTAGAAGCCTATGATAGGGTCATAGCCAACCATTTTAGTGTGAATGGAACTGCTGAGCTATTGAAAGAATACTTTTATTAGCTTGGGATGATGAAGGATGTGTACAAAATCCTTGAATGTTGCGAAGTGTGCAAGTGAACTAAGGGTAGAAAGGAGCCATATGGAGAATACATACCTTTGCTAATACTTGAGCAGCCATGGATCAATCTTGATACAATTAGCGTTAAGGATTGATGAGGGCAACCATATCAGGGTAGGTCTAAGCTAATAGAAAGCTTGAAGTGAAAGGTGATAAAAGGTTAAAACTAGAACATAAAAACAAGATAAACGAGCAAACCATGAACAATTCCAAGGATGTAATGCACCAAGAAAACTCTATGGACTCACAAAACTAAGTCGTATGACACACGAGTAACTTAGTGAAGTCACTCACTACATAACCTTGCTTAAGGGTTAGGATAAGAGTAAAAAAAGGGGTAAGCACACTAGCTCATGAAAGTGAAGTATATTCAATATTAGATGTACAATGATGCTGCTACATTTACAATAGGTATTTATACCTGAAATATTAGGGTAACAACTATAAATAGAAATTACTAAAAAGGGTAAAGTCCTAAATAAATAATGTATAAAGAATGGAAAAGGGAAGAAAGAGAAAATCAAGAAAAGCATTCATCTTATACGAAGGATTCTATCATATGATCACTTGGATACGTAGCTGTCTGTTGGTGGGTGAATTTCTAGTTAAAATAGACAAACTGTATGGCCAGGTTAGCAGTTGCCAAGTAGATGTGCCAAACAAGACTAGGAGTTCTTCTTAGGTGAGTTCAGCTTGAACATGCTAAGAATAGTTCATATTTAGGTTAGTTGAACTAGTGATCAAATGAGCCAAGCTATTGTCCAAACGTATCTCAAGTAGGTAGTCAAAGACTATTGATAAGTATGAGAGGGTTTAGCTTGGACAAGGCGACAAACTAGTGGATTGAAGTAGCTCAAACTCATCAAGTATGGGTTGGCATAGAAGAATATGCTTAACTATACTCTTAAGCCCTCAAGCTCGGGCTCAAGTCAAAGGTCTAGTGCTATGATTCCTATCATCCTCATCGAGTTGATTGGGATATGGGATCAATCCTACTAGTCCTCATTTAATTCTACCTCTAATCAATAAGGGCTAAAGTCGGTAACATTAAACATTTCAAATACTCTAAAGTCCTTTTGCAACTCTAGTTGATAAGTGTTGTCGTTAATCTTCTAGAAGATATTGAAGGGTCTATCAGCTCTGGTAGATAGTTTATGCTTCCTCTTTTTAGGGAATCTCTCTTTGCCTAAGTGTAGCTATACTTCATCTCCAGGCTGAAATTGCTTAGTCTTTCTCCCTTTCGGTCATTGTGCTTAGTAACTCATTGGTAAATCTGTTGGAGGGATTGAGCTTTAGTTCTTGCTTTTAGATCTTCTTGGTCAATTGACGGCATCAAGGTGTGATCAAGGGGTAGCTTGAGGTTGAAATCGTAGATGACTTTAAATGGGGTATGTCCAATGGCGGCATGTATAATTCTATTGTAAGCAAACTCTACCATAGGGAGGCAGACATCTTAGTCGACTATGTTCTTTCTTACTATAGCTCAGAGCAATGACTCTAGAGTGTAGTTGATAACTTCTATTTTTTCATTGGTTTAAGAATGACAAGAAGTACTGAATAGTAGCTTAGTTCCCATCCAACATCAAAGAGTATGCCAAAAATGGCTCAGGAATTTTGGATCACAATCTAGCACTACACTCCTCGACACTCCATACAAGCAAATAATTTCTTACAAAAACAAATAAGTAATAGTCGAAGCATTGTTTGTTTTAGGGAAAGGCATAAAGTAAGCCATCTTACTAAACCTATCCACGATAACTATCACAAAGTCTTTGCCTTAAGTAATTTAGGGTAGTCCGAGGATAAAGTCCACACTCAAGTCAGCCTATGGTTTGGTCAAAATAGGTAAAGGCATAGCCCTTCCTTGTTTAGCTTGGCTTTTTGCTTTCTTATAGATGGAGCATCTCTCAATCATATGATGTACATCACATTTCATTTTAAGCCAAAAGAACCTATTATTTAGTAGCTCATACATCCTTCATTTTTTAAAACGCTTAGTGAGTCCTCCATTATAAGCTTCTCTCACTAGTAGCTTCCTAATTAAATAGGTTGGCACACATAATTTGCCATCTTGAAATAGATAACCATCTTCCATATGGTATTCATTCACTATTCTCCCCCTCCTCACAGCATCTATATATTGGACTAAAGTGAGAATCATGTTGATACTGCTCTTCAATGCTTGCTAATCTTAATAGTCTAGTTTGCAACTTAGTGAGAAGAACATGTCTTCTTGACAAAGCATCGGCTACTATGTTATTCTTGCCTTGCTTGTATTTGATGACGAAATTAAATCCTTCTAGAAATTCAATCCATCAAGCTTAGCATTTTGAAAGCTTTGATTAGCTCCAAAATATCTCAAGGACTCATGATCTCATGATCCATGTAGATGACGAATTTCTTTGAAAAAAGACATTGTAGCCATACGTGAAGAGCTCAAATTAATGCCAAGAGTGCTTTATCATACACAAAATAGTTCAATTGTGCTCTTCTAAGCATTTCACTATGTTAAGCGATAGGTATGCTTTCTTATATCAACATAGCTCTAATGCCTATGCCTAATGCGTTGCATTCAAGCTTAAACACTTTACTAAAGTCTGGCGGAGTTAAGACTAGGGCAAAGGTCAACCTTGCTTTCACCTTAGCAAAAATCCCCTCTTCTTTCTCTCCTCACTTGAACTCTACATTCTTCTTTATTAGCTTAGTTAAAGGTACTACTATAGTATTGAATCCTTAAATAAAGCGTTAGTAGAACAATGCCAATCTACGCAAACTCCTCAACTTGACACATGAAGTTAGGGTAGGCTACTCAACAATGGCTCGAACCTTCTGGTCATTAACTCTCAATCCTCCTCTACTAACTACATAACCTAAGAAAATCACCTCTTCTTGACAGAAACAGTATTTCTTCATGTTTTCAAATAATTTCTCTATTCGGTGGACGTAAAAAATAGCTTAGACATGGTCAATATGACTCATTAAGTTAGCATGATAGATAAGGATGTCGTCAAAGTAGGCAACAACAAACTTCCTAATCAAATTCCTCATTATATGATTCATCAACCTCATAAAAGTGCTCAAGGCATTTGATAGCCCAAATGGCATGACCATTAACTCATACAGGCTATGTCGAGCCTTAAAAGCAATCTTCCATTCATCCCCTTGCCTCATTTGAATCTAACGGTATCCTAACTTCAAGTAAATCTTGCTAAACACCTTAGCACCACTCATTTGTCTAACATATCATTTAGCCTCAGAATGGGTTATTTGTACTTGACCATAATTTTGTTGATAGCTCTACTATCTACACACATGCCTCAAGTACCATCCTTCTTTAGTATAAGCAATATAGGCATATCACAGGGGCTAAGACTTTCTCTTACATATCCCTTCTCTAATAGCTCATTGATTTGTCTCTGGAGCTCTACAACTTACTCTAGATTCATTCTATAAGAGGGCTTGTTCAGTAGTGTAGTGTTAAGTATCAAGTTGATGCAGTAGTCAATACCTCAAAAAGGGGGTAACCCCTCGAGCAATTGCTTGGGAAACAGGTCAAAATATTCATCAAGTAACTTCTCGAACTTCTTTAGCAACTTCACTTGTTCCTTCAATTCCAATAGTCTCCTCACCAATAAGAAGGTTGGCAGGTTAGACTTAACGGTTACTTGGAGCTTGGCTCTACTTAACACCAATGCCTTTTTTAATCCTTAAGCTAATTTAGCTTGTAGTTTGCTTACTTAACTTGGGGTCATGGGGTTCAGGGTAATTTTTCTCCCATCCTTCTCAAACACATACATGTTCTTGAAATTATCATGAGTAACTCTCTAATCAAAAAGCCAAGGTCTACCTAGCAACACATGAGACATATACATAGGTAACACGTCATAAAGAATTTCATGAGAATAATTTCCAATAGAGATCAGTAGTAAACTTATTAAGTGACATGTAGTGCTCCCTTCTCATTTAGCCAATGCAATTTATAGGGCTTTAGGTATGAGATAGTCGGCAAATTAAGCTTCTTAACTATGTTGCTAGAAGTCATATTGATGTAGGTTCCACTATCCATTATAAGTGCACATACTTGCTCATTCACCTTGCATGAGATGTAGAATAGATTCTATCTCAACTCCTCTACGAGAGAGGATTCTATACTCATTACACGTCAGACAACCAAAGTTAGTTTGTCTGGACCTCTAACAAACACATCCTCGTCAATAAGCTTATCCTCCTAGGTTGTATCCTTCTCAAGAATAACCTCCTCCTTAGGCTTCTCGTCAATACTATCCACGTTGAGTTTCAAAATGTCTCCTTTGATAATCATAGTTCTTCTGTTTGGACATTTGTAGCAATGTATCCAAACCCTTGACATTTAAAATACTTGATTTAGCTCGTCTTCCTCTTAAATCCTTATCCCTTCTCATAAGTTCTTGGCAGCACTTTATCATTAGTTGTTTGGCTCTTCTGTTCAACTCTAACATTTGTTCTTCTACTTGGCTCAACACTTTGCTAAGCTTGATAGCTTCCTTGAGCAAGCCGGTTTGATTAGACTATTCAACTCATTAAAGGTCGGCTTAGCTTACTCTTCCTTTGTCTTTCTACTTGCTAGGCTATTCTTATAGCCTCATCTAATGCAATAAACCATTGAAGTTCTACAATATCTCGTATGTTGCTTCTCCACCCAGTAAGAAATTTAGATAGTATCCGAGCTAATGGTTTATCTACTTTACATTAGATCATAAGCATTTGGAACTCTTAAACATATTCATCAACAGTTTGGCTTCCTTATCTCACCTCTTGAAGCTTGTCAAGCCTGATATTTTTCTAGTTTTTAAAAGTTTTCCCTAAATTGACTAACATTAAACCTTACTCGTTCAATTTTGATTATCAACTAAGGTTTAAGGAAAACTAAAACTTTTTACTTTATAAGAAAATTTTAGAAGTCGCCACCCGACCTAGGTCGAGAAATAGTTTAGATTAAAACCAAATGAGTAGATTTGGTTTTTATCTAAACACTAGTTTATACGTGAAAAACAAATTTTTAGGTAGGGTTGTTGGAAAACCAGAGAAACGAGTTTAGAGGTTAAGTTTTTTAAACCCTTACAAGTACCTTCAACTTTCCTAATTTCGATTTAATTTATTGAAATCACCTTTTAAAATTTGACAATAAATAAGTTATTTTTTTTATTTTTACTAAGTTGAGCTAAAAGTGGAAAAACTACTTTTTTTATCTTTTACGTTCCCTTAGAGATGCCTTTATATCAGCTATTCGGGAATAAATGCACATAGTTCTTTTCTTGAAAACATTAGTGAATTGGTTGATTTTACTTTAAGAAAACAGTTAGGTTTAAGTTTTTAATTTTTTTAATTTATTTTTGAAATTTTTCAAAAGGGTCCTAATTAAGGCTTTTTTACTTTTGGGAAGTTCTAAAAATGTCCTAATTTTCAAAACGGTTGATTTATTTTTATTTATTTGGAAAATTGATTTTCTAAGTAATAAAATGATTTTTCAATTTTTATTATTTTTCATTTTATACTAAAACATAAAAATAAATAAAAACTAGGCTTCTTCCCTTTTTTTCTTTTTCTTTTTCTTCTCTTTTATTCCTTTTTTTATTTTCAATTTTTTTCTCATTTTTCTTTTTTTTTTTTAGTTACAATTACATAAATAAACTTACAATAAAACAAAGCGAAAAATTAATAATAAATAAATAAACAACAATACAATAATAAAAGGGCTAAACCAGTCTAAGGAAGGACTAGAGCTTATAGTTCGGACGCGTAGGTCGGGTTAGAGCCGAGTCTTTGGTTTCGGGTCGAGTCAACCGACTCAATCACATGATGCACACGTATGTAAAAATGGGGAAGGAAAAGCTAATGGCATTAAGGGTGCGATTCAAGCAATTCTAGGCCATATTTTGACTAGGAAATGATGGTTTCATGGGAGTTTTATTGAAGAACAGGGGGTTGGTGAAGCACCTTGGCCAATGGTGGCCATTATGATGGTTTTACAATTTGGATGGTAGTTGATGCCAATGGGACTTACTGGTGGTGTGATGGGAGCGCAGCTTAAGGTTTTCGAGGATGGTGAAGGCAACCATGCTATCAATTTTTGTTGGGGGTATATGGTGGTCCGTGTTTTGAATTAGCAGCCATCATTGGTTAGGGTTTAGGGCCTAGCAAAGGCTAGTTTGGTTGCTTATAGGCTTACGATTGTCAGTATAAGTTGTTGGTTATTGGGGTCTTAGGTAGTTTGGTCGTAATGTTAGACTAACTCAAAGAGCTTTAATTCGAATCTCATGCTAGAGTGAGATTATGTGTATTATACCTAGAGAGAAACGGATTAGGTGTGTTTAAGAGCTTGAGAGTGAGAGATTCCTAATGATTGTCTTGGTCTTAGCATTAGGCATATGTGTTGCTGGTCAGTGCTATGGTATGTGCTTGTAGGTATAGGGTCATAAAGTGGTGTTGGGTGTCATAATAGTTGTTAGCAAAAGAATGGTTATTAGGTTTGAGTTGATCGTAAAGGGAGTGCTATGGCATATCTTGGCTTCGTAGGTGCTTGAAAGGTGGATGGAGGAAAGAGAGGGAGGGTGCTATTGAATGTAGTGTAAGCATGTGGATGTAGGATGGAAGAGGGAGAGTTTGCGAGTGAGGGATAGTGATCGATGGCATTGATTAGTTGAATGAATGTGGGGCTGTTGTAAGGGAGAAAGAAAATGGAGCTAGCGAGAGAGAGAGATGTCAAGGATCGAGTTCTCTTTGTTGTGTACCGTATTTTTTATTTATTTCTTTCCCCTTACCCTAAAATCAATCTTCACCAATCCTTATCTAATCATGGAAAATCTAGGAATTAAATTCATTTAATAAAAATTGCTTCAATTTCATAAGTTTGACCAACAACGAATTTTATGAAGCTTGTTCTTATGTGAGAAGGAGAGGGAAAGAAAAGGAAATGAGGAGAAGGAGAAGGAAAAGGAAAGATGTGTTGACATGGTGCTACGTTAGCTACGTGATCTAGTGGGAATGTGCTACGTTTCTTGAAACGATACGTAGTTGATGACATATATGCTAGCAGGGTGACATGTGTCCTAAATTAGTCAACTAAGTAGGACCATCTCTGATGGACTAGCAACCCTAAATTGGAATAGATTCGAAAAAAACTTAAAGTGCTCCTATGAGTTTACTATCTTAAGCAAATACGCAAAGTGCTTCTTGAGCTAACTAAGACCCTATTTGAGAACTTAGTTATGCTCCTTTGAGCTAGCTAACCTAGGTATGAGTATCTCTAGTGGATTAGTAACCCATTAATTTGAGAAAACTTAGAAGTGCTTCTTTAAGCTAACTATCTTAAGTAAATGGGAAAAGTGCTCCTTGAGTTGGCTAAAATCAAAATTGAAACTTAGTTGTGCTCCTTTGAGTTGACTAACCTAAGCAGGAGCTTCTCTAGTAGAATAGCGACCTTAAATTTTGAAATCAATTCAAGAAAACATAGAAGTCCTCCTTTTAATTGATGATCCTAGGTAAATAGGCGAAGTGTTCCTTGAGCTAGCTAAGGCCCTAAATTAAAAACTAGTCATACTCCTTTATGCTAACTAACCTAGGTAAATGGGTAAAAAGCTCCTTGAGTTAGCTAAGACTCTAAATTGAAATTAAAGCCTAATCATATCCCTATGAGTTGACAAACCTAGGCAAACAGGCGAAGCGCTTCTTAAGCTAGCTAAGACCTTAAAGAATTTGAAGCTTAGTAGTGCCCTACTAAGCTAACTAACCTAGGCAAATGGGCAAAACACTCCATGAGATGGCTAAGTCTTTAGATGGAACCTGGAACCTTGGTAGTGCCTTACTAAGTTAACTAACCTAAGTGAATAGGTAAAGCACTCCTTGAGTTGGCTAAAACCCTAAGGATGGAACTAAGGGTAATCATCCTATGGGCTAACTAGGAACCCTAAAGAAAGTTTAGTGAAGGGAAGCGCCTTATGGGCTTGCTAAAAGAAATTGGTGAAGAGAAGCATCATATGGGCTTGCTAAAAAGAATTGGTGATGGAGGAAAGCGCCTAATGGGCTCACTAAAAGAAATTAGTGAAGAGAAGCGCCCTATGGGCATGCTGAAAGAAAATGGTGAAGAGATGCGTCTTACAGGCTTGCTAAATGGAATTAGTGATGGAGGGAAGTGCCTAATAGGCTCACTATAAGAAATTAGTAAAGGGAGGCATCCTAAAGGAAATTGACGAAAAAGGGGATGGTGCTTTAAAAGCTTGCTAGAACTTTAAAAAGAAAGATGAGATAATGCCTTAAAGGTTAGCTAGAACCTTAAAAAGAGTGAAAAAGGGAACAATACTCTAAGAGCTAGCTAAAATCTTAAAAATGAAGATGGGACGATGTTCTAAAGGCTAGCTAGATCACCTAAAAATGAATTAAAAGATTGAACAACGCTCTAAGAGCTAGTTTAAACCCTAAAAAGGATGAAAGGATTGAAGAAGTAAAGTAAGGAAAGTAATTAGTTTTCAGAAAAAAAAAAAAAGGAACTTCCGGACTTAAAAAATATTTACAAGTAAAGAATTTAGTGAAAATCATTTAGATTGATCACACCTCGTGATGGAAAGCGTCATCAAAGAAGATTGAATGCCTAGCATTGTTCATGCCTTCAATCATTGGCATAACTAATTGTGAAGTTGTTATCCACTCTCTAATCATAAACATGATAACACATTAGAAGTATGGCTACTCCTTCTATTATGAGTATGAGGAGGTGGAATGTTTGCAACTAGACAAGTACATTCTACATCACTACCGTAGTAGGTAAAAATGATTCCTTTCATAAGACGATCACACCCTGAATCACGGGCGTATTGGGAGTGGATACAATTATTCTTCTTTAACTTTTTCATACAAACCGGTGTGTTTAATGGGTTTAAACACACCGGTTTAAACTTTTGACAAGAAGAATATAAATATACCTGCAATTTTCAGGCATAAAATCACATGACATCAGATTCATTAGATTAGGCTTCTTAAACCTTTTTACTCTAGACATCAACCACAAACACATATGTTCACTGAAGTTATACCCATTTTATTTTTACATTTTCAGTACATTCTCTAAGTATTGTACCATACTATTCCTGGAATTACTCAAGAGAGATGATGGGAATTCATTATTCATGCATTGTATAGATTTCTATAGTGGATCTAAAAAGGGGTTTTATTCTTCTACTGATCTTATATTGTATTTCTTATTATTTATGAGTTTTTTTTATATATGTTATTATTTCATCATGTATGAGTAGCAATCTAAGACTTGCTACATTAACTTAGTATGAACAAGTGCATCAATTAGTGATTTCTTGATTTTTGTTATTTCTGATGAATTGAACTTAATAAATTTAAGTTTAATGGAATGCACAACATTAACTTAGGAAAGATTTTCATAGAATATGTCAAGAGACAATTCCATTAAATAAATCCAATTTATTGAAATGATTTACTCCTAATAGTAGAGATATTATTAGGAAAGTTGTTGCATCCTTAAGGAAGTTGGTAAATTATCATGATGTTAATGCAATCCTAATTGGCTATTAATTCAAAAAAGATTCTAACAAACACAATTAAGGTGAGGAGTATGTAATTCTAAGAAGAATGCTTATAAGCTAGTAATTCCCTATAGATAGTAATCATTAGGATACAACTTAATGTTGACATCATGTTATGTGATGAAGCAAGTTTGCACGTTAAGTGTAGAATTGTTAATCATCTTTTCTTGTCATTGTATTATATGAAATTGTTTGTGGGTTAGTGTAGTTTAGTTAGTAAATTAGATGTTTTAGTAGTTAATCACTTAATAAATTGGCTTGCTAGATAATAAAAAAATTAATTAGTACTAGTGCTTGTATTCGTTCCTAGTGGAGATAACCCTATACTCATCTATGGTAGTAAATGATAGGTACACTTGCCTATTGAACTGAGTTAAGGACAATTATAGGTTTATAAATTTTAAGATAAGGTAGCTCTAATTTGAGGCGATCAAGAACTAATAAGGAAATTTGTGGTGGTATATTTCGATGACATCTTAGTCTATAGTTCTGATTTGGAGACTCACCAAGAGCATCTCTAAGTAATCTTTTCAAAACTCTAAGCCAAGAAGCTTTAAGGAAATGCAACTTCTACCGACCTAAAGTAATCTTTTTGGGGTTTGTTGTGAGTAGTGGTGGCATCTAGGTTGATGATGAGAAGATAAGAGCAATTGTTAAATGGCCTGTGCCAACCTATTTAGTTGATGTGCGAAGCTTCCATGGCTTAGCATCATTCTATCACCAATTTATAAGGAATTTCAGTATGATTGTGGCCCTACTCACTAAATTGTTGAAGAAAAATGTTGAATTCAAGTAGGGAGAAAAGGAGCAAAGGAGTTTTGAAGAAGTAAAGAAGAAGCTAACTACAACCACTATCTTAGCTCTACCAAGCTTTGATAGGTATTTGAAATTGAGTACAATGCATCTAGATAAGGCATAGGTGTTGTTCTGATGTAAGAGAGCTGACCTATTACCTACATTAATGAAAAGCTTTGAGGAGCCACCCTCAATTATTCTATTTATGATAAGGAGTTTTACCCTTAGATCTGAGCATTGACAATATAGCAATACTATTTGCTACCCAAAGAATTTGTGATCTACATTAATCATGAATCTTTGAGATATCTAAAAAGCTAGCCTAATTTGTCTTGAAGACAAGCTAAATGGGTCGAGTTTATGCAAGGATTTTTATATGTCATGAAGTATAGGAATGGAAAGAACAATGTAGTAGCCGATGCCTTACTAAGATGGCATTTCCTCTTAACAAGCTATAGACTAGGTTGCTTAGTTTCTTAATGATAAAGGATTTATATCTAGAGGATCCACATTTTGGTCTGATATATGCCAGATGTAAAGAGGGTCAAACACTAGATGATTATCACAAGGAGGATGGATACTTATTTAGGAAGAGGAAATTATGTATCTCAGCTTGTTCCATGAAAGAGTTGTTAGTTAGTGCATAAAGCACATGGAGAAGGATTGTCTGGACACTTTAGCAAGCATCGAGCTCATGAGGTACTATCCTCAAGATTCTTTTGGCCAAAGATAGTGAGGGATGTCTAAGCTGTATTGGAAAGGTGTGCTACTTGTAAAAAGGCAAAGAGCTGAGCTAAGCAAAGAAAAGGCAATATTTACCATTGTTGATCTTAACCAAACCATGGTTCAAGCTGAGCATGGAATTTATGTTAGGTTTATTGAGGACATCCTGAAGGAAGAACTCCATCATGGTGGTTGTAGACCGTTTCAAGAAGATGGCACACTTTGTACCTTGTTTTAAGACCAACAACACTTCAACTATCTCTTTTCTTTTCTTACAGAAGGTTGTCAAACTTCATGGATTACTTAAGACTATTGTATTGGATCGAGACACAAAGTTCATGAGCCACCTCTAGAGAACACTATGGAGATGAAAGGGAACCAAACTATTATACAGTATGTCCTATTACCCATAAACAAACAGATAGACTAAGGTTGTCAATAGGATAGTGGAAACTTTACTCTGGGTTATTGTTGGTCAAAACATAGCTGATTGGGATATATGCCTACTTAAAATTAAGTTCACATACAACAAGACTGCCTACAATGTCACGAACATGACTCCATTTAAGGTCACCTATGGGTTTAACCCTAAGCTCCCATTAGACTAAATACCCTTTCCAAGCTTAGATGATGATCAACTAGCTTAAGATGATAACCGCAACAGTTAATACGATTGATATTCAGACATTCGCTTCTTGCATAAGCTAAGTTACTCTTGCTTACTCTCATGTACTCTTATCTAATCCATTGTGAGTGTATATTAGTGGCAAGTAACCTTTGACCACACTTGTGCATCATATCAAGTGTGACTTAAGCTCGTGTGAGCCGTTGGTGAGTCATATGCACTATCAATGCACAAGAAACTCCTACTCAAACCTTTGACAATCATTTACTTTTCAGACCATCTCATGATTCAAAACCATTCCCCTAGGTTCGTGCGATACCAGATGTCATGTTTTCATCTACATCGTGCTCATATCACCATGTATGGATTCACCTAAGTAAGGAGTAGTTCTTAAGAAAGAGAATAAATAAGTTATCTAGCAAGTCGGATGGCCTATTCAAGATCCTTTGATGCATCAATGACAACACTTATGAGCTAAGACTACCTAAAGGCTATGGACTGTCTCTAACTTTCAACATCACTACCTTGATGCCCTATGTGCTTGAAGAAGAAGAAAAAGATCAAGATTTAAGGGTAAATCTTCAACAACCCCAAGGAGCTGATGGAGTGTCGACCTCTAGACCTTTTACTCAAGCTCGCCTCTAAGGCTTACAATCTCTCACGAGAAGGATCCTATATTTTCAACCTACCGAAGATGAGCTCTAGTACATGGAAGAGCTATTGAAGAACTCCCTAAGACCCTAGCTTAGACACATTCTACTCTACTTTGCTCGGACTCTTACCCAATCGCTGACCTGCTAAGTGCTGAGGTCAACCTACAAAATGCTAAGGCTTATTTGCCAAGTGTCGTAGCTAACCTACTAAATGCCAAATTAGAGGTCCATGTACATTAAACTCTTCCTTTCCATTTGATTAGCTATTGACCACTGGTCCTCTTGCTCGAGCATGGCGCTAAGGCCTCCAATCCCTTACCTATGGAATTCTATCTCATTAACCTATCGATGACAAGAAACTCTATGTAAATGAAGGATGGCTGAATTCCTTAACAGCTCTGGAAGGTTATACCTTTCTCTATCTTCTCCCCCTTATGCTGAATGATTGAACCTTCAGTTGCCAAGAGCTTCTTACCGAGTGATGAGACACTCTCCTACCGGCCGAGTACTTCTCTGCTAGCCTCCTACAAATACTTGCTACATCCCTTTCTCATCTTGGCAATCCTTGATACCACCATAACTTGTTTCTACTCAGCTGTTGTACCTAAAGAATCTTTGTACGAAACCAATGTTATGTTGCTACCTATCCATTTAATCAAATACTATACTATTTTTCCCTTTTTCGTATATACTAAGAATCCCCTTTTTATATATGCCTTTTTGTAATTTTTTTATTTACAATGTTGCCCTAGAGACTTACTATAAATAGTCCCTTCTCCTTGTAAGTCAAAATCATCTTACTTTACAAATAGACATTGAATATATTGTTCTTGCAAAACAACCCTCTCCAAGTCCATTTTCATACACTCTTATTTAATCTTACCGAGTAGCTTAAGATTAGCGACGGGTGAACCTTGATATTAATTTGTGCGTTATATTAAGTGAAGTGTCAATTCGTATTACGTTTGTAAGTGGGTCATATCCTTCAAGCAGCTTTACGTCAACTACTCTAGTTAGTTTGTCGACCTACTTACTCTAAGATTTTTCGATATTTAGAAGGACCCATTGGTTCAAATCTACTATGATAAATCTTAGTGATAACTCAGCTCCTAAGTACATCATATAATCTTAGTATCAGAGTTTGAGGTTGAGGTCGAGAGTTGTGTGGTGATAGTCCTTACTAGTTTGCTATTCAAGATACTTTGTTTTCATTTGGAAGAATAGAGCAAGTTCACAGTTTGTGTGGTATTTGTGTATATGTGTAGGGATTTCTTATGTGGAGTATTTTCTAAAGCTTTGTTTTGTGAATGTCAACTCTTAGTATAACAAGTTCATAGTTCGCAAATTGTGTGGTATTTATGTGTATGTGTAGGGATTTCTTGTGTGGAGTATTTTCTGAAGCTTCGTTTTGTAAATGTCGAATCCTAGTGTTTAGGGAGAGATTAATAATACTAAATGTGATGCCTATGGTTGAGGTCGAGTTATCCAACAAACACTATGTACTACTAATGAGTAGATACAAGACCTTACTACTATTGTAGCCAATTTAGCTGTCTTAATATAGAGTCTTAGAGATTAGGTCACATAAGAGAGCTATTAAATAAGATCGAGAGATAAGAGATCGATTAAGAAGACAAATGAATGAATAGCATACATCAGAGCCCATTCCTATGAACCAAGCACCACCCCGACATGCCAAAAGAACGGCGAGAAGGAGGTTAGAATTGGATGAAGTAAAGGAGTATGAAAAGGAAGAATAGTATAACGGAGTTAATGAGTGTGAACTTAGAGCTCCTAGGGGCACCGAACACCTTAAGGTATAGATTCCAAGCTTCAATGGGTTTAGTAGTGCTAATGACTACTTAGACTAGCTGGAGAAGATTGAAAAGATATTTGACTTTTATGGTTATGAAGATATTGTTTGTAATTAAGTGGCCACATTAGAATTTTTTAGATATGCAACCAAATGTTGGAAGAAGTTACAGAATGTCCGCTTGAGAGCCTAACAAGAAGTCCAAACATGGAATGAAATAAAGAGAGTCCTAGGAAGTAGGTTCATTCCTAAACATTATGAATGAAACACTATTCGATGTCTCTAAGACTTCAGACAATGTAGCTGATTAGTAGATGACTATTTCTAAGAGTTTTAGTTGCTAATCATCCAATGTAATGTCGATGAACTTGAGATACAAATTGTAGTGCGGTTAATTTCTAGGCTAAGGACTAAGATTGGTGACATAGTGGAGATATAGAGTCTTATGACTCTAGATGAAGCCATCAAGGTGGCATAGAGAGTCAAAAGGTGAAGGTGGAACCAGATTAGTTGAATACTGAGTAACTAACTTATGTTACCGAACAAGAGCGACATACCAAGCCGTCTAGGGAATGACCAACCATCAAATAGTTTCGAGGTGGAATGTTGAGGGCAAGTGCCATTCTAACTAAAAGAAGGCCATAGTAAGGGTAAGGCTGAGGAATCTAAGGTCTAAAGATACTATGGTCAAAGCTCTAGAAGAAAGACCTAAGAAATCAAACGCTTTAAATATCTCAGTTCTGGGCATGTAGCTAGTTAATGTTCGAACTATCGAGTCATGACTATAAAGGGAGACAAGCCCTAATTTGAAGTAAAGAGTGAGAACGAAGGAGAGGAAGAGATGGGAGTTGAGAAAATGCTGGAAGAGTTTCAAGAAGAACTCAATGTCGAGACACCTCCTAAGGGTAGTGTTAAGTACTGTTTTCTTGTTTGACTATCCCTTAGTACATTTGTGGTAGAAGAGAATGAGTAGAAGGAGAACCTCTTTCATATGAATTGCTGAGTGAATGGCAAGCTATGTGCCTTGATCATTGATGGAGGGAGCTGCACCAATATCATAGCCCAAGGGGTGGTTAAGGCTATGAAACTGCCAACCCTTTCACATCCTATGCCATACAAGATTCACTAGTTGATTGAGAAAGGGGACTTACATGTTGCCGAGAAGGTTAGAGCACCGATTACCATCGATGATAGGTACAAGGACCAGATATTGTGTGATGTCCTTCCAATATGCGCTTCTTACATATTACTTGGTTCACCATGGCTATTTGATTTGAGGGTATTGTACAATGGGTTCAAGAACACTTACATGTTACAGAAGGATGGGAAGAAAATAATACTGATGCCCATAAGTCCAAAGGAAGTGTAGGAACCCAAAAAAAGATTGCTAGATCTCTGTAGTAGAAATCTTTAGTGATTTCTTGAGTTCAGTTTTCCCGAGAAGTCAAGGTCGAAGACTATGTGCTCCTTTTAGTCAGGAGACTCTTAGAGGTGAGAGATGCCAAGAACAACCCAACTGAAATGAGAGCTCTAATAGAGAAATATGCCGATCTATTTCCTATTGTGATGCCGAAAGGTTAACCACCTTTAAGTAGCATTGAGCATTACATTGATCTTTAGCCTAGAGCAGCTCTACTAAACCGACCCGCATATAGACTCAATCTTGAGCAGGCAGCCGAGTTGAAGAAGTAATTTAATTAGTTAATGGATCACAGGTATGTTCGAGAGAGCATAAGCCCATGTACTATCCCTGCCGTGGTAGTACCAAAGAAAGATAGCTTATAAAGTATGTACATTGACAGCCGTAGTATCAACAAAATTACTATTAAGTACCAATACTCGTTCCTACAGTTGGATCATATGCTCGATGACTTGTATGGTGCCCGCTTCTTTTCAAAGATTGATCTGAAAAGTGGTTACTACCAAATACGAATGAGGCCTGGAGATGAATAGAAGACAGCCTTCAAAACAAAGGATAGCTTGTTTGAATAGATGGTAGTGTCATTTGGCTTATGTGATGCACCGAGTACATTTATACATCTAATGAATCATGTGCTTAGAACATTGATTAGCAAATGTGTTGTAGTCTATTTTGATGACATTCTGGTTTATAGTGCCGACCTCTTCACTCATGTTGAGCATTTAAGGTCAATGTTTAACATCCTTTAAGCTAAGAAATTATTCAGCAAACTAAAGAAATGTGTGCACTGTTAAAGCAAGGTTGTTTTCCTTGGATATGTTGTTTTAAGGAAAGGAGTTCAAGTTGATGATAAGAAAGTTAAGGCTATTCTTGAGTAGCCTACGTCGACAAGTGCTATTGAAGTCAGGAGCTTCCATGGTCTAGCTTCATTCTATCGAAGATTCATTCGGAATTCATTTCCATAACTGTACTGTTAACTAAATTGATAAGGAACAACATTGAGTTTAGGTACTCGGAGAAGGCTTAGAAGAGTTTTGAAGATGTAAAGTCTAAGATGACATCTACTCTAGTACTCACTTTGCCAGATTTTGAGGAAGTTTTTGAGATTGAATGTGATGCATTAGGTGTCGACATTGGTGTTGTCCTTATCTAAGAGCACCGACCAATTGTCTATTTCAGTGAGAAACTCTATGGTGCTGCCCTGAATTACTTAAGCTACGACAAGGAGTTCTATGCCCATGTCCGAACACTACAAAACTAGCAATATTATCTATTATCAAGGGAGTTCATCATCTACTCAAATCATGAGTCTCTTAAGCATCTTTGTGGGCAGCAAAAACTTTCTTAGCATCATGCCAAATGTGTTGAATTCTTAGAGACTTTCTACTACGTCATCCAGTCAAAGAAAAGGAGCACCAACATAGTAGCCAATGCTCTTTCTCGACGTCATACATTTATTACAACTATGCAAGCTAAGGTATTTGAATTTGGTACCTTTACTAATCAATATAAGCACGACCAATATCTTGGGCCCTTAGTGGCCAAGTGCAATGTTAGAGGTATTGTGGATGGATTCTACTTGAGTTAGGGGTTTCGGATGAATGGCAAGTAAGTTTGTGTGCCGAGTGGTTCGGCTAGAGAACTACTCATCTGTAAAGCTTATGTTAGAGGTTTGGCTGGTCATTTCAGTAAAAAGAGGACAATCGAAATACTGAAAGAACATTTCTATTAGCCTAAGATAATGAGGGATGTATGTTGCATTCTTAAGTGGTGAGAAGTGTGTAAACATGCAAAAGGGAGGAGAGAGCCATATGGAGAGCACATACCCTTGCCCATACCTAAGTACCCATAGATTGCCCTAAGCATAGATTTCATACCTGACTTTTCCCAAACGCCAAGAAGACATGACTCTATTATGGTTATGGTTGACTATTGCAGTAAGATGAGCTACTCCAATCTCTGCCATAGAACTAATGATGCTTTATTTATCGCTAACCTTTTTTTGTAAGAAATCGTACGTCTACATGGGTTATTGAGAATTATTGTATCCTACCATGATTCAAAGTTCATAAGTTTTTTCTAGAAAACCCTATTGAGGAAACTCGGCACTGAGCTTATGTACAGTACTTCTTTCCACCCTCAAATAGATGGCCAAACCGAAGTAGTAAACATGATAGTCAGCAACCTTCTATGTGCAGTTGTAGGGAAGAATTTACACTATTAGGACCTATGCCTACTTGTCATTAAGTTTGCTTACAATCGATCAGTTCATAGTTCAACAGGAAGGTCACCTTTTGAGGTCATCTGTAGACTCAACCTGAACCTTTCCTTGAATATAGCTATCAATCCGACCGTATAAGAAGATAGTCTATCAGGCCTACAGCGCATTAAGGAATTCTAGAAGTTGTATCAAAAGGTTGCCAAACATCTAACATAGACTATAGCCCAACAAAAGGACTAGGGAAGCCGAAGAAGAAGACAAGTGGTTTACAACCTTAGAGACCTTGTCTAGGTCTACCTTAGTAAGGAGTATTTCCCTGAGAAGAGAACGAACAAGCTTTCCCTCAGATCAAATGGACCTTTTAGGATCCTTGAGTGCATCAACGACAATGCCTATGAGCTAAAGCTACTCGACGGATATAGTGTATCTACTACTTTTAATGTAATTGATTTGATACCTTATGTACCCAATGAAGAAGAGGGCTAAAATTTGAGAGCAAATCTTCAACAACCCCAAAAGGCTAATGAGCTGCCAACCATTAGTCCTCTTACGAATGTATGACTCCGAGCCCTCTAATCCCTCACTCGAAAAATCCTCTCTCAGAAACCTACTGATAGTGAGAGACTTTACGTAGAAGAAGGATGGTTGAATTCCTTGACAAATCCGAGAGGTTACACCCTACTGTATTCTCTCTCTCATGTTAATGCCAACTATTTGCTTGCTAAAGGCTTTGTACCGAATGATTGAACTTTCAATTGCTGAGAGACTCCTACTAAGTGACTAGACACTCTTCTTTAGGTCAATTATTTTCTTTCGACTTCCTACTATTCCCTGATGCTACAACATCTTTGTTCCCCTCGCCTGCTATGCTTAGAGAATCTATGTACAGAACCATTGTTGCGCTGCCACCTATCCCTTTCACCTAACACTGTACTATTTTTCCATTTTATCCTTTTACATATGTACTAGGAATTCTTCTTTTGTAAGCCTTTTTGTAATTTATTTATTTCTATGGTTGCCCTAGGGACTTACTACAAATATTCCCTTTTGCTTATAAGCCAGGATCATCTTACATCATAGATATACATTGAATATTCTATCATTGTGAGACCACCCACTCCAAGACCATTCTTATACACTCTTATCTAATCTTGTTGAGCAACTTAGGATTAGTGGCAAGTGGACCTTAACATCATCTTATGTGTCATATCAAGTGAAGTGTAAAGTCATGTTGTGTTCATAAGTAGGTCATATCCTCTAAGCAACTTCATGTCAACTACTCTTGTCAGTTTATAGACCGACTCACTCTATTTTCTTCAATATTTCAAAGCACCCACTAGCTTGAATCTGTTATGGTAAGCCTTAGTGATAACTAAGCTCTTAGGCACATCATCAAGTCTAGTGAGTATAAAATAATGGATTAGCTCACTAAGACCCTTATACAAATATCTCTCATGAGTTTATTGATGGTGTCGGAACTACATCAAGGAGCTTTATTCAAAACTTTGAGGGAAGTCAAAGTCCCTTGTGAAATACTGGCTAAAAGAATAGGGTTTGTCACCAACTCTATTATTACCATGGATCAAATTTCTTTCTCCACCAAGAAATGGAAGAAGGTATCCAACATACTAAGCCTCTCTTCATAATAGTGAGGGTAAACAACATTATCACAACAAGAGTCCTCAATGACAATGGATCATCATTAAATGTCTACCCTCTCGTTACCCTAGCCTACTAAGCATTAACATAATCTCTATTAAGCCAAGTTTAACAACAATCAGGGTTTTGATGGGTCCAAAAGGGAAATTATAGGGGAGATCGACTAACTAGTTAATATCGACCCACAGACTTTAAACGTCTGATTCTAAGTCTTAAACAACTTAAAGACCTTTAACCAGTTATTAGGAAGACCTTAGATACATTCAGTAGGGGCCATACCTTCAAGCTAACATCAAAAGCTTAAGCTCATCTCGAATGGCCAAGTCATAATGATTTTGGGTGACTAGGATTACAAAATATGTAAAGAAACGGCCATACTCTACATTAGCATTGAGGAAGAGGAGGACTTTGGGCTCTAAATGTTTGAAGAAGTTTATATGGTTATCGATTGAAAGAAAGATAAGAGGCCCAAATTTAAAGAAAGCTAAGCCAGTACTTATGGGCTTAGTTACATCCCAACTCTAATGGAAGAGTTGTAGAATATGCAAGCGAAGGGCAAAAGAAGTAATAGATTGTATCACGCCCCAATGATCTTTCCATTGTTGTTAGAAACTTTCATCTAAGCTAATGTCTAGACTATAGAGCCTACTAAAGAGGACTCCTCCAGCAGGAATAAAATAGCTAATCCATCCTACAAATTCTAACACTTGAATAACTGGTTCTCCGTCCCTATGAATAGTAATATGCCTTCTCTAAGGTAAAGGATAAATCATAGTTTAGTATTTTATAGAGTTTTGTAATAATTACCTTTGTTCTACAATATTGTACTCAAAAGATTTTCTTTTAAATAAGAATCAATCTTCTTTCTCTTCACTTCTTCCTTACTCACACTCTTTCCTTTACATACTTTTTGCTTAGATTTAATGCTTTGAATAAAGGCCATGGATACCTTACACAGATAGGTGATGAAAATATTGATATCACTTACAGCCTAACTAGGTTAGTCATCAAGAGTGATGTTAATGACCATAGTTATGTGCTAAAAAGCTAGCAAAGACATGAAATGAGTAGAATTTCCATTGACGAGCCAACTAAGATAGTTAATGTTGGGACTGATGACAACCCCAAAACATTGAAACTTGGAGGGAATTTGAAAGAAGAACAAAAGGCAAAAATGATCGCACTATTATGTAAATGCTAAGATGTATTTGCATGGTCTTATGAAGATATGCTCGGGTTGGATCATTAATTGTGGTCCACCATCTCCCCACAAGAGAAGATATCAGACCCAAGAAGTAGAAGTTAAGAAGGTTCTAATCGAACATCTTATTGAAAAGTAAGGAGGAAGTCAAAAAGTTACTGAAGGTTGGTTTCATCAAGGTATCTAATTATCCTAAGTGAGTAGCTACCATTGTGCCAATAATGAAGAAGAATGGAAAAGTCAGAGTATGTATAGATTTTCGAGACCTCAACCAAGCAACCTACAAAGATAATTTCCCTTTAGCTCATATTGATGTCTTAGTCAATAATATAACTAGGAATAATCTTTTCTCTATCATGGATGGGTTCTCTACATATAATCAAATTTGAATGTCTGAAGAAGATAAAGTCAAGACTAAATTTATCACAACTTAGGGCACATTTTGTTATAAAGTAATGCCTTTTAGACTTAAAAATGTAGTGGCAACTTACCAAAGAGCCATGGTTGCAATTTTTCATGACATGATGCACAAAGAAGTTGAGGTATATGTTAATGATATGATTGCAAAGTCTAAGGAAGGAGAAAATCATGTGGATAACTTGAAGAGATTGTTTGATAGGTTGAGAAAATTCCAGTTGAAGCTCAACCCAACGAAGTGTACCTTCAGAGTGACTTTAAGGAAATTATTGGGTTTCATAATCAGCCAAAGGGGCATCGAAGTGAACCTTGATAAAGTCAAAGCAATAGTTGACTTACCCCCTCCATGTACACTCAAAGAAATCAAAGGCTTGTTAGGTCATTTGAACTATGTAACTTAGTTCATATCTTAACTCATAGATAAATGTTGTCCCTTGTTTAAGTTGTTGAAAAAGAACGCCAAGATAAACTGGGATGAAGAATGTGAGCAAGTCTTCACAACGATCAAGGGGTATCTCATGAACCCTCTAATTTTGGTAGCTCTTAAACTTGGGAAGCCTTTATTTCTATAAATGACAATATTACAAAATCCATAGGGTGTATTCTCAGCCAAAAGGACAAGGAAGGAAAAGAATAGACTATATATTACTTAAGTAAGAAATTTATTAAAGGAGAAGATAAATATTTGGAAATTGAAAGAACCTATTGTGCTTTGGTATAGGTAATGCATTGGCTCAAAAAATACATGCTTTATTACTAGGTTGAGTTGCTGACTCAATACAATCCCCTAAAATACTTGGTAAACAAACCATCCTTAATTGGTAGAATCTCAAAGTAGCAAATGTTACTACAAGAGTTTGACATTACGTATGTGAACTGGAATTTACTACAAGAGTTTAACATAAAGAATCCCTTTGATAATACCCTTAAAGAGGTATAAGTCAATTTCCTTGATGAAGATATCTTAGCAGTTGAAGGAAATCCTGACGAAGGAGAAGATAAAGAACCATCAAAAAGGAAGATGTTCTTTAATGGGGCAACTAACATGTCTAAGTATGGAATTAGGGTAATATTGATATCCCCTAAAGGCACATAATACCTTGTAGCTATAAGGCTCATTTTCCCATACACCAATAATATCATTAAATATGAAGCATATATCATGAGACTCAAAATGGCCCTAGATAAAGAATTCAAGAATTAGAAGTGTATGGGGACTCTTCACTCATTATTGACTAAGCTTGGGAAGAATATAAGACAAAAGAACCTAAATTAGTACCTTATCACCAACATTTGATTGAATTGACAGAGAAATTCAAAGAGATCACTTTCAATCATATACTAAGGACTCAAAATCAATTTGCTAATGTATTAGCCACTTTAGCACTTATGATCCAACTATTCGATGGAATTGAGATTCAGCCCCCTACTATTGAAATTGGAGACAAGCTTGCCTTCTGTTTGGCAATTGAAGGTACGAATGGAGAAAAGCTACGATTCCATGATATTAAAATGTTCCTGCAACAAAGGATGTACCTTGAAGAGGTTGAGAAAAAGGATAGAAGGACAATTAGGAGATTAGCTATCCAATTCTTAGTAAGCAAGTCTACCTTGTACCGACGGTCTTTTGATAGTACACTTTTAAGGTATATGGACGATAAGGAGGTTAAAATATTGATGAAAGAAGTACACGAAGGAGTATGTGGCCCTCATATGAATAGTTACATGCTGGCTAAGAAAATTATGAAGATAAGGTATTACTGGTCAACAATGAAAAGCAATTGCATCAAACACATCAAGCATTATTACTTATGCTAATTTTATGCAAATAAGGTAAATGCTTCATCTTAAGAATTACGTGCACTCTCAATGTTGTGGCCTTTCTTAATGTAGGGTATAGACATCATTAGCCCGATTACTCTAAAAGCATCTAATGGGCATCAGTTTATACTGGTCACCATTGACTATTTTAGCAAGTGGGTTGAGGCCTCACCATACTCTAGCACTACTAAGGGGGCAGTAGTCAAGTTCATTAAAAGAGATATCTTAGTTCAATACGAAACTCCAAAAACAATCATCACCGATAATGGCACTAATCTCAATAATAATCTTATGTCGGCATTATGTCGGTAATTTATTGACCCTAAATGAAGCCATTCAAGTAGCCAATAAAAATCGCAAAAGAATAATCGAGAAAATGGCAGTTACATACAAGGATTGGAATGAGATTTTGCCATTTGTACTTATGGCCTATTGAACTTCTAATAGAACGTTAATTAGGGCAACACCCTACTCTTTGGTATATGACATGGAAGCGCTATTACTAGTAGAGGTTGAAATCCCGTCTCTCAAAGTATTATTAGAGACCCAGTTAGATGAAGTCGATTAGGTAAAGAAACACATCAAGTAGCTAAATTTGATTGATGAAAGAAGATTGACAACCCTATGTCATAATCAATGTTATCAACAAAGAATGGCTTGAGAGTTCAACAAAAGAGTACAACCCCGAAGTTTTAAAGAGGGTAATATAATGTTGAGAAAGGCTCTCCCTAATGCATAAGACTTTAAAGGAAAATTTGCTCTTAATTATGGAGGCCCTTATGTCGTATAGCAAGTATTACCAAGAGGGGATTTAATTTTTTCTCAATTGGATGGTCTAAAACTAAAAGACCCTATAAATGCCGATGTTGTAAATTTATACTACCCATGAGAAGTCCATGGAAGATTTTACTTAGTACATGAGAATGTTAGTCATTTTGAATGTTATTATGATCTAATTTTCATTCTCTATAAGCATAGTTGGTATCCTTGGCAGTTGTCAACGTTTAGATTATCACCCTTTCCATTAAAAGGTCCAACTCCCTTACTTCATTTAATTAAACCCATATACTAAAAACACGAGAGAAGTTAAGTGAGTATAGAACATCGGTAATTGACAAAACTCTTTAAAATACTTTACTATAGATTAATCCCCCTCAACGGGGAGTTTTATTGTCTATTTTTTAGGGAAAGGCAAAGCTTAGATAGGCAATCACGTCACAACAAATATTTACTAGTTAGGAATAAGGATTTCAATTCATAAAAGTTTAGGAAAGACAACAAATTGATGAACAAAAACAGTAGGTGGCATTTTGTATTGGGATAATTTCCGTAAAGAGCCGACAAAATCTTAGAGGCTCCATGTCAAGATCATTTAAGTGGACAACAAGGGATCAAAGAATGACTTAGTTAGTTTGATGGGACTTTTCAAGAAAAGTTTTGGATAGTTTGGGTACTATCAGCAAGACCAGGTGAGTACTTCTATATGATGTTAGTGCATTGATTTTTGAAAATTGCATTTTCATTTGGATTATAAGACCAATATTTTATGATTCTTTCCCCTAACAATCTTTTGAGCTAATTCATAAGGCGCTCTATCTTTCAGTGCTTAACTAGCCCTTAAAGGCGCTGGCTTAACTCCATTCGATTTCTCGTAGTGAGCCCGTAGGGCACTTCTGTCACGAACTGAGGACGGCCTAGTCGTGGCAGACGCCATATGCTATACGAAGAACCCTTGATTGGTTACCCTTCCAATTAAGAAATCTTCACATAATATACAAGAACTCTTCACATAATATACAAGGCTCTACAACCACTAGTTTCCAAAGAACATCCAGATTCACATGATATCATCACACAAACATATTTATATAAAATTTGAGTTATAAAGCTTACAATACACAGTAATTAAGTATATCTAAATCTATAATACTAAGATAAACAAAAGTACATGAGTAAGATTTTACATAAATTGTTCTCTCTCAGTACACAGGACAGCTCGCTCTTGCCTAAGCCCCCAAGCTAACCTGTAGCATCCCTCGTCCTGCCTCTACGAACAGGCTATCCTGTAACAAAAGTTTAAAAGGGAGTGAGCCTAAGCTTAGTAAGCAAAACCCTCAGTCACACCACAAGTAAGTTATAAGTACATTATATTCACGCATATGAATGAATGATCAACCAGAATGCCAAATAATACGTATAATTAACTAGTTCATATACGAAACTCAGATTTAACGCCCTCCAAAGTCAGGGTTGGAGTTTACATGGGACCAATCGAATCCGGGTATTATACTAAAACTTACTTTACTACGGAACTCCACGTTCTGTACTTATATCAAATAATTCTTTTATTTTCAAAAAACCCAAGTTCTAGTATAATTGTGAGTGGGCCCCTGCAGTCTATACTCACCCCTAAACGAAGGCCTCTAAACTCAACCTTTAGCCAGGTGGTTGGCGCCTCCAACGCCTAGTGTTCCCGCTGGTCAGGGTAAGGCCATTTTGTACGAGTGTACTGTACATAACCAAATAAATTAATAATATCAACCCCTGAATGGCCTCTCTTTACCTCCGTATGATGTGACGGCCAGAATAGTATCCATGCTATGCATGTTAATGCATGTCCCAATTTCTTTTTATAGGCCGAGTATAATTTAGTTCAGATTATGCTGTGACCATCCAATAATACACACAATCATTTTCTATACTACCATGTAATAAACAAGGCATTTTCTGTACTTAAGGTAAATTCACAACATAACACACAGTTACATACATAAGCATTTCCCGAACCCCACAAAGTAGTCAATTAACAACAATATTTAAGTCTACTATCTACAATCACAATCAAGCATGGAATCATAGGGTAAATACTCACTCGGCCATGGTGACTCACCCTAATCGTAGTAATCGATCAGGAGGTCTTCGCTCACCTCAAGATCACCTGATCATTATAATAGGATAATGCTAGTAAGTAATCGAATTAACTAATGATTTTGATTATCTATTTGTCTAATTCTACTTAAATTACTATCAACTTCTATCCAGTTAGACTTTATTAATAATTGTATGTAACTTTTTCGTTTTATTTCTAATGTTTATGACCTTATAGTCGTTTTTCATCGTTTTCGAACGTATATTCACACAGTAATGTCCGTTTTGGACGTTAAGATCCATGTTTTACGATATAGACTAAATTTATAGAAATTTCTAACTATGAAAACTTAAGTACTCTTATTACTTATATTTATACCTTTTGTTTATACTTAATAATTTAGTTAACCCTTAAATCCTTATACCTAGAGGATTTTACTTTACTATTATTAATTCATATGCTTAATTAAGTATAATCCAATTTAGAATGTGCCTTAGGGTTTACTAATTTAGGTATCTAATTATATATGCTCTTTTTATTTTCTCATTTTATAATTTATGCTTATGTCATCGCTTACATCATTATTTGCTTATGTCATTGCTTATGCCATCACTTGCCTATGTCATGGCTTATGTCATCATGTACTTACCTCATCACTTACTTTATTATGTGATTACATAAGCCTCTCCTCATGCTTATGTCATATGTACATGTCTTATGTACATTTTATTTCTTCCCTTATACTTATGTACATATATCTTATACATATATATACTTATACCTATACTTAGACTTATACCGTATTTACACGTGTATACATACTCATATACATATAAGGTTAGATATGTATTTTTATATAAAAATTCGTATGCCTAATCTTTTCCTTAAGAAAAGCTTCCTAATTCCATTCTTTTGTGTTTTTAAATGTGTAATTAGTGTAGTACAAGTATGTATAGTTAGGTATTGTCCTAATTTAGGTTATATACATGGTTAATACTCATGTACAAAGGTTCTCATACAAGTATTCCTTTAGTATTTCTTTATGTACACATACCTAAGAGCAAATACACAAGTATTTCTTCCCTCTCCTTCATGGTTCCTCACTTTCTACACTTAAAAGATGAGGACTTTATGCCCTCTTCTTCATGATCATAATTAACACAATTTTACTTCTCTACTCTACTAAGTCACCTAACTAATGAAGAATATAAAACAACATAAAGTAACTTAGATACATACCTTTGCTTATGTTGGAATTAAGGAGACAAAAAGTGAAGTGATGAAAGTGAAAAAGGAAGAAGAAGCTCACGGCAATGGAGGGGGATTTTTGGTTTGTTTCTTTTGTTTTGTTGTCTTAATGGAAGAGAACAAATGATAGGGTCACAATGAAGAATAAGTGGATGGCAACTTAAGGGAAAAAGTAGAAGAGAAAAATCAAAAGAAAAGAAAAGAAAAGCCATCATTAGAACTTTAGAGATTTTCCTTATCTCTTAATGTCTTTTGTTGACTTTTCAAATTGTTGACTTTAGTCAACATGTGTTGACTTGGTCAACCCTTTGACCTTAGTTAACATGTGTTGACTTGGTCAACTTTCCTTAAGCATGTGTAATTTTGTATACATAACGTAGTAATTAAGGGAAATTAAGAAAAAAATTAAGGAAATGAAGTATTTGGTGAATTGATTAGTAAGAGTAAATGATGAGGTCTAACTTTAAGTATTTATAACCTATAAACATCATTTGGTAAAATACTTAGTGTAACTAGTATGAAAAATACTAATTAGGGTATTAAGGTTTACTATATTTAGCTTAATCTTCAACTATACCTCTAACTCTATGTAATACTATCTTAATCGTATACTTAAGAAATAAATGTAATCTGTGATTCATTATCTTAGTTTCTAAAGGATTACTTGAGGATTTAAAACATATATGCATGAATGAAAGTTGTCTCTAATCTTTTACTAATGATTTGGCAAAATACGAGAATTTTATTATCAATTAGGGTTTTTAGGGTATACTATGATGAATTAGTGCACATATGTCTTTAAGGTGATCATTTTAAGGTTTCTATTACTTTTGAATGAAATCTTTAGCATTTAGAAACATTTAGGGTAGAAAAGTTCCTTATGCGATTGGTAATTCTTTTAGGGTTTTCACTTTCATTAGCCTTGTCAACTCTTAAATTGTCTAATATAATTGAGTCTATTTCAAAAGCTAGGTTCAAAATTTTAGGGGTTTACAGCTTCTCTTCACTAAGTTCTCTTAGTGAGCCTATAAGGTGCTTTCCTTCACCATTATTCATTTAGCAAGCCTATCAAGTGCTTCTTCTAAGTCCAATTCAGGGTTACTAGTCCCCAAGAAATGGTCCTACTTAGGTTAGTGAGCTTAGAAGAGTAGAGCTAGGTTTTCTAAATTGATTCTAATTAATGCTTACTAGTCCCCTAAAGATGTTGCCACTTAGGTTAGTGAGCTCAGAAGAGTATGATTAAGTTTTCTAAATCAATTCCAATTCAAGAATTACTAGTTCACGAGAGATGCTCTCGCCTAGGTAGTGAGCTTAAAAGAACACGATTAGGTTTTCTAAATCGAATCCAATTTAGGGTTACTGGTCCCCAAGAGACATTCCTACCTAGGTTAGGGAGCTTAGAAGAGTATGGCTAGGTTTTCCAAATTGATTCCAGTTTAGGGTTACTAGTTATCGAGAGACATACTCGCTTAAGATAGTGAGCTTAGAAGAGCACAACCAGGTTTTCCAAATCGATTCTACCTTAGGGTTGCTAATCCCCATGAGACATTGACGACTAGGTTTTCCAAATCAATTCCAACTTAGGGTTACTAGTCCCCTAAAGATGCTTTTACCGAAGTTAGTTAGCCCACAGGAGCACAACTAAGTCTTCAATATCTCTTTAAGGTTTTAGCTTGGTCTAGGAGCGCTTTGCCTATTTCTTCTTAGTTAGTGAACCCATAGGAGCACAACCAAATCTTCAACATCACTTTAGGGTCTTAGCGAGCTCAAGGAGCACTTACCCGTTTACCTTGGTTTATCGGCTTATAAAGGCATGACCAGAATTCAATTCCTTTTTTAGTCTCCTAACCAGCTCTTAGAGCACCTCCTCTCTCTTTTCACTATTCATCAAAATCCCTAATTAATCGAACCCAGGGTAGCTAGCTAAGGCATTCCTTAGGACAAATTCTACACTTGAAGCAAAAATAGTATCTCTTTTGTCTTTGTTGCAAAGTTTTGCTTAAACTTCGCTACAAAGAGAGGTAACTGTAAATAACCCCATTTCTATCCTCCTTTATTTTTCAAAATTTTGTCGAATAGGGTAAAGGATCCTAAATTAGGAAAAAAAAAAGAAATTTAGGGAAATACAAAAAAAAAAAAATAGAAAATTTAAGAAAAGCCAATAAAATAAGAAATTCAAAAAAATAGAAAATTACAAAAAAAAAAAAAACTAATAAGTCACAAAAAAATAGAAAAAATAGAGGATTTAGGAAGTTTAGAAATTTATTTGGATAGTTTGATAGAGTAGAATTTTTGTTAATTTAAATAAAAACAAAGAAAGTACTGTTGGACTTAGGTTTAGACTTAAATCTAGCATAGGCTGACCTATTACACATATGAACAAGGCATCTGCCAACAGCCTAACGGATAAGCACTCAAGTCTATCATTGGAGTTGACATAGAGGTTTAAGGTTCAAATCTTGCTAAGTACAAGTGCCTTTTTTTTTTTAAGGAAAAGTATATATAATAATAACAATAATAAGATCTTAAGGTGCAATTAAGATAGGACTATTATACCACTTAGCTAATGGGTTTTAATTTTAATATTTAGTTCTAAAAAAAAATGTAGAATATTCGGTATACACCACAGACCAAACCTCAATTCATGAAATAGGGAATCACACACGTATAAGGCACATAGTACATGCCCCGTTCGTAGCCTGAGCTGCCCTTTTCTTCTTCTTCCCTAAGTTTTTTGCCTAGATTTCCAACTCTTACTCTTTTTTTTCCTCACCATGGTGTGACCATTTAAAGGGTTATTTTAATGCGATTTTCCTACGATTCCATGCAATTTCTTGCTAAAATCTCGCACTAAGCTTAGCCTAGTTTTGAATTCACCCTAAAACTACTCCGAATTCAATTGAAAATGCATTTAAAATCGAAGTAAAAAATTAGAAAAAGTTGGTTTTTCGGCTCAAAATTCATTAACACGTTTAATTCGATTTTTAAACTTTCCTAGCTTATTCGATGTTAGTTTAGTATAAATAGGAGCCCTTTGATTCATTTGAAAGCACATAGAAGATCAAAAATCATCTCTGTCTCTCTCTCAATCTTCGAACCACTCTCTCTCCCGTACTCTCTCTCTCTCTAGGCTTCTTCATCCAAAACCACAACAACAACTGACTTTTCAGTTGTCCAAAACTTAAACCCTAACCCTCTTGCAAGCTACAACCACCGCCACTCAAATCCACAATTTGCTACTATGACTCGAATCCATTATCCACCATCGTACATGAAAATCACACAAACACCACCCAAAAACTACGATGTTTGTTTTAACCCCCACCCCCCCATATTCACCAATACAAAATCCATAAAAACTACCTTTCCCACTTCATTCAGTGGCTAAATTGATTAGGAACACACCTCATCGATTACTGCTGTAGGAGGTGACCTAACACGACCAAACCAACTCGAAGCCGACCCGAGCTTGACTTGAAGTTGACTTGAGTCGACCCAATCTGCTATATATATATTTTATTATTTATTATTTATTATATTTTATTTCTCATATATTTGTAAATTGTAAAAAAAAAAAAGAAAAAGAAAAACTAAAAAGAAAGAGAAAGGAAAAAAGGGGAAAAGAAGAAAAAGAAAAAAAAAAAGAAAGAAGAAGGGACGTATTAGTTTATTTTTTATTTCAACTAACACTTAGAATCGTAAAATAAAAATAATAAAAAATAGATTAATAAATCAGGTTTATCACCTAAAAAATAGTTTTTTTTTTTTCAATAAGGATAAAGCAAAACTAATCCTTTTCAAAATTAGAGCCTTTTTTTTTTATTTTCAAATAAAATCGACTTTGGGACCCTTTAGCGTTTTGTTAAATAAACTAAAATCAATTTAAAATGTGAATTTGACTGGTTTTTAGAAGTTCAAAACAATTTACGCACCTAAAACTTTTTCAAAAGAACTAACGTTTAATCTCGAATAACGGATATATAGGCAACTATGGGGCAATGGTAAAACATGAAAAAACCTATTTTTCCATTTTTAGTATAAATAAATTATTCAATTTGTTAACCAAAAATTGAGCTTTGCTTTATAGAGTAGTTTTTTTGAAAGGTGATTTTTAAGATTAAGGCTAAAATTGAAAAGTCAATAGTACTTGTGAGGGTTTAAAAATTCTAACTCTTGGACCTATTTTTTCTGATTTTAAAAACAATTAGTTTTATTCAAAGACCAATAGCTAAGTTATAATCAATCTACCAAATTGGTTATAACCTAACTCTTCTTCCTAATTTCAATTACGTAACAACTCCAAAATGTTTTCAAATTTAAAGAACCAGTTTTCTTTAAACCTTAATCGAGGGTTAATATTAAACGAGTAAAGGTTTAATATTAATCAGTTTAAAAAAAAACTAATTTATAAAACCAGGCTTTATAGAGGGTATAACTGAAAATACAAAAAAGGTGTATCTTGTATGGAGGATTCTGTCGTATAATTACTCAAACACATGGCTCTCTATAGATAGGTGTCTTTTTGGGCAAAAAAGACAATATGTACATTTAGGTTAATGATTACCAAGCTAAGGTGCTAAGCAGAAGTGGTAGGTCAGATGTGTTGAGTTGAGCAATTGACTCTTCTAAGGTGAATTCAGCTCGAATGTCTGCAGAACCACTTGGATTCAGGTTAGTTGAGCAGATGTTTAGATGAGTCGAGCTATTGTTCTAATGCAACTCGAGTTAGTAGTTGGAGATAGTTTGATGTGTCTTTAGAGTTGGACATACGGAGAGGTACCAAAACAAACAAAAATAAAAAATAAAAGGGGGAATTTAGCAAATTCATGAGCTATCTAATTGGATATGAGGCACTAATAAGATCCTATACGACCTACAACTTACCGGATGTAACTTAGTGGTCCGAGTGTTATGGTTACTCACTACAATCTTTACTAAATAAATTGATAAGAGCAGGTAGAGAAGAGTTTTTTAAGAAAAAAGTCTCAAGGGTTTTTCGTTGATGTGCCAAAATCTATCTAAAACCCTATACGTGTGCTCTATTTATATATAGTGGCAAACTTATAAATGAACGCACTAAAAAGATGCCCTAGTGACTTTCCATAAATACAAAATAAACATGATGGTAATTTAAGAAAATACAAGAAATAGGAATCTAAATAACATAAGCAAAAATAAGTGATCAAATAACATATCTAGGTGAGGAGTAGATGAGTTGGGCTCTAGCATTTGGTGGGGTCGGTATCTTAAATCCTATCATCATCTCTCTCTTGAAAAATTTCAACCCGATACTTGACAATTGACTACTTCAACTTCCACTTAGTTAAAAAAAAAAATCTATAAGAGGAAAATAAAAATAAACTACAACAACTCAGCTCAATAATCAAAGCAAACACAATCTAGTGCTCTTTCCACTTATCATGAGTGTGATCAATTAAGCTCTTCATTAGACACCCATCGTTGCACTCATCATGTATCCTATCAATTACCCCTAAGTAGTTCCAGCAAGTATCAATCATGAGGAATAACACAACTTCAAGCTCAAACATGACATGAGCTAAGGGGATTTGAACTTATAAGACCTTAAACTCTTGTTTAACCTTAAGGACCCTTAGGAGCTTCATGTTCTCCCAATGTTGGCCTCTTAACCTCATTTTTAGAAATTGTCTCCTCATCCACTTCCTCACAACTCGTTTCTTCTTCAATCACCATGGATAGTGTAATAACTCCTTCATCAACTTCCTCTTCCTCTTCCTCTTTGATGGCCTCTTCAAGAATTTTCTTTTTAGTCCTCCATCCCTCTACTGAAGTCTTAACAATCCTTAAATCATCTTCAAGACTAACCATAGAGATAAGATGGAGTACAACTTGTTCTTTATCATAGAGGGAATAAGTATCCTTCAAAGGGGTATAGCTCATGTTATGACTCGTCTTCCATGGAGAACTTAAACACATGTAACAATCTCCAATGTTGCCAATATTAAATAAAACTTCATCTTGAAATTTGTTAATGGAGGAGGTTAGTTTTGCTTACTTCGTCACTCAAATCACTTCATCATTATAAACAAAGTCATATGAATTTGAGTGGTTGGTAGTTTCATAACCTAATCTTCTAAAAACAACTTCAAAGATAAAGTTCATAAAATACTGACTTACTAGAATTAGTATAATACCCTGGTCAAGTCTTCCCTTAATGAAAAACTTATTTGATGCCATATTGCATAAATTGAAATTTTGAACTTCAATTAAGTTAATAGCACTGAGTAGCACACATCACAAATATAACTGATATTTAATATTTCTCACAATCTAGGACTTCAATTTGATCAAAAGAGCACCTAACTTCTCAATGCAAATCAGGTCGGCAATTAAACATACTAGCAAATTTCGCCTCGCTGACTACTAGGTGAAGGTACATAAGCATACACGACCACAATTCGATAGCTTTAGAGTACAACAACTTAGTAATAATTATACAAGCAGCTCGACATAATTCTTGGAAGTGTACAACAGTCACTTTTCATACGCGCCCACATCACAGCAGAATACACAGCTCAAATAAACAAAGCAGCTTTTACACATGCTCAACAAAATTCAACTATAGCACGGCAAACTTAACAGCTCGGATACATTCAATAGCATGTCTCTACTATACTTTTACACGCTTGATAACACACGCACAATGACCAGCTCCTGTTACTGAACAACTCCACAGCACACCGAGCATTCACACACACTTTTCAAGTCTCACACGACATCTCCAATACTTCTTCAAGGCATAATACGTTCAACTGCATACTTGTCATACTAGATATTTGTGAAAAAGTTTAGCTTGGCTCTACTTTGAACTGCAACAGCTCGGAGCTTGGTTAATTCTTTAATCTAGCTCGATAACTTGTAACATAGCTACGTGGCAACTCGGACTTCGATACAAATCCAGTTCGATACTGTTATGAGAGTTCGGTCCGCGTACTCTTTAGCTTGCTTAAACACTTGATCGGTAATTGAAGGCTGCATTATAGGTTAGCTTGATCTACTTCTTCTCTAACTATGTTAGCTCGACTTCTCACAAGAGTTCTGTCTTCTCACAATAGCTCAGTCTTTAAGATCACATAGCAGCTAGTTCGGTAGCTTTGGGACTATAACAGTTCAGCACGGCAGCAATTTGCTCGGTCAAAACAGTATGGTCACAACAAGCTCGGCAATTGAAAGGTTAACACTCCCAATCTAGTTCAGCGACTTGGAGTTAATTCAACTTGGTTTCACTTTCCTTCTCCTGCTTGGACTCAACAATATGATACGTACTTCACAATAGTTCAGCTAGCTGAGCTTCAAAATATTAGTAGCTAATAAGACAAAAAAAAAAAAAAAAACAGCTTGGGCATTTGGAATACAGCAGCTTGGTCACACAAAGCAATAGTTCAGCAAAATTAAAATAGCAACTTTAAGCTCGGCAATTGATTTCCTCGCAGCAGCTCGGCACTTGCACAGAGTAGTATACACATCCCGAAATTGAACACCTATACACTTTACAAGCTCGGCACCTCGAATCACTACTAAATTCAGCTCGGCATACACTTAGTCACAGCAACTCGGGTTCTCGTAAACAACTTAGTATCTTAGCCTTTCGATAACATAGATCAGTTCGGCTATTAAAATCAGCTCAAACACTTTGGATTGCGATAGCTCTAAGCTTGGACACTTCCTCAATTGAGCTCAGCTCTGGATTATTTAGTTCGACCCTCGTACACACTACCTCAGCAATTGAACACACTTCGTCTCATCACCTACTGCACTTCACTCTGATAAGTTTAGCTCAGCAACGCAAGGAAAACAGTGGCTTGGTGCAATCCACTGTTCGGCAAATTATTCGAACACCAATTAGCTCGGTGATTTTTCACCTTGGCTCGAACGTGCAAGCTAAGCAATGCAACACTACAATAGCTTGGCAACTTGAATTGGTGAATAACTCAGCTTAGTAACCACAGGAGTATGATAATTCGGCTCGGTACTCATGGCCGCTTGTCTGACTGCATTTACACACTACAAGTTGCACGTGACAGCACTCTTGTCACTTCAGCTCGGCAAGTCAATTATTTTGGCTTGAATACATCAATCCGTAACAGTAAACTTGAGCAAACTTCAGTTCAAGTCAGTTTAGTTACTACAGCACTCGCCACACTCGATGCCACACAACACAACACAAACCATAGTAGCACGGAAATGAACAGTGCAACAGTCCAACACTTCTTGGATCGCACTTAGGACACAACTCGGACACTACCAGTATCAATTCGAATCAAGCAATCATAAGGGCTCAGCACTCCTTGAAGAAGTGTCAGCATGGCATACCAACTACACAAACAAACTCAACAACTTCAACTATTGTATGCACGGCCACGTGAGGCAGAATTGTCATTGCATAAGCTTAGCACAATACCACTATCCACTACCGTCAATAGCTTCTTGCTAAACAATAGCAGACCATATGCACTCAAATGAGCCAACCTATGACCACCACTCGTTTTCACCTTCCGAGCACCAAACACACAATTCACGACCACCAACGACATAACTCTACCACAAGCGCGTAGCTACAATCCCACATCAAATCGAAACCACCACTATTGTTAAATGCATGCTACTCTACACAAGGCATTACCACAACTGTTATAACTCCATGGATTCAATCAACCTTACTGCACACTTCCAAATCACCAATCAAGTATTTAAGCCCCTTAATCAAGTACTATTCACCGCAACAATAGCACACTCTACAAACCCTAATGAGGGCTTCAATGTCAAGGGATGTCCTAGACTAGATTTGGAGTACGTATCAAGTAAAGCACAATCGCTACTACAAAACCCTAGCTATAATACTCATCACATACCAATACCATTATTGTAAAACATAATTGAACACGCAATACTACTATAACTCGCTCACATAAGAATAAGGCACGCGCCTACAAGATGAATCAAACCCCCTTTTGTCCCTCAATGGCATACCTAACTAAACCTTAACACGCCTCCTTGGATTTGCACAACCATTATACCATGAGAGAGAAAGTCACTTCCAATTCAAACTTCGATGGCTAATTCTTGCAAACCCACAATCCTAAGCTATCAAGCTTCAATTCTGCTTCAAAAGGGAAAAGACCCAACTTCAAAACCTCAAGCCAATAACCATATAAAAAGGGAACTAAAACTAAGTTCTTTTGTTTCGGGTATTGTATTCTCAATGCCTAGTATATTGAATGGTAAGATAAATCTGCAGTCAATAAGTCTTCAGTGATACCACGTGTTAATGTAAAATTAGAAGGGTAGCCACTAGAAAATAGGGAAATCAACTCTTAAATAATAAAGATAGTAGCGTCATGGTGACCTACAACTCCAATAACCGCGTATAGCAACTCTAACACTATATCAACCATGGGAAAGACATAGTAGCTACTAGCTATAATAGGGAATGAAACTTCATGTTGACATCACATAATCCCTCATCAAAATCGTACTCTGAAACCAAAAAAGCTAATGTGTCTTAGATATCATACATACGAAGAGGCATCACAACGAACAAAAACAAGAAAATAAAAAGAGGGGTTTAGCAAATCCGTAAGCTATCAAGTTAGATATGATGTACCAACAAGATCTTATATAGCCTATGACTCATCGGATGTTATTCACTAGTTTGAGTGATAGAGTTACTCATTGTAATCTTTACTAAAGGGATTACTAAGAGTAGGTATAGAAGAGTTTTTCAAGAGTTTTTTATAAATATACCAAAATATGTCTAAAACTCCATACATGTGTTCTATTTATGCATAGCGGCAAACTTATAAATAAGAGGATTAAAGGATGCTCTAATGGTATTCCCATAAATATAAAATAAATATGAGGTTAATTTAGGAAAATACAAGAAATAGGAAGTCAGTCTAAGTAACATAAGCAAAAATAAGTAATTAAATAATATATTTGGGTAAGGAGTAGATAAGTTAGGCTCCAGTATTTAGTTAGGTCAATACCCCAAATCCTATCATGGTTGATGAGTATATGAGAGTTCGGCTGGCCTAGGGCATTAAGTCAACAAACTGCAATAATTTGGATTCCTCTAATGTAGTGCGTGAAGAAAGAACTCATCTTGCCATACTTTGTAGTCCTCGAGTTCAACCTTAAGTCAAGAGTTTGGTGGTCTAATTCTTATCAATTACATTTTCATTATTCTTAAGTAAACATAATAGCATTATCATTTAATGGATATGGCATATCTAATTGTAATTACTTCATTTCTTATTCAAATATTTGGTATTTCTATTCAAGTTATAGGGTTAATTTAGTGAGATCATATGTTCTTTGAGGTATAATATCCATTAAATTCCCTAATTTGCATTTCTTAAATAAGGCATGAATTCAAATGAGATGGAAAGTGTAGGAGCTAAAGGTCAAGTGCTACTTATTCATTATTTTCTTACTTATATGTACATCATGCCTTATACAATTTATCTCAATTTTTACCTACATAAGCAAATATATCATCATACACAAGATAATATGGCTATACTATCAATAGATAACACATAACTAGGTTGACCAATTTCTAAATCTTACTAATATCATATTTCTTTTAGTTACTCACCAGAGTTCACAAAGTTACAACTTTAAAAACATAGCCTCATCTCATATTCTAAAACATCATATAACTCAGTTGTTATTATAATCCAATTAAGTTAATTTTAACATTTGTGTTTTACTATTGAAATAGACAAAATGCAAGTATTATTATAATAACTTTACATACATACGAGATTGTGTCAAAATTATTTTATTAATATAAAGGTATATTACCAATCTATCATCCCCTTCTTTCCTTTAGACTAACAAAAATTAGCTTCTTATATCCTTATTTTATTTCACTATCATTATCCATATTTGTCATTTAGAGGTCAGTGCTATTGTTTTTAGCAATTCAATCTTCTATATCTTCTATAAAATCATTTGTTTGATCCCCTAAATTAATCTCTAATTATCCTTCTACACCATGTCCTACCATCCTATTAATCTCAATTGCTACTATAACCTCGATCACCAAAACACTCTAATTCTTTTAGTGGCCCTCTTCTACAACCTCGTGAATGGATTAGAAATCTTAGTTGATATACATTGTAATTTAGTGCCACAATTAGTTTATATAACTTCCCAATACATGTTTTTTTTTTTTCCCACTCACTTATTGCTATGTACTCTCACTATGTTCCTATGATATCCATTTTCCATTATATATGACGCTCTAAAGCATACTCTTAAGAATTACACTTCTAAGCCAATCCTTAAAAATAATGCTTTGATATCAACTTAGAACTATTATACCCCAAAGAGATAGAGTCATGATAGCTTTGTCATGTGAACCACTATACGATAAAAGCTAACCTTACATCTACTACTATAAACCTTAGCCATACAAAGCACATTTGACTCGATCGCTTTGAAGCATCTAATTCGATACATATCTAATACAAACCTGTATTGTAGTTTCTTAAAATAACTATTTAAAATGAACTTGTAATTAGATCTTTCAAAAGATTCACTTTTTGAATACAAAATGTGGTACTATACCTTAAAACAATGAGCATTTACTAAATCTTACTCATATGAAAAGATAACATGTCCAAAAGAAAATTTAATGAAAGTGTACAAGCTTATAGAACTTAGCATGCCCACTCAGTATTTGAAAACTAGAGAGCCGGCTAAGGATACCTTAGTAGTTTTCCTAAAAGCTAGAAAAATTTACAATTAAAATAACTATTTAGTTGATTCTTCTAGATCCTTACTCCTTGACCTCAATCTTTAACCTTTCGGGTCTAGGTAATCTATCTGTAAATCTATTTAGAACATACAAAACGAATTATAAGGGAGTTAACTGCAACTTGTTCAATAAGTGAAATGGAGACAAAATTATGCGATCAGCACATAACAACCAGGATTTTCAAGCTTTTTCCTTTTTTTTTTTTTTTAGTTAGATGCAATGTGTAGCTAAACAAATTCCATCACATAATGTAGTTTAGTCTATTGTGAGCTTAGAGAAATTACGCTAGATCTAATCTAAGTTGAGAAGTTTGATACTGTACACTTGCAAATTAGAATCAAACCAAGGCTTATACAATAGAGAATACTCTCTATGTAGAACTACCTTCAAACCACGGCTCCCAATCTTACCGTAACCTTCTCTCATATCACTTAGCTTGACTAAGAATAAGAAAATGACCATTTTAGCTATCCTTGTCAAAGGGTTCATGTTTGGTTTAAGAATTTTAGTCGTTACCCCTAATGAGCTGTGATGTATGTCAAGTTCGACATTAGGTAGAGTCTAAGTTAGTTTGTTTTTAAAGTGATCAAATAAGCTCAAACAAGTCAAATAGGGCAATATTCATAGAGCAAACATGATATGGAGTTCAACTTTCACCACAGCAAATTAGATTCAAACACATACACTACATACACATAAACAAATAACTATAATCATAGGCAAGTACATACTAAAGTCTTTAAGTATTTTGAAATAATACTTCAAAGTGTAATAAAGCACTAATCCAACTTACCTAGAATTTCTACTTGCTTCATAAGGGGTGATTTTGATGTAATATTGCCGCTAGTCCCTATAATGCAAATATCATTTTAGTATTCATATAATTACTATATATAGACTTTTATTTTGTAACTTAGATTATCATCCTCATTTTTAGGTTTTACTATATTTAGTTATCTAGGTTTTAATTCTTTTGTGATTGGTCTTGCATTTAACTAGTCTCTAATTCAGTTTCTAACCATGTGTGATTATTACATTTCTTTTTCCAACTAAATTGCTACTATTGTTCCTTATAATTAAGGATCAATATAACAATGTTATTCTCACCTTGAGTCCATTCCCTAATTCTAGGGAAAATAAGCCAACTTATTATTTGACATATAATTTCAAAAGTTACTTATTTGGTCGTAGTCAATGGACTTATATTGCTGTTGTGTTAAGGGTTAATAAGAAATTGCGTAAGTGTCATCCTTTATTTTTTTTTTTTTTCTTTTTAGTATAATGGCTCGTTTCCAAGCTACCTCCACGACCTTAAGTGAAATCATTTAATGTATATATATATATATTAGCAAATGTAATGGTTGTAAAGGGGGCTCTTTACTTATATTCACTTCCTGTGCTATCATAAGTCTCTCTCTACGTATACAATATGTATGAATTTATTCATATATATATATATATATATATATATTAAGCCCACCTTTCAGATTTGTATAATTTAACAAAAGATATATATATATATATATATATAGAGTCACACGTAAACTAATATTTAATATATATAGATACTAAGATTTATCTCATGAGCACCATGTCTTGTGTAGCTATGGATATAGACGATCAAATATTTCTTGTAATATGTTATTACATTCGTAACAATACGAGGTTTGTGCCAAATTCAAGTTTTGAAAAACTCGCCATAAAACGATATTTTCCATAACCACTACAAGTTAATCACTTTAATATATATATATATATATATATATATATATATATATTTATATCCACCTAAAATTGGTCATTATCATTGAGTTCATAAGAGCACCATAACACGAAATTTAAGTCTGATTCTTCATTCCAAATTTCAGAAATATCCTTTTCATAACTTTTAGGAGAAGGTGATATTTTCTACTAAGAAAATAAGAAATGTTGATATATATATATATATATCATATTGCCGAAACCAGGACCTTCATCTTCCCCTAATTTTGATCCTAATCCCTTATTACTTTAAAAGATGTAAAATGATGTAGATATGGTAATTTATGTGAATTTGTGGCGGTAGAATTTCTTCTAGCTTCAACATTAGTCCAGGTGTCCATTTCTTTCGTGAAGTGTCCTCAAATTAGTTAGTTGAAGTTTATTTATCATCATCCTGTATTCCCAAAAGTTGCCACGTCTGAGGCATAGGTAATTATACTGGTGTTTTGCCATATGGTTTATTAAAACATATAGTTAGTTTGTTTTATACGTATCTTATATACATATATATATTTATATGTATATGCATATCTATAGGATTTGTATTAAATTATAGTTGTATGTTTATACAAACATAATGAATTTGCTATATGAAGTTAATTCTAAATATTATTCTATGTCATTTTATAATTTTTGGTACCATATAATTTATCTCTAAAAGATCTTTAATTATCAAAATTTATTTTGCACTTTTGCGATAATTAGAAAATAATTTATATATTCAAAACTTTAATTGAATTATTATTTTTTATTATATTTTTCCTAAGTTCAAGTTGGTAGGGCCAATTCCTGTAAAATATATCTAATGAGGATTATACATATATACTAAAAATTAACTCAAAATAATATTGTTTACTATTTTTGAAAATTCATACAAAATTCATTAACACTGTGCCTGTTCTTAAGGAACCTATACAAGTACTTTTAATTTTAAAAATTTAGGTCAATATTCTAATTCTAAATATAAAATTACTTAAAGAAACCAAGTTTCATGATTTTTTAACCATATTTTTAGTAAACTAAACTAATTTAAGAGCAAAAAATCACATTAGCCGCTTCATCGATGCTTCGGTGGCCATCTAGCAGCAGGGTGTTGTCGTGAATACTCGCTCCATGTCGCACTTGGAATCCCTAAACCTCACGTTGTTAGGCCAACGTTTACCTATGAACTTCTATGCTCTGCCTTCGGGTTAGATTTTGCAATATAGTTGCTAGGTTTAATTTCCACTTTGAATTGTTCCTATTTCCCTGTGTTTTCTATTGGCTATCAACATACTATGAGGTCCTTAACTATTTTTATACAAGCTCCAGTCAGTGAAAAGTTGACCCATTCCCTTTACATGTGTTAATCCCTTATGTTGCTGGTACATACATTGTCTGTGTCCTTTATTTGATTAACCTCCACATATTTCTTTATTTAAGAGCCAAATTTCTTTGTCACATACAAATAAAGTGACCTGCTACTATTGTACATGATTTAATTTATTGAATTGTAGTATCCTATGATCATATATATATATATATATATTTCCCTAGTTTCAAAGATATATGTTGATGCATGCACATGCATTTACATATGCTATGTTTTACACTCTTTCAATAGATATGTGTGGTTTACACACAAAATATATTTATTGTGTATACAATATATTTAAATATTATTTTTATAAAGAAAATAATTTATCTTTAAGGTTTCGTTGCATTTTGAGATTAAAACGTTAAGTTCCCAATAATTACTAAATAATCTCGTTAAAAGTATGTTTTACTAATCTTAAATATTATATATATTTCATTTTAAGAAATTGATCTTACTAAGATTCCCCGTCTAACTTTTGTGATCTTATATTAAAATTTGGTTTAATTTGGACAAAATTATTTAGAAGCCCTAAATCACTTCTAGACGCCCTAACTCATATCAATTTTAAGCAGTAAAGGTCATGTTACACAACCAAGATTTTTTTTTTTTTTTCTTAAGTTGATAGGGGTGTAGTTCTTTTTCTTATTTTAGGTTTTTTGTTAGCTATAAAATAAGGTGTTGATATAGCTTTGTTTAATATTTGTGTAGTAGGAACAAGTGGGTTTTAGGTGTTCCATGCACCAAACATTGGTATTTCTATTAATTTATGATATATTTTACTATATTTTAGAACTTTTGTTAATTTACAAGTGTGTATTTTAACAAATTGGATATATTTAATAAATAAACATTAATTCTTGTCAAACTATTAATTTTATCAACCATGTAATTTATTTTTCAAAGTCTCAATGTATACTAGAACTAGTTACTACGGTTGCCAATAGTGGACACACATATTCAACGATCATTTCATGTCATTTTATAAATTTTACTATTCAAATAACCCGTTTCTAAAAGTTCATTAATTATTAAAACATAGTATGCACATTATCAATAAATATCAAATAGTATAATTTATAACTATCATTTTATTTACACATTATTTTATCATTTTATTTTCACAATCTGGGCTTACAAAACTACTTTTACTAATTTCCCTAACTAGACCTTCTATATACCTTGTTTCCATAACAACAAACTATTGTTTCAAGTCCAAGTTAGTTAATCAATGACCAAGGTTTCACAATCCACGTTGATTTTTTTTTTTTTAACTTTTTTTGTCTATTCTAGGTTCTTTTATATTTATTACAAGCAAATTTTCAATTTTTGAATGCTATTCTATAAGTATTGTAAAAATTTATGTTTTAACATTTCGATTCCATGTTTCAATTCTATAAACTCCCTAGTGATTCCATGTAGAATCCGAGGTTTACCAACCTTATCTATTGTCTTACGTACTATTACAAAATTTGGTCTTCACACACACATTGTATTTTGATGCTATACACTACATTCGAAGTCAAATAGTTTCAATCGATGCTTATTGTAGTTGGAGTCAGAGAGATGAGAAGTAGTAGTGCGAAACATAGATGGGTGGGTTAAGTAATTGTGACTTAGCAAAAAATTATCACTAGGGAAATATTAAAAAACAACCTCAAATAGTGAAATATTATATTATGTGCTATAGACTCCGAAAATGGGTCCAATCACTTTAGTAATGTATATGTATGTATGTAGTCATGTATGTATAATCTTGTGCTTCATGTAGCTCAAAGAAGTGACATCGAATTGATACGTAATGATGACTTGAAGAGAGAGGCAATGAGGAGAAATAGGTAGACCTATCGACCTTGAGCACACAAGTGAATGGGGGAGGGATTTTAAAGCACCAACCCCATTGTCCTTGAGGAAAAGTAGCTTGTTCTTCATTTTATGCTTTGTTTGGTTTTTTAGAGCAATTATTAGATAGTATGATATCATTTCTTTGATCTCTCAATTATTGTCAAATGTAGAGGATTTCTAAAGTATTTCTAGAGTTTACCCATCATTATGTCATTAGATTACATTGATAGTTAGTGGTTGAGATGACTCATCATCTTAATGGTTCTCTCCATGGATTCTTCTTAAAGTTAAGCCCATGGAAGACTTCTTAAATGCATGAGGTACTTCATAGAGGTTGAGACAATTGGGTTGGTTAAGTAATCCCTCTTCTAAGCCTAAAACTCCTCAAGTCATTCAAAGATATGTATTAAACTTTCTCAACCATATCACTAGCCTAAAATAGTTAAACCTAAATCAATACTAAGCTAAGCCAAAAATTCTAATGAAGCCAATTTAATCTTCTACATATTATACATATATATATATATATATTTATATATTAGAATATTTTAGTGTTATTCTATATTATATATAATCTACCAACTACATGATATGATATTATTTACATTATATTACATTTGTTAATCTTTATAAATGTATGGGTTCGTTGTAAGTATAACATGCGCACAACATGCACCCATTGTATGGGTTCATTGCGGGTATCTCATGTGTACAACATGTGTCCATACACTTCACATAAAGTGAAAAAAGTTAGTGTTGTGATAGAAAAAAAAAAAAGGAATAAAGTAAAGAGGGATTAGATAGGTAGGATAAGCATTCTCAATAGGCTTAGATTCAAGTGATAGGTTGTATGGTGAAGGGTTAGAGTTTTGTTCCCTACCTCTTCACATAAATAATGTATTTATAATAAGTCACAAGTCATATTTTATCATTAGATTGAATGGACTATCGATAAAAAAAATCAATTAAGGTTTAACAAGCCTAATGGGCTAATGAGAGAATAACAAAACCTAGCTATAAGGGAAAAAAAAAAAATGGAGCCTAATGACACATATGCCTAGTGAGAAAAGTTAAAAATGTCCAAAACAATTTTAATAATCCTATCACAAGCCCACCAATTCAAAACTTTCTAAATCATCCAAAATTAGATCTAATTATTTAGATACTGTCATTGATCTAAATAACTAGCATAAACATACGTTTGCCAATTTTGAGCTTAGCTCATAAAATTATATCGTTTGAATTTCCTCATCTACATTTTGCCTCCGCCCAAGAATTCTTTTCCATAGTGGAGAAAGGGTTCTTAGGCATTCCAAAAGTACTTTTAGTGCTACATCAACACTCATCGTTATGCTATTTAACACTTATATAACCACATGATATTCTCATGTTACTTAAAATTGAGTACGACTTAATATATAATATTCATATGTGACACATATTATCTATGTTGCAATTTACTATAAAGTTCACTAACCTATGTAATAGTTTACCTAGACATGTCACATAATCACTATGAGATCAATTAATTTTTTTTCCCTTCACATGGTGTCATATTTAAGAAATTGAAAATGCATATTCACTTGAGAGAAAGGTTATATTGAAAAAATCTATGATTGTCACCAAAAAAGGTATCATCTTCTCTCCTCTTATATATATATATATATAGATTATGTGAGATACGAATAACATTCTCATTTATGTGAAAAGTAAATGTAGTATGATTAGGGACTATTATTGTAAACCCTAAGAAATTTTAGTATAAGTATCGAAATCATTAGGATAAATTTAGAGATATATTCGAGATATACTAGGATCACTTAGAGAGATTTGAGAGATATAGATAAGATTATTTATAAACCTTATAAATACTATCAAATATTAACTCTTATAGTATTAAAATAGGATTTCTAGAAATCAAATACTTTAATAAATACTAATACCTAAAAGCTTATTACATCTTATCTAAACTTATTGTAAGCATGCAAAATCATATAAGATAAAGGCCAAGACTCATCAAATAATAGAAAATAAGATAGATGCAAATGGTAGAAGTTGCCAACATGTATAAGTAGCATGACAAGAGGAAAGAAGCTTCTAATTATTGTCTTCCAAAGATCACTTTCACTTATCTCCATAAGCTATCCACATGAGTAAGCATGAAAGTGAGATAAAGAAGACATCTAGTCAAAGTAGAAGTTTTATTTCTTTAATTAACCTTCAACTCCATTATTATCCCACAGTTATCTAAAGAGGGGACAATATCTTACTTAGGAAACCACTTGACTTCATTCTATAATCTTTAAGGATAATTAGATAAGAAAAAGTCAAAGTGGGTCAACAATTAAGGCTATGAATAAAAGTGACACTTACATGACCTAAACCAAGCTTATGACCTCTTAAGTTGAAGACTAATTAAACTAACTTTATACTAATATAGTGTTTAGGATAATATCACGTCTAACTACAATTAAATCCTAAAGAATTGAGACTCCTAAAGATATATCCTCACTTGATCCAAAACATGTTGATTGACATGCAAAACTAGTTAGAGAATCCTTAACAAATGCAATTAGCATAAGACATCTCAGAGATAGATATAAAGGTAGGAATTTATTGAACGAATCGCACTCCTTCATATACATTAGGAGTCCATTGATGAGAAGGGGTTGGGGAAAGCTTGAATCCAATTCTTACAATGATGAATATAATGCAAGAGGGGGGAGCTTCCATTTGTCTTCTAAATGTCATTTTCACTCCACTCCATTATTTTCCTACAACTAACCTGTCCATGTATGCATGAAAGTGACATATGGATGAATATGAGTCAAATTGCTAATCAACTCAAGAGTTTCATTTCTTTAAGCAACCCCTTACATTATATTTAATCCAACTCTTATCTTCTACAAATAGGACCACTTCTTCACTTTAGAACCCCACTTTGTCTATGCTTTCTTATTGTCTTCATCTCAATATTTCAACCAACATTCCCCTTATTCTTCTCATTTCCATGCCAACACAAACCTATCCCTAATTGTTTTTGAATTTCAAAAACAACTTCCAATCAAAAAGGTAGCAAAACATTTGAACAACTCTTCTTTGATTTAATAACACCTCTCCTAAAGTCAAAAGTTTGTTCTAGGTTTCATAGTCTAGAAGTCTTTTAAAGCAACCACATGATTCAAGAAGTGTTTTTACCAAAACTACTTTATACCCTTCTAAGTTTTACAAACTTGATTTCATCTTTGCCATCTTTTCTTAAAAATATCTTCAAACCAAGTCTTTGACAAACCCTAATCTTTTTATCTACATCTTTATCAACTACTTTTTCAAAACCAAGCTTATGATAAGGAAAAGTTTTTCTTACCTAAAGGATGTGTTTCTATAAAACAAAAATCAATATCTTTATCAAAATCCCTTTTATTTCCTATGAAAATCAATCTTGAGTGTAAAAATTTCCAAAGAGTTAAAAGACATGTTTTCTACAAAAAGGAAACCTTTATCTTTATCAAATGTCCCTTATCTCATTCTTGGATGCAATATGTACACATCTCTAAAATATCGAGACTAAAAGATTATGCTTTCCTTTCGAAACCACATAATATAAAACTTATAAGAAACAAGTAAACAAATCCATACCTAATAATACCAAAGTTTCATGTCCAAATCATTATGATATATACTTATCTTGAGACTATTATGAAGTTTACATGACTCTTGGACATATTGGGCATATGGACATATTCTTTACCTTGACTATTTAGATTGTAACAAGGAACCAATACAAAGACCTATTATAAGGATAAAAAAACCCAAACACAAGAACAAATTACACTATGGACATGAAACAAGAATGATTCAAACATGACACAAATTAACTAAAAGACTTCACAAAACTAAAAGACCATAACAAACAAAGAAAACCTCATATGTATATCTAGTATTTACTTCTTATTGTGTTCTTTTAAGTGTTTGCGACTTTGAGCTACCTAAAGACTATTACGATGAGTAATAGGAAATGGTCATGTGAGTATCTATGATAAATATTACTTGTTTATGGTTATAGTTAGTAACACTTTAAATATATATAGTAACCGGTTTGTGCTTGGGGTATTAGGAAAGTGCTTATGCCTGATTTGTGTGAATTGTTTGTGAAAATATTATAAGTTATTCCATATAATATAGTTGATGAGTGTGATGTGATGTGTCCTTGTGTGAGTGCCTAATAATTGGTTTATCGCTTATGAATCAATCTTAAGTATATCACACCGTAAGCATAAATTGACTGTATATGGCATATTGCATAAACTTACTTTCTGCCACTATTGTCACAAGGAATGGAAAGGTAAAACCTTCCCTATCTTTATAAGCTAAGTGACTTTAAGGATTGTTGTATATTGGATGGGGTTGTATCCATTCTTTTGTTTTGGGTTTGCATACATTTAGAGGCCGATTAAGGATCCAATTAGTCTATAGTCATTTGGTGGTTAGGGAAAGCATTCATTTCTTAATTATATTTCATTAGTGCCTTCCTAGGATCGATCAAGAGATATTTCTCTTATGACTTATATTTAGGCCTTAGTGAATATTTCATTTGATTCCCTCAACTAATTGGAAGATCAATCTTCTTGGGATTATGTTAGTCTTAAGATCAATGTATTTCATTTGATTCTCCTAGGCAATTGAAGGATTAGTTGTCTCGTAAGGTTAAGGAGAATGTTGCCCATTTGGCTCCCTTGGGACCAATCGAGAGACATTATCTCTTTATCACTCTGATGATATGGGTAAGTGTTTAGGCAAGAATCGTGATTCTATGGCTATTTTGTTATGATGACTAAAGACATTATGCTAAGAGATTTTATATGTTAAATTTAGATACTCTAGTATTAGTGGAACTATGAATCCTCAACCTAGGTTGAGGGGGTTTTGGGGGGGGTGGTGGACCTTAGACTATATGCTGAATACTAGTTGGTCTTATGTATTGCTGCATATGTTTGATTGATTGACTACATATCTATGTATGAAAACTTACTTGTTTTGCTTGAAAGGTGATATGAGTGGATATTTCACTAAGCTAAATGTAATTTGCACCCCAATAATTCTTTTGCAAGTTATTTAAAAGCGGGCAATGGACTAAGATTAGAGTGGAGAACATTTCCCTAAGTTAGTCTTAAAAGATAAGTTTAGCATAGTCTTGGTAGAGCTTATGTTAGATTGTTAAATGAACTATTCAACACTTGCGTACTCTCTTAAATCAAATTTCCTATCTTCCATAAACTTAGTTTTACTCTTAAGAATTTCAACAAAATTTGACTACTCAATCTTATTATTTAGTAGGGGATTTTGGTTCTCTACAGTTTTGGTGAACTATGGACTGTTAGTCTTTATAATAATTTCTACATAAATGAATTATATGTATTATAACAGGTGAATATTTAATTAGAGTCTTGCAATCTCTATATTGCAAGATGATTTTTATATCATAGGTGTACACATGATATGATGATTTTAGGATAATCTTACCAAGCCGCCCCTAAGGGTCATGACAATTGTATTACATGCACTAATAAGCAACATTTGGTATAAAGAGATGTGATGATAATTGTTTAAACACATCATAGTGGAGAATAAATAATATTGTAAAGAAATTAATATCTTAGTAGATAAGTTTTCTCTAAACCTGAATCTCATGTAATAAGCATTATGCACCGTATATGCCATAAAGAACACTATTTAGTGATCTCTTCTATACTTAATGAGGTTTATAAAGGGAAATTTGTATAAAATAAAGAACACAATTAAATCTACAATTATGAAGAGCAAGGAACATTTTGTCACCTAAGCCTTAAGCAGGATTAACACAATTCAAAGCACAAGTAAGAATAATTAACAATCATTATCCATTACCACATAATCCTAGCTTAAATACTAGTTCATGTATAAATAGAAGCTATCAAAGATCATGCATAAAGAAAATACTATAGGCCTTGCAACATTGCTAATTAAAAAAAAAAAAAACTTGTTAGGGATTTTGTGAGACTTTATGCATGTGTTGTCTTTATGAGAATGACCAATGGTACTTATACAATTTCAATTTTTAGGCATTGCTTCGCTTTCTCATCATAGCCAAAAATTGTTATTAATCACCATGGACATTCTATTATTGTTATTGCATACTAATGTGATTGATACTATATAGTATTAGAAAAAAATTTACCAACAAATTACAATAAATTTTGTCAAATTAGATCAATGAGATGTAGTTGCTTAGGCTTGATTAGGGGTATAATCAAATAGAATCAAACTGATATAGTATTACACTCAAGCTTGAGTTGAAAACCCAAAGCTTGAGCTTAGCTCGAGTTCAATTGACTTTGAATTTTAAGCTTAAGCTTGAATAAAAAATATATATCATAAGTTTGAGCTCCACTTAATTGAGCTTGAATTTTTATAAATTTTTCCTAATTAATATCATATTCACTTATATTTAAATAAATTAAAAATATATTAAAAGTTATAATAAGCATGATTAAGCTTATAAGCTTAGCAAGCTTAGTATTTTAAAGTTTAACCTTGACTTAATTTACTACTCATATAACTCAAGCTCGAGCTCAACTCAATTATTATCGAATTGAATTCAAATAAAACTCGAATCAAGCTTGAATAGTTTGTAAATCAGTTTGGTTCATTTGCATCCTTAGGCTTGATAGTGCACATCAAGGAGAATGCTCCATTGCTTTATAGTTAAAATCATAAAAAAGTTTTAATGAAGTCATGAGTTCATTATCACATGCTAAAGAATATATTATGAGTCAATTTTAATAATTGTCAAATGTTTAAAATTGCATGAACTTAGTACAAATTAGGGGGATTTTGCCCCTACTTGATAGTTTATCAATGTTAGAAGCTTTCTAAACTTAATAGTGTATGTTAAGAGGATTCATCCATGGCTTAGCAACCAAAACCTTAACAAAGTGTAGTAAATTGCCATACCTTAATGGTACTTGTCAAGATGATTTTCACATTTGAAAATCATTTAATGATGATGCCAAGGATTTATTGAGATAGGTATCATATACCTATTATAAGAAAATAGTGATAGCTTAATATCTAAGGGTTTGTATAAGCTTATTGAAGTTTATCAAGTGCATTGCTCCACACATGAAAATGAAAGAATAATTATTGAGATAAGTATCATGTGCCAAGGGGATTACTCTACTAGAAGGTAGCAGGAGCATTGTAATATGCGTGACTTATCCTAACATAATATCATTTGTTAAGGAGATGGTCCTACTACTTGATAGTAAAAGACAATATGGGATGCTAAGGCATCATCTGAAGTTTAAAGGTGTAAAGAGTATATAATTTCAATACTCAAATTGAGTCATAACGTGGAAAGAAAACATCATAGTATAGACCGAGCATTGCTTCCAATCGTTGTGCAAATCATGCATTAAGTAGAAGAGCATCGAGGGACAATGTCTTGTCACAACATGTAAGCATCTTAATGCAGATAGTACATTGTCCAAGCATGTAAGCATCATAAATTTAGGAAAGGTTATATATACAATGTTGTTTATGATAATAACTCTTTAAAAGTTATGCTTATGCGAATTGAAATTGAGGGACCACTAAAATGTAATGGCATAGTATGACCCTCTTTTATCTTTTATTGAATTTGTCTTTTTGATTGCTCCCTCTTTGTATCAAGTGTGCATTATCAAAGGAAGGAATAATTTTCTTCACAAATTCCATCAAATTAGATGGTCCTATTCATAACAAAAGCAACCTTTTTCAACTTGAAACCAAATTGATAGAAATAAGAGTAGAGTTTTCTCGACATAATTACATTGTTAAATCAGTTGGGGCTTATCTACACCAGGGAAAGGGTAGGGTTTGGCCCATTATTAGACTCATCGTTCCTTGTGGGTCCATGCGAGTCAAAGGTGGTGGCTCGCCTGAACCAGTAGGTTAGTGATTCGGTTTAGTGAGAAAAAAAAGCAAATAAATTTTAAAAAAAATTCAAAAGATCTTTAACGTATTAGCACTTATAATTTTTCTCTTCTCTATTTTATGTATTTGATATTTAGAATAGATAAATTTTTTTCCAAAAAAAAAAAATCCTAATCGACATTTTTTTTTTCTTTTTCAAATTTAGGAGTTAACAATATTACTATTAGTTTGGAAATTAAAAGTGTTAGAATAAAAGTTACTTTGTACTGTATGACTTTCTTTAAAAAAAAATTAAAATGGCTAATAATATAAACATAATAGTTTTTCTTAAATATAAAAACTTACCAACATACTGGAGGTTTTAAAAAATATATAAAAATTATTGTAGAACTATGATTATGTGATTCCGTGTACTGCATATATAGAAAACTACTAATGTAGCGCAACCAAAAAAATTTATTTTGTAGTTGTTTGAAATATAATAAATATATCTTTATTACATTTTATGTACAATATAATTTTTTAATGTATGATACAATACCGTTAGGTGATGAAATATTGTACAACTATTTACTCTCTAAATTTAAGTTTCTTTCAAATTTTAAATTTACATGTGTTAGTATGCAAAATTCAAGGAAGGAGAAAAATGAAACTATTCAAGAAATGGGAAAATAAAAAAAAAAAAAAAGACAGATTGGCTAGTGAACTAGCCGTTGAACTAGTAAGTCTATTGAATCAACTAAAAACCGACCTTAGCTAGGCCTATCATGATTCATCAGCCCTTAGGCCCATGACCCACCGAGTCCAAGCCGAGTTTAACTCGACCCTAGGTCTAGGCTTATCTTAGGCCCATCAGCAACCATATAACTTGTAGATGTCTTATTTTCAACTACAATTTTTCTTTTTATCTTCTATAAACTTTTCTAGATATATATAAATGTATAATTATGGAAGAAAAAAAATTGAATTTGCTATTTAGATGCAGTATTATCAACAACGGAATATTTATATTATACCACTTTATTGTTTAATTTGCTAATATATATAAGAAAAATGCTACAAGAAAATAGTAGTAGAAAATAAAAATGATGAACTATTGCCTCTTTCAAGTAAAAAAAAGCACTCAAATCAACAAAGATCATTATAAAATAATTTATGAATGTGAAGAGAAAACAAATAAATTAAACTCCCAATAGAATCAAAATTGAGATACATTAATTCTTTCAGACAAAGTTTATGTTTAATACATATTATTCAATGCCCTATGGTGAATACATACATACAATCTCAATCATATAATAGGATTAGAGAAAGATACTCACCTTTCAGTGTCCAGTATGATAAATAAAAAGAGATGGAACTCATCCCATACTCAAAGCTATTTTTCAAAGATGTTGAAAGATGTATAATTTAGATTAAATCTTTATATTTGTCTATGTTCATGGCATTTCATAAAATAAATATAAAACTATTTCAATAGTGCAGCAGCCTCCATTTGTTTCTCAAAGTCCATATTTATGTTTGTATGTGTCGGGTTTTTACTTTTTCTTTTTTTAACTAAATGAGTATAATAGCGTAATCCCTACTCGTTAAGTGATATATACACAAGTGCATATCGTCGTTTTCTTTTTCTTTTCTTTTATTTTTTTCCTTCTTTTTGGGCTTGAATCATTCACACTACGGTCATTGTACGACTTCAAGTTACACATGTTACTTTATAGAGTTCCCCTGTTTCTCTCATCTCTTCCTTGCAGAAATTTTCTCTTCTCTAAGGAATAAAAAAAAAAAAAAAACGTAAATTGTCGTTGAAGTGAAAATCTTTCTTTTCCTTTGTTTTTTTTAAACTAAGACTAATAGTTGTCATTCTCTAATTTATTAACTTAAGACTAATTGAGATACTTTGCACATTTCGCACATATAAATAGGTGTAGCCAGTTCTAAGTTTATATATATAAATAATAATAATTTGTATCAACGACACATCTCCTAGCTCATAGTAAAGTGCCTACGAAGTATCGGTCACTGCATAACAAATAGGGAGTACACTATGGGGAGTTAAATGGTAACGAGAGATCCAGTGGTATACATATGTGAGTATATGTGTATATATATAATTATAATCCACTCATTAAAAAAAAAAAAAGAAAGAAGGCATTGATTCTTTTCTCATGACTTTTTTTTTTTAATTAGTTTTTCAAGACAATCACAAATGTAAAATGAACTTTATACATTGATCTTAATAAAGAAGAAATTTTCAGCTTTTTAACTAAATTTGCTTGAGCGTTATATACAATGTCCTTGATCACCTTCTCTTGGGCTTAAAGAAAAGTAGCGACATAGTAAGTTCTGCAGTTAATCAGAAACACGACGATTGATTCAGAAGAATATTTCGATATTGCAATTTCTCTATTATTTTCTTTAATTACAAAAGCAGTAATTGATCATACAATTATTTATTATTTCCTTTGATGGTTCTTTCATTCATTTCCCCTCGAGCCTACATCTTCGAAACATTATGTAAAGCGTGGGTCTTGAATATATAATAAAAAGAAATTCATGCATATTCAACATACCAGGAAATTTGGAAACCGCTAAAGAATGAAAAATTAATTCGATTGCTAGCCGATGCATATTTATACTATGATCATATCAATTATTCCTCTGTAGTGGAGTCACGGAAATGTAAATATATGAGTTCATGACAAATATCCCATGCATACAACATGCCTTCATTGAATGGGTTCATTGTGAGTATCATGTGCGTATGACATGCGTGCACATGCTTCATGTGAATTGAAAAGAGTTAATGTTGTGATAGAACAAAAGCAAAGAATGAAAAAAAAAAAGAAAAGAAAAGAAAAGACTAGAAAGGTAGGATAAGCAATCTTAGCAAAGCCTAGATTTAAGTAATAGGTAGTATAGTGGAGGGTTAGGTTTTGTCCCCCACCTCTTCACGTAAATAGCACATTTATAATGAGTCGTAAGTCATATTTTAACATTAGACAAAATGAGCTATCAATAAAAAAAATCAATTAAAGTTTAGTAACCTTAATGGGCCAAAGAGAGTATAACAAAACCTTAACTATAAAAATAATGGAGCCTAGTGACACCTAAATTTACTAAGAAAGGTTAAAAATGTCAATGACAATTTTAGTGAACTCTACCACAAGCCCATCAATTCAAACTTTTCTAAAGTATCCCAAATTGGATCTAATTATTTAAATCTTGTCATTAATTCAAATAATTAGTCTAAGCATACTTTTGTTAATTTTGAGCTTGGTGCATAAAATTTTATCATACAAATTTCCTCATCTACAATCTCTATGTCATTTAAGTGCACTATTGAAGAATACTAGTGGGCACCTTACCTACTATACATATACAAGTTTAACAACAATAAATGCTTGAAATATTAATATCACAATAAAATTACATAGTTAATTAAATATAATAGTAAGTATAAAAAATATTGGAAAAATGTTTAATAGACAAATTATTGAATTATATCAACAATGCAAAATTAGATAAATATTCACCCTTTATAATTCAAAATAAAACAATAATGCTAATGATACATAATTTGTTTACTTGACAGTAGAATTTACCATGTCAAATACATTATAAAAGATGAATGTTCAAAAGAGTACCCAAAAGAGTAATATCCAATTCAAAAGAAAAAAAAAAAAAAGATAAGATTATGGGATATTTACATAACTGTTTTTTAGGAACTCCTTTGCTAATATTTTTTTTTAGTAATGTTTGGGAGTAATGTTTTTATCTTTACAACCTTTAGAAACATTATGATGATAAATTATCGTTTATCTCATGCTAAATTTTTGGAGGAATTCTTTTCCCTTTAAAAAGATTATAATATTTGAAATGTTTTATTCCCATCCAATAATCGCTATGATCTTTTTTCTTAGCTTCATTCTTTAAAGAAAAATTTTATCTTCCTAAAAAATTATATAAATGTGCCAATTCATAATATAAATGTATTAATAGAAAGGATATGTATAAGAAAGAGAAAAGAAAAACTTAGTGATGGCATGATTTTCATAGCATTAGAACTAAGTATATTTAGAGTTCAATGAATTTGTCTGTAAATGTGTATAGATTCATCTCTAATGTAACATTTACATTGATGTTGTTAGGGCTGGAATAGAAGAGATTTAAGTAAAAATGGTAAATATGGGAGGAGAGAAGGAGAGGATATTGTTAGTAAATAAGTATATAGTTAGCAAATAAATTGAATTTAAAGGTATGATTGATATCACTTTCCCTAGAGAATTTATGTTTCTCATACAAAATTTGCTATGAGAGTTAAGTGCAAAATTCCTCGAGGACACAAATAAGTTTTGGTGTATGAATAGCGAAAATTCATACACCAAACCATATTTGGAATATAGACGAGAAAAGTTTGTTTTGTTGCATTTTGAATATGGAGAATTTGCAAAAAATAATAAGAAAATCTATCCAAAAAAGAAGAAGAAAAATAAAGTTGTAAATGGTCATTTATTATGTACATTTCAAATGTGCACAACCTTTCACTAAGTTTTATATTGATTCAACGATCTAATTACATCAACTAGATTGGGTAAAATTAGCTACAAATTGATCTAAATAGTATATCACGAAGTGTTATGAGTTCTATGATTATAACTTATGAGAATTTGATTAAAGGTTATAACTTTATCAAGCTACATGTAAGTTAACATTACTACTACACAAAACACAGGCAAGGTTCACAATCATGGTTATAGCCTTGAACTTCTTATACTTTTATTTTTCTTCACCGCTGTAAGAACATGCCTTAGGTACACTGCCATAGTCTTAGCTACATATCTCTAGTAAATTTATTTCTCAATTTTTACACTCATGAAAAGTTCATTCTAAGTTAACAATCATGGACCTTGGTCATGATCCTCTTGTAAATGTTTAAATTTTCCTTTTAATGCCAATAATTAACATGACTACCATCTAAGTCAATTATCTAGCATTTCAATCATATAATTCAAACTTTAAACACATAATTGGCAATTTATTTCTATATTTCCCTACTAGATTGCTAATTATCTAAACATTAGCTAAATGCAAACTCTTTATTGATTATGTATAAAGAATAGTGTCATTAGATTTGAACTATTCCTCAATGTAAGTTATCGAAGTTGCAATAGAGTGACAAGTAGCTTATAGGCTTAAACTTTCATGCTATAGGTTATAATTGGAGAAACCATATACACAATCATTTCACTTTCAATTAGTGAATTTTCGTTATAGCACAATTATGGTTATGAACTCACTCCAGTTTTATTGAACATTTATAGAAGTAAACTTCTTTTAACTTTTGCTAGGAGTGGTAGCACTCCTATGTTCAATTAGGTAAACTCATCAAACTAATTGATTTAGAATTTTAAAAGTTAACTATTAAGAGATATTTATATCAAATCTCATCCTCTTTTGACTAATAGTACTTATAATACACTTAAGCTAGTAATAACTTGTTTTTATCCTTTGAACCTTGAAAATAGTGATGTACTAGAATAAGGTGAGGTTCCCATTATCGATAATTATAGAAGTTTAAGACCCATCTTGACAAGTATTTTTTTATCAAATTTCTAAACAAACCCCTTTATCAATGGATATGCTAAGTTACTACTTGTCTTAACATAAGTAATAGTTATAACTCCATTACTTATTAATTCTCTTATATACTCATGTCTTAGCCCTATAAGTTTAGACTTTCCATTATAAATTTTATTATAGGCTTGAGACATTCTAGCTTCACTATCACAAAGTATAAAAAATGGCATAAATGAGTTTAGGCTAAATTTCTATTTCAATCAACAAGTTTCTTAGCCATTTTGCTTCTCTACCGGTTGTAGCAAGTGCTATAACTTAGCCTCCATAATTGAGTGAATTATACATGTTTGTTTCTTAGATGCCCAATTTATTACTCTACTACTGAAGGTGAATATCTATCCAAAAGTTGAATTTCTATCACTAGCACTTGTTCTTGCGTCTAAGTATCCTTCTAGTACAGCTAATTATCTTAGATCCTTGAGGCAAATCAATTAGAATCCATGTGTTAGTTGATAACAGGGATTTTATCTCATCGTTTATTGCCTCTTTCCAAGATGCTACAACCTTAGAAGTGATAGCTTCCTCATAAGTTTTAGAATCACTTTTCACACCAAGTATTATAGGGATTTTACTTATTATTGAATCTCTACTTCCCTCTTCTAAGAAGCTAAGGGCTTATAAATTTATGAATCCTAAATCTAGATTCTTACTCTTCCTTACTCTTTTACTTCTTTGTGGTTTAGTAGTAGATTCTTCATTTGTTTCTTTATTCATATTTTCTCCAAAGTCCCGTTGTTCTATTTCTTATTGTGTAGTAGGATTTGTGTCCTTTTTAACTAAATCTCTGTAGAATTTGTTTTCAAAAAATTTTATATCTCTAGTTTCAATAATGACATTAGATTCTAAATCCAATATTTTATATCCCTTAGAATTTTGTGCATAATTTGACAAAAATTCCCTTTTAAGGCTCTAACACCAAGCTTTGTCCTTTTAAGAGTAAACACTTTATAAAAAGCTATGCACCCCTACACTTTAAAGTATTACAAATTTGGTTTTCTTCAATATATTACACTAAGTTAATAAAGCTTCACCTCATAAATTGAATAGCAATTTAACATTTAGAATTAGCACAATAATCATGTCTACTAAGGTTCAATTCACATGTTCGACTAATCCATTTTGTTGCAATGTATATAGAGTAGTACATTGATGTATAATTCCATTTTCTTAACAAAATTAGTAAAATTCATTTGAGAAATATTCACCACCTCTATCACTATGCAAGCATTTGTTTAGCTTATCATGTAAATTTTTTACTTTGGATTTGTAACATTTAAGAGACTCAAATGCTTCATCTTTATGTTATAACAAATATACATATGTATAATGTGAAAATTCATCAATAAAAGTTAAGAAATATCTTTTTTCTCCTCTAGTCGATATTCCATTTAATTCACAAATATCATTATGAATAAGATCATCAAGTATTTTGGTATTTCTTTCTACATTAGGAAAAGGTTTCCTAGTGATCTTGGCTTGAACATTTTTGACACTTATTTGAGACATTCACATCATTAACATTTCCAAATCCATTCTTACACATATACTTAATAGTGTTTGAATTGATATGTTCTAATCTAGCATACCATAAATCACAAGAATCAACAATATAAATTGAAACATTCATCTTATTCATATCAATACTATGTTTGAACATACAATTAGTAGCATATTCTTTTCCTATCGATAGATGTCCTTTCATGAGTATAAACTTGTTATACTCAATGATAATTCTAAATCTTTTCTTACACAATAAACCTATAGACACAAAGTTTTTCTTTATATTTAAGATATACAATACATTCAATAGTCTCAATTTCTTTCCAGATGTAAAGTGAAGGTCAACATCACCAACTCCTTCCACATTAGCCAAAGTGCAATTACTTATCAAGACTTCTTGATCCTTAACTTTCTTAAAATTCCAGAATTGAGATATGTTGTTGCTCCATAATCAAGTCACTAATCATCACATTTGACTATTTTTGCCACATTTAGTTCAACAATGATACTGATGTGAAAAGAGTCAAATTTATTAGTGACTATTCCTACAAATTCTTAATCTTTCACCAAATTTGCAAAGTCATTTTTAGCCTTCTTTAGCAATTGATAATCCTTAGCATAATATCCTTTCTTATTACAATTGTAGGATCCATAAATTCTTTTCTTAGCATCAAGTTCCTTGTCTTTCCTCTTCTTATTAGGTTTCTTGATTTCTTCTTCATTTACATAGTTCACTTTATAATTAATTGGTAGATTCATCGCATCATGCTTTCAAGATTCTTTCTTTATGCATATATGCCTAAGAATCTATTTACTGGAGAAATCCTTAGCCACGTAAAGAATTTTCTTCTAATAGTAATTTTAACTACAGCGTAATTTGGATAAAATTGCCCTCACTTGAAGTTGATTTGAGTACTTATAGTTCATCTCATCACATGCAAGTTACGGAGACAGTTGACATATACTTAAAGTTTACGAACTTGATCTAATATGGGAATATTATTAAACATTTTATGCTTAAAGTATTTCAACATAAAGAATTTATCTGTACCTTGTCTTTTGATGTTGTACTTTTCTTCTAATGATTTCCATATCCCCACTAAAGAATTGATTGCCATGTAAAGATCATATAATTTATTAGACAAACAAGGTATTGAGAATATGCTCTCTACAAGCAAATTCATCATTTGTTCTCTTTTTCTTTGCATCGTTATGCTTTGCCTTTTCTTCTAGACTTGTACCTTCCTTCAAATCTTCAATAGGTTGAATCTTGGGATCCAATACATAGGCTATCTTGAGCATGGACAACAAAAAAAGCATCTTATCTCTCTAATTGTTAAGGTTCGTTTCATCAAAATGATCTAACTTCACGAACTCTTTATTCATAACTTGTAATACAGCAATTCTCTAAGATTGTTAGTAAATAAGTGATAAGCCTGAAATTTTAGTTTTTTATTTATTTTCCTTAATCTCAATATTAAACCTAATTTGTATAATATTAACCCTCGACTAAGAATTAAGGAAAATTTAGTTTCTATTGAATCTTTGAAAAACATTTGGAGTTGCTACTCAATCGGGATTGAAAAAAAAAAAGTTAGATTAAAACCAATTAGGTGGATTAATTTTAATCTAGCTACTATTTTTCAATAAAATCAATTTTGAAAAAACAAAATTGAAACTAGAGATTTTGAGTTTAGAGACTAACCTATTAAACTTGAATGCATACCATGTAAACCATCCGAATTTAGCTTTATCTTTCAAAATGTCCCTTTTAACACGAAAGAATAATTCTAAGTATAATAAATAAAATTCCATCATTCAATTTAGTAAATATCTATTCTTTTGTCAACTATCCTATGCTTTCATCATCATTGAATTCTTTAATGCCAATGCATTTTAGAATATCCTTCATAGTAATTTCTATTCTCTATCCTAGCACAGTTGATTTCCATACTTCTTAATGTTTACTATCAAATTTTCTATAAAACTCATCAATCAAATCTCTATATATTACTCTACGTAAATCAATTAGACCACTTAAACCCAATCTATCTAAATAATCTTTCCAATAAAAGTCATTTTTCTCAAAGTATTCGAAGTCTAAATAAAATGAGTCTTTGATTGAAAGACTTTTACCTTTGACTATGTACCTTTTCTTGGGTTTCTCCTTTAAAGGGGTAATTATGATCTTAGTTGACTTGTTCACTTTTTAGGAAGACTTTGATTTCTTCTTGACTAAGGTAGGTTTCTTAGGTTTTTGAACAAATTTTCTTGGTCTCGGAACAAGATCAAGTTTTGAAGGATCTCTTTTAAAAACTTCTTCAAATGGTTTTTCCAAGGGTTCAGATTCTTCTGAATCAGTAACTTCTTCAGAGGAGCTGGATTCTTTATCATCATGAACTACCTTCTAAACTACTTCTAGGATTTGTTCAGAATGTACTTTAGAGGCATTCTTTTGATTCATTTCTTGAATAACCTCTTCCAAAGGTTCATCTTAGAGTTCGAAGGTTAAGGTTCTTTCAAATGATCTTTGGTGTGTTTCGATTGGATTGGATTGAGGGTTTGTAGAGTTTGTAGTTTCTTGTTCATCAAGAACAATAGGATTCTTAGGGTCATTTTAAATTTTCAATTTGATTCCTTTAGCTGCAATGCGGTCGGATTTTCTAGGTGCCATTGGAGTTGAGAAAAATACAAGAGAGAGAGAGAGAGAGGATAATAGGAAAGGTCTAATGAGAAGGAGGAAAAATAAGAAAAGAAATGAGACTCTTAATGAATTTAAACTATCAATTTCATTAGCGGTTACCTGAGAATTATGGACCTACTAGTGACATGCTAACCACTTACTAAGTGGATTTAGTTAATGGACCCATTAAGGAAGATTTTGTGGACCTACTATTGAACATGCTAATGCCCACAATGTTTTCGTGTCTAGTAGATTTCAAATGAGCTTGCTTAGAAAAAAAAATCACAACATCCATGTAAAATTAAATGAAAAAAAAAAATTAACAAAAGGGATTACACACACCTAGTTCATTACGAATGAACTCAAATCTCAATTTATATAGAGGTTTAGTAAAAATATCAGTAAATTGATATTCAATTGAAAAAAATTAATACTTACATCATTAATTGTAACATGATCACGTATGAAATGATGTCTTATTTTTATGTGCTTTGATCTTAAATGATTAACATGATTTTTTGTTAAATTAATAGCACTCGTATTATCACATTTTATGGGAATATTTTTACAACTTATTCCATAGTCATTTAATTGTTGTTTTAACCAAAGAATTTGTGCATAACAATTTCTAATAGACACATATTTAGCTTCTGCAATTGAAAGAGCAATTGAATTTTGTTTCTTGGAAGATCAAGAAACCAATTTATCTCCTAAGAATTGACATGTTCCTAAAGTAGTCTTCCTATCCTACATAATCAGCATCTAAATGTCCTATAAGATCAAAATTTTTACTTTTAGGATACCAAATTCCCAATTTTGCAGTGCTTTTTATATATTTAAAAATCTTTTTATATATTTAAAACTACAGTTAAGTGTGTTTTAGTTGGTGAATTCTAAAATCTAGCACAGACACAAATACTGAATAAGATATCAGGTCGTGAAGCAACTAAATACAATAAGGATTCAATTAAGCTGTAACAGAGTTTTTCATTTACCTTTTTTCCATTACCTATGATGTCAAGCTTTGTTGAGGTACTCATAGGTATTGAGGAATCCTTGGTATTCTTAAAACAAAATTTCTTCAATATCTATCTAGTATATTTCTCTTGGTGAACAAAAATTTTATTCTCTAATTGTTTGATTTGTAATCCTAAGAAGAAGTTTAATTCACCCATGAGTGACATCATAAATTTTACTTACATCATACTTGAAAATTCTTGATAATATATTTCAGTAGTTGCACCAAAAACAATATCATCAACATAGATTTGTACAACTAGCATATCTTCACCAAACTGTTTTATAAAAAGTATGGTATCTACTTTTCCTCTTTGAAAGTCATTTTTAATCAATAATTAACTTAATCTATCATATCAAGCTCATAGAGCCTGTTTAAGTCCATATAAAGCCATCCTTAATTTAAACACATGATCTGGTTTGAAGAGATCATCAAATCTAGGAGGTTGATCAACATACACTTTTTCTTTTATAAAACCATTTAGAAAAGCACTTTTTACAACCATTTGATACAATTTAAAATTTTTCAAACAAGCAAATGCAAGTAATAATCTTATAGCTTCTATCTAGTAATAGGAGCATAGGTTTCACTATAATCTATTCCTTCTTCCTATGAATAACCATTAGTTACTAAATGTACTTTGTTTCTAACTATTTTTCCATGCTCATCCAGTTTGTTCTTAAATACCCATTTAGTTCCAATGATTGACTTGTTTTTAGGTCTTGGAACTAAATTCCAAACCTACTTTCTCTGAAATTGACTTAGTTCATCTTGCATGGCCAAAATACAGTTATTGTCATTCAAGGCTTCTTCTACTAAATGAGGTTCAATTTTAGAAATAAGAGCAAACTAATTTTCAAAATTCTATAAGCTTGATCTTGTTTTTATTCCTGATTTAACATTACCAATTATAAGCTCAGGAGGATGATTGGTTTTAAATTTTAAAGTTGATGGAGGAGTATGAAAGAGTTTAGAACCTTCTAACTTACCTTCTAAAGGTTTTTCAACAAGCTTGATATTACCTTCTAATACAGATTTTGTTTCGATTCCATTTAGCATTTTAGAAGGTTTTGACATACCTTTTGAAGGAGGTTTTGTTTTTCCTTCTTTTGAATTAGGACAAATTGTCTTCTTTTTGCTTGAAGCAACTAGTATTTCATCGTCTGATTCTTCATGGATTGTTTCCTCAATAAATTTAACATTTATTGACTCTTCCATGACTATTGTTTCCTTATTGTATACTCGGTATGCTTTTGAATTAAGACTTTTCCTGTTTTCTTAACAAAACACTTACAACTAAGTATATGAAAATATAAAACCATAGGTTTCATTCCTTTATAAATCTCGTAAACAGTTTTATTTGTCAAGAGCCTTATATATACACGATTGATGATATACTAAGCTATTGAAGCTGCTTTAGCCCAAAAGTGATAAGCTATGTTACTTTCATTAAGAAGAGTTCTCGTCATTTTTTGGATAGTCCTATTTTTGCATTCAACTACTCCATTTTGTTATGGAGTATAGGGTATGGAAAAGTTATAGATGATTCCTTTGTCTTTACAAAACAAAACGAAATCAGAATTTTCAAATTCCTTGCCATGATCAATTTGTAATATGATGATAGAGAGGCCTTTTTCATTTTCAACTCTTTTTAAAAATATTTAAAAACTTTTGAAAGCATTACTTTTATGACGCAAAAATAAGAACTAAGTAAATCTAGAGAAATCATCTACTATGATAAGACCATATTTATTTCTTCCTAAACTTAACATGTGGGTGGGGCTAAAGAGATCTAAATGTAATAATTCCAAAGGTCTTTGAGTAGAAATAACCTTCTTACTCTTTTAAGATGATGAATTCATTTTATTCTTTAAGTAAGCAGAGTAACAAATATTTTCATGAGCATGTACTTTATGTAAACCTAAGACTAAATTCTTTTTGGATAGGTTCTCCAGTAGATGAAAATTCACATGTCCTAGTTTTTTGTGCTAGAGCATAGCATTATCATTTATAGAAATAAAGCAGTTTTCAAATGATACTTTAGATGGTTTAATTTGATAAACATTCTTTTTCTTGAAACCATCAAACAACTTTAAACCATCTTGATTAAACCCAACACATTTATCATATTCAAAAACTATTCCGTAATCTTTATCACACAACTGACTTATACTTAATAAGTCATGTTTTAATCCTTTAACTAGCAATACATTTTCGATTGAATGAGGTACCCAACCAATCAATCCTACCGTAATTATTTTACCTCTACTATTATTACTAAACTTCACATAACCATCTTCTTTCCATTCTAGATTTGTGAACAATGAAGCATCACCAGTCATGTGTCTTAAACATCCACTATCAAGATACCATGTTATTTTTATCTTTGCTTTAAAGTCCTATACACATTAAAGCATAATCAAATCTGTTTATGAACCCAGCAAAGCTTGGTTCCATAGGAATTCAAGCTTGTACTTTGATTTATACCTTGGTTATTACTGAGCTTGTATTTTTCGTAAAAACAATATTTCTCTATATGACCTATTTTATTACAAATAAAACAAGCGTAAGATTTCTATTCAATATACTTGTTACTTACCACTTTGTTTTTATTTGGATTCTTTCTAAAATACCCTCTTTTCAACCTTCTATTATACCCTTTGAAAAGATACTTATTGTTGTTTTGAGAAAATCTTCTATTATTCTTTCTGATAGGTTTGAACACTTTGTTGTTTTCCCTACTTTTAATCATTTCTTACTTTTCATTTTTTGATTTCACAAAAACTATTTCTTTCTTTGTCTTAGATGTTTTTCTAAATTCAAAACCTAGTCCAAATATTGAATTATTCATCCTTTGGCTAGAAATCAACATTTGTAGTTTCTTATCACTTTCATCAAACTTATGAAAGGCATTCTTAATTGATTTTGATAGGCCTTCTACACGGTTTGTCAAATTCTTAATTTCTTCTTTTAAAATTAAATTTTTGTTAACTAACACTTCATGAGCAATATGTAGATCTTCGAAGTCATTTTTTAGAAAATCATTTTCATCTACTAACAACTTATTGGTTTGACTAAGTGTATGCTTTTCGATTTTCAACATTTTAACCTCAGATTCAAGCTTAGATATTTTATTGCTTGACTTAGAAAGGGCTTTGAGGAGTTTGTTAATTTCAATACCTATATCATCAGGTACATCTAAATCCAAATCAGAATTAGTTTTAGAGTTTACCTCAGAAAGTGCCATAAGACATAAATTAGTTTCCTCGTATTCTTCTGAACCTTCTGATTCAGTTTCTGATTCCTCTAGATCGCTCCATGTTGCCATAAGAGATTTACATTTCTTCTTGAATTTCTCCATTTTCTTGATCAATAAGGGACATTTGTATTTGATATGCCCAGGTTTCTTGCATTCATAGCAAATAATCTTCTTTTTGACCTTCTTCTCTTCTTTTTCTTTAATTGACTTCCCTGCATTGACAGATCGATTCTTATTAGTAGGAAACCTTTTAGTAAACATTATCTTATCCTTTTTCTTGAGCCATTTATTGAACTTTTTGGTTAGTAATGTCACATCCTCATCTTCTTCTTCAGATGAATCTTCTCCTTTTGAATTAGTATCTGTTTTTTTGGCTTTAAAAGCTACGGTCTTCTTCCTTGTATCTTCTGAAGTGCCTTCTGATTTGAGAAAATCAGTTTCAAATGCTATGAGCTTGCTATGCAACTGACTCAGTGTTAATGTCTTCAAGTCACAAACTTCTTCTATGGTTGTTTTCTTTATATTCCAAATTTTGGGGAGAATCCTTAGCATTTTGCGAACCATATTTGCATCACTAATAATTTTTCCAAGAGAAGATAATTCATTAGTTATAGCAGTAAATCTACTGAAGGAGTCTTTGATTTCTTCACTAAGGAGAATTTGAAATATTTCATATTGTTGGATTAGTGAGTTGATTCTTGTGTCTTTGATGCTTTCCATGTCTTTGTAAGTTTGCATTAAGGTGTCCCAAATGTCTTTAACTGTTTCACAAGAAGCAAATAGATAAAATTTAGAATGTGCAATAGTACTCAACAAAAGATTCTTAGCCTTTGAATTTAGTTTGGCTTTGGTGATATCATCGCTTAAAGTGATGATGGTTGGAATTTTGAGATCTCCTGTAGAAATAATTTGCCAAGCCTAATAATTTGATACCTATAAAAAAGTCTCCATCCTGAATTTCCAATAAGGAAAATTAGTTTCATAAAAAAATGGTGAGTTGCCAGGTTGAACCATTAAACAACAACTTAATTAACTTATGATCTTGAACTGTAGAAGATATTAGAGCGAGGCACTAATACCAATTGTTGGTCTCGTATAAGATATCAAGAGGGGGGTGAATTGATATATTTAAATTTTTAAAAACTTTTTAAAAATGAAGTTACTCTTCTTAACAACTTATAATGGTGATTAATGATAATTTAATGATTCAATGCACAACATATAATAAACAAAATTAAAAGAGTGTAAGAAAGGAGAAAATCAAGTAGAGATTTTATAAAGCTTCGGCCTTCTACCTACTACTCTCTTCCAGCTCTACTGCTAAGGACTTAGTCTACTTCATTGGTGTTGTTCCTCTTGATCCACTAAAACAAATCACAAATAGATTATAAGCATTTGTTATAATGACTTTACAACACTTTACTCTACCTATCTAGCCTCTCAACAATCTAGGCTAATAGAAATCTATAAAGTACAAAATATCTTTTCTTTACAATACAATATTGAGATTACAAATGAGAACAAAAGTATAAGTCTCAAATAATTTTGCACTTGAAAAAAGTAACACTTTGTTGTAGAACTTTGATTCGATGCAACTCTTTGAAGAAGTATTTGAAAAACTTTTTGAAGCTTTTCAGAAGGTAAAAACTAATTAAGAATTTTTTTGTGCAACGATAGTATTTCTTCGGAGTTGTTTCTTTACATTTTGAATCCTCCTTCTTCCTTTTATATTTACATTTTCCAATGGCTAAAAAGTTTGAAGATTTTCTTCACTTCCATAATCATCCAACCGTTAGTTACTCTAGATAATTCCATGGATATTTTTATGAGAAGATCTCAATCATTTGAATTTCAAAACAACTCCCCTCAATTTGTTTAGATCAGATAAACTTTAATCTGAAACTATTAGATAAGCTTCTATTTTAATTTTAAAAAGATCAGCTTTCGTTAGCTATTTCTGGATAAGCCTTGTGTTCAAGATTTGAAATTCCACAAAATCTAAATCAACCTTATCCTTATCCATTCTTATACATATCTTAATTTATCAAAATATATTTTCTCTTAAAATAAATCCCTAAGGATCATGATTTCATCTTGAGTGAAACGAGATTAAATGTATTTTCCTAATACACTTAATCTAGTGGAGCTAAGTCTTGAATAATCCAAATCTGATTAAAATTAATATTTCAAATATGTTTCTAGACCTACCTTCTGAATAAGCTTCTGAAGAGTGTTAGCATTCTTTTCTTAGAAGTCTCTAAACAAGCTTTTGAAGAGTTGGACGAATTCTTTTCATAAAAGCTTCTATAATACTTTCTGAAAATTTTCCAGAATAGTTTATTTTCAAACAGTTTGAAGCTTCTGAATGTGACTTAAATATGTGAAAATATAGTTTCTAAAAAACCACCTATACTCTTAAAAATTCATTACCTTTTAACCCTATTTTTTATCATTAAAATGTTATGAGAGATATCTAACAATGGTGATTTCAAGTCTATAGATGCAATGACATCGTTATAATGAGAATCACTTATGACATTAATCCTTGTAGTGATTTCATAGTGAATTGATCTGGTACATGGTTCTCTAACATGTACTTATAAGTTTGATTTGTATCTCTATAAAAATAAGCATCTCATGATTATCAATCAAACCTATACTAGATTTAATTCATTATTGTTCTCATAATAATGAGCATCTAGAAACATTCATAATAACTATTAATTATTTAAGGATATTATTATAAAGTAAACGTGTAAGTAATATAATAATGAATGCCTCCTAATTCATAAAATATACTAATGAAAATATCCAATAATTGGCCTAAGGCACAATTACTAACATTCTTATCCATAATATGAAAGAAGTTTCCTAAATCTTCTACTCAAGTGAAATTCAAGAAAGGAATAAAAAAGAGTCCTTAAAACAAAAGATCAACATAAGAAAAGCTAAAACAAGTGGACAAAGTTATGCCTTAAAAAGTAACTAACCTATTGTGTCCGAATAAAATTTCCTTAACTTAGACCTTATCAACAATGGACCTATCTTATCAAAAGTGTAACAAATTGGATCGTATACGATGATCAAAAAACTATGAAATAAGAACCAAGAACATTCATGGACATATAAGGATCATTTGGACATGACCACTTGACGATGAACTCGATTGGTCACCACCAGTCCATGCCACGTCTAGGCCATCCAACATAACCCCACCACTCCATGGTTGCCGGAGACACCAAGAACAGCAAGGTTAAATTTTTGCCCTATTTTTCAATAATTTGTAAAAAATATCAAATCCACCTAGAAAATTTTGAAAAAAAAATTATACTTAGGTTATTTTGAATATAATTTTATGTGATATTTTTATTTTTGAAAAATTCATAATATTTAATATACTTTCTTAAGAAATCTATTGTTTATTCGAATTTAGAATTATAAAATAATTATACTAAATGATGATGTTTCTAGCTGAAAATTTTTGTATAAGATGTGTATGATATATAGATAATTGTTAGGTAACTTGAATTTTGATTTGAATATTTTTAATATTTATTGCATTTTTTAGCCTAAAAATAACTTAAAAATAGGCTAAAATTATGAATTAAATAGGAAATGATGAAATTAATTGATGAAATGGACATGTGCTAATTATAGTAAGTAATAATAGTATTGAGTTAGTTTGAAATTAATTTGGTGTCAAAAAAATCATAATTGAGTAATTTAGGATAATTTAGGAGTAAAATTGTAAATATAAGTATATAGGCGATAAGTCAAAAAAACTCGAAACCAAGTTATAACTAAATTTCCTATATTTTTAAGAGTCTATAGAAATTTTTAGAGAATTATTTGGAAACCTAAACTATTTATTACGAATTTATCGAATAAAATAGCTTAAATTACAAGTCGGGGTGTATTTTTAATATTAATAAGCTAAAATGAATTAAATAGTTAAATAAAAACTATATACGTGATTGCTGATTAGATTGGATTAAATGAGTATTATTATTATATTTACTAATATTTTCTGATCGGAATATACTTTAGGTATATTGAGATTGGATAATACTTATATTGTAACAATATATGGATAAATTAGGTAAAATACAATTTAATGATATAAATTATGTATAATAAGATAATATTCCTATAGCTATGTATAACTATATTAAAAACTTGAACTATCCGTTAAAAGTTATCTTTAGGTACATGACCCGTAACATGTGTCGTTAAGTCTGTACAAACCCAATGACACTAATTTTGTTAAAATCGGACAACCTTAAATAATATAACCTATGACTTTATCATATTCTAGAATATACGTATTTTGGTAACCCTATCGGAATTAAAACTTGATTTAATAAATTAAAAGTACATTTTGATATGATCGAAATGGTATATAATACGTAATAGTATGTATGACGTACAGTATGAACACTTAATAACTTAATTCAATATATAGTGATAATACGACTATATATTATGAAAATAATATATATATATATAACCATTTTAGATTAAACCCTAATGTTTTCGTAATTATTATGAAAACTGAATTTGGGTCTTTGGTGTAAATAGGATCTTCCAATACAAAAATAGTTAATGATTCGAGTCGACAGTAGTAAGCATCTAAATAAGTAAGTTAGGATTGTGGCTTTACCGCTTATTGGGATACTGTTTTAAAGTATCTAGAGACCTAAGAGTACTCCTGGCTGTGTTTGTATTTAGTTGACTGTACGCATGCCGTGTGTGTAGATGATACTTGTAATAAGAGTTGAGCTCCTTAGTGTGTTGTTCTGCATGTTTGCATTAATTTTGTATTGTATGAACCTGTTGGCTACCCCTAATTAAAACTAACATTTATTCAACTAAAATGAAACTGGATATGCATAACACCCATTAAGGCAAACGATTAAGAGTGTTAGGCCAAATACTGACTTTCTTTGATAAGGATAGTTGAAATGGTCCTTTCTCCATCTTTAGTTGAACTAAGTGACAGGCGAGGAGGTCGTGGCAAGGTTGGGGGCCGTAGTTCTAAGGCGGTCATGGGAAGAGGGTGTTCTCCATTGCACAAGCCCGGGTTTAGTTTAACTTAAGTCACAATGGAACTCCTCAATTCGAGTTGGAGCGGATGTAATTTCTCTAACTTTACAGTGGACCGGATAACATTGTGTGATGTTTTATTTGATTGATTGCATTGCATTTCATCATAATTATTAACCTTATATGTGTTTGTACAGTACTCTTCTGACTCTGTCCCACTTACTGAGTTAATTGTGCTCACATCTCTATAGATTTTTTGAAGGTGTTGAGTGAGGTTAGGATGTTCAGATACCACCGTTCCCAGGTTAGTATGCTGTTGTTTGGGAAAGTGAGGATTAAGGAATCAATTGAACCTAGGCTTTTGAATTTTTTTTTTTGTTGAGTTTTTGAGGACACTAACTAGGAATTCCCTATGAGCTTATTAGTTTTGTAACTTATTGTATATAGATTACAAAACCTGTGGTTTTTAATAAACTCTAATTGTAAACTTTACCTTTGGACGTAAAATGATTATGTAAATACTAATGTGGTACTAGACAACAGATTGTATAAAATAGGTATTTTGTAAAGCTCTACTACAGGTTTGCTTATTAACAGGTATCAGAACAGACTTTTCAAGCTGGTTAAGTTATGTACGCCTTATGTAAACTGTATCTACGATAGCAGTTGTAAAGTTAACTTCTATCTTAGGTTAGTTTACACAATAAGGCTATTATGACTCTTCCTGATCGGGACGTGACACCTTCAATTTTGAACTCCTAGAAGAATAGTTGTAACCTTAAATTTTATATACTTAATTTGTTTTGTATAAGGTATTTAGGAAACGTATGTGCTTAAATTGTTTGTTAGGATACTTAAGAATTTCTTTCATAAATAAAGTTGATGATTATGATGTGATGTGAATCATATGGTTGTATGATGTTTTGATGATCACTAAAATAAAGAAAGAATAAGTATATTGAAATCTAAATATCAAAGCAACCATGCATATCATATTGCATAAACTTCATTTATTTGCTACTACTATCACACATAAAATGGAAGGACTAAAACCTTCCTCATCCATTACAAACTAAGTAGGCTTTAAGAATGGTCATGCATTAAATGAGGCCGAGTCCATTCTTATGTTTTGGGTTGCATACATCTGGAGGTCCATCAGGGATCCAATCAGTCCCTAGTCATTTGGTGGTCAAGGAAAGTAATTTTCTAATTTTCATTTAAGCCTTCCTTGGATGATCTATAGATCCTTCTTTTGTTATTTATTGATTGGCCTCTGTGAACATTTCTTTTGGTTCTTTTAACTAACCAAAAGATCCATCTTCTTAGGGATTTTGAGGATTCTAGGCAAACATTTTGTTTAGTTCTCCTAGATAATCGAGAGATTGGTTCTTTCGTAAGGTCAGGGGGAATGGGCTAATTTGGTTCTCCTTGGACCAATCAAGGGACATCATCTTGTGATCATTGCTAACATTGGGTTTAGTGGAGAATCATGATTATACAACTATTTTATGGTGGCCAAGGATGTTATGCTAAGTGACTTTTACACTAAATTGAATGCTCAGACATTGGTAGACTATAACACCTCAACCCAAGGTGAAGAGAAA